>LPNX010912855.1:73402-110902 GCA_001517045.1 Pseudotsuga menziesii
CCTTAAAGGGGCTCTATATAAACAATCATTCCCAGCCATACTTAAACAAATTTGACAGTGGTATATAAACATCCATAACTTGGAAAAATACTAGAAAAGTCCTTGAATTGCTTGCAAGTCATTGTGTCATCAAAAGTCAAATGAATATACTTCTTATCATTCCTATTTGACTGGAAATTATATCTTGGACTGTCATAAGACATTTTACTTGACTGGAAATTATATCTTGGACTGTCATAATACATTTTACTTGACTGGAAATTACATCTTGGACTTGGCATAAGACATTTTACTTGACTGGAAATTACATCTTGGACTGTCATAAGACATTTTACTTGACTAGAAATTTGATTTGGTTTAATAGTCCCATTTGCTTGGAAACTTATCACTTATAAAATTGTTTATCACTGATGTTTACTTAAAAAGATTGTACCTTTGTCCTAGTTAGCTAAAAAGTGAAATATAGGACTGTCATAATGCTAAATGCTTGGCTGGAAATACTTTTATGTCAGTTGCAAGAGAGGTTGACTTTGTATGATATGATGATAACGTCCCATCAACACCACTAACTTGCTTCAACCACATGCATAATTGAAATTAAAATATCCCATAATGCTAACGTCCCATAAAAATTGTTCTTCCTTGACAAATAAAAAATGAAACAAGTTCATGAATATGTGTCTTCTATAACGATCTATTGAGCACTTGCAATTTTAACGAGCCATTGTACTTGTTGCAATTTTAATGATTTAAGGGTTAGCATGCATAACCTAGGGTTTAGAATCCATGGAAACCCTAACCCTAACTGAAGTTTAAAGTTTAGCATGCATAACCTGGGATTTATAATCAATGAGGAAACCCTGACAGGTAATATCCTATTTAGGTCAGCCCTAATAGCCTTCTTACCCACCTATCATAGCCTAAGGTCATTTGCTTGCCTTCCTATCTTACCCACTCACTTCCTATCTTGTCATCCCTATTGATCCTTCCTTTGGTAGCAACATGTTCTCTTTGGGTGTACAATCATGGTTTGAAGGGTCATTTTGGCTAGAAAGTTCCTTTTATTTCAGAGGATTTTCCTTAGTCATCATCTTGATGGCCTACACAAGTGCATGATGACCTATCCAAAGGTTTGCACTTAGGATATCTAGCAAAATAAACACCATTAAAGTTTACTTAACAAATTCAACCCAAAATTATCTCAAATTAGCATACATAACCAATGCTAGAATTTACCCAATCATAAAGATAATATAAGCTAAAATTCAAATCTCCACACTATAATTGTTTTCCTCGTTAGGGTTTATAAACCCTAATCATCTTTCATCATAGAAGCACATGGCATTTAAGACAAGTCTAGCTAGGGTTAACATTTCAGGCAAGTCTAGCATGTAACTATTCATCAATTACAATAGTGTTAGCTAGGGTTTAGGATAACAAAGAAATTCAATTCATAACCTAGGGTTTAATTCAATTGTAACAATTTGATAATTTAAGTATTGTTCCTAGCATTTGCACACATTGGTATTTGCATTTGTGAACATATGAAATAGTACGTAGTTCATATTAATCCCATTAAAATTATTTCATGTATGTGCATAGCCTAGGTATAGGGCCTTTTGGTTTTTACTTAAATGATACTAACCAATCTAATGATATATAAAGAGGTCATAAAACCCTAGTTCCATTGGCATAACTTGTGAACCCTAGTTATAATATGCAATTTGTAGTTCATGAAACCCTAGTTGGTTTTCAATTTGTAAGTGTAGCCTAGGGATATATCACCATTTGGTTTCTACTTAAATGATACTAACCAGTCTAATTTGATCTTCAAACCTAAAAAGTTCATAAAACCCTAGTTTATAGTTCCATGTCTCAATATGTGAACCCTAGTTTTATTATGTAGGTTGTTGGCTTATATTCTAGTACATCAATAATATAATGCCACAACATGTGCTTTCTTAGTGATATCTAGACACATTGGGCCATGAAAACATGAGAGGTAGGGCCATTTTCAACCCAAGTTATAGCATGCAATTGTAGTTCATGAAACCCTAGTTGGTTTAGGATGTGTACATGTACATGTGTTTCTACTTCCATCTCATAACCTATAAAGGGTTCATGAAACCCTACCAACTAATATAACATACCATAGCATAATATACCATAACATACTAACATCATACCATTCTAACATACCATACCATACTAGCATACCATACCATACCCTACAATACTAACATCATAGTACATACCCTACAATACCTTATGATACTAACATCATACCATGTACTAACATGCCATACCATACCATACTAACATACAACATACCATACCATTTTAGTTCCATCACATAACTTTTAAAGAGGTCATAAAACCCTACTTCCATCTCATAACTTCTCAACCCTATTTATAGCGTGCAATTGTAGATCATGAAACTATAATATGCAATTGTAGTTCTTGAAACCCTATTATGCAATTGTAGTTCATGAAACCCTAGTATGAAAGTCTCAATGAGATTGTAGTTCATGAAACCCTAGCATGCAATGGTAGTTCATGAAACCGTAGGTGTGTTTCTCTTTTCCATCTCATAACTTGTAAAGAGGTCATAAAACCCTACTTCCATCTCATAACTTTTCAACCCTAGTTATAGCGTGCAATTGTAGATCATGAAACTATAGCATGCAATTGTAGTTCATGAAACCCTAGTATGAAATTCTCAACGAGATTGTAGTTCATGAAACCCTAGCATACAATGGTAGTTCATGAAACCGTAGGTGTGTTTCTCTTTTCCATCTCATAACTTGTAAAGAGGTCATAAAAGCCTACTTCCGTCTCATAATTTTTCAACCCTAGTTATAGCATGCAATTTGTAGTTCATGAAACTATAGCATGCAATTGTAGTTCATGAAACCCTAGTATGCAATTGTAGTTCATGAAACCCTAGTATGAAAGTCTCAACGAGATTGTAGTTCATGAAACCCTAGCATGCAATGGTAGTTCATGAAACCATAGGTGTGTTTCTCTTTTCCATCTCATAACTTGTAAAGAGCTCATAAATCAATATTTCCATCTCATAACTTCTCAAACCAAGTTAAATCATGCAATTGTAGTTCATGAAACCCTAGTATGCAATTGTAGTTCATGAAACCCTAGTATGAAAGTCTCAATGAGATTGTAGTTCATGAAACCCTAGCATGCAATGGTAGTTCATGAAACTGTAGGTGTTTTTCTCTTTTCCATCTCATAACTTGTAAAGAGCTCATAAATCCATATTTCCATCTCATAACTTCTCAACCCTAGTTATAGCATGCAATTTGTACTTCATGAAAGCCTAGTTGGTTTTGGATTTGTACATGTAAATGTGTTTCTACTTCCATCTGATAGCTTTTAAAGAGGTCACAAAACCCTAGTTCCATATCATAACTTCTCAACAATAGTTTATAGCATGAAATTGTAGTTCACAAAACCCTAGTTGGTTTTCAATTTGTACATGTACATGTGTTTCATCTCATAACGTCTCAACCCTAGTTATAGCATGCAATTGTAGTTCATGAAACCCTAGTATGCAATTGTAGTTCATGAAACCCTAGTATGCAAGTCTCAACGATATTGTAGTTCATGAAACCCTAGCATGCATTAAGGTATACACACTATAATTGTTTTCCTCGTTAGGGTTTATAAACCCTAATCATCTTTAATCATAGAAGAACATGGCATTTCAGACAAGTATAGCACTAGTTTCGACGTCAACATGTCTATCCTAGGATGATTCCTCAAACCCCAGGTCTTTGTCTATTGCATCAACACAAGCACCAAGACCTCCATGGAAAATTAACTAATCTTAAAAAAATCTTCTTCTAATCAAGGAATCAAAAGAAGCTCGAGACTTATCAAGTTAATTTTTCCATGGTATTTCCCTAACCTCCATGTATCACACAAGAACAAGACTGCAATATCACCAAAGAAATTAGCTCTTTTCTTTGTATCTTCTACAGGGTTGGAACCCTAATTCTACCTCCTTTTCCTTGACAACAAGAGCTATAGATTCTGCAAGAGAACCATCAATTCCTCTAGTATTATAGCTCCTTCTCCAAGGTTTACTTACATATATAAACCCTAGTGTCCTTATGAATATCCAAGTTTCATCATGTAATGCATTCCTCCTCTAGTTGTGTACCACATGTTCTTGTTCCCAATGCACCTCGACATATGTGTCAGAGGTGGTTATAATGTTGCAATGCTTATCCTCAATATGTGTGCCAAGGTGGTTACTATGCTCATTTTTTCTCAACATGTGTGTGAAGGTGGTCACTATGGTCCAATATTTCACTTATCTTCATCCTAATATCACAAGGCAACCCAACAAAATAAACCCTAGCCTAAGTGTACATTAACACCATGAAGATACATCCCTTTAGGGCACTCTTTCCAAGCATATAAAATATATAGAACCTCTTATTACAACAAATTACAACATCAATAAATCTACTGAGCAAAACCGTAGTTTACGAAACCGATGCACAATGGAGTCACTGGGCCATGCAAACATGGTGGAGAGGGCCCTCTAGAGGTAATGGCATGCCAGGATACCAACGGAGTTGACGGCTCGTCAATCTGACCTCCAGTTTCTGAGTGATGTCGAGTTGCAAGTCGCATGAAAATGTCGTTTAGGGACACTTGGTCACTCTCGGTCCGGGAGCGAAAAACCAAATGGAGTAGCAAGATTGCATGCTGTTGGGTCCAACAGGTGTGTATGGATAATGTCGACATGGGAACACCACCAATACTGGCACGGAGGAGGGTTTTTCAGAGTTGACCCACCAGTGCGAGAGTTGCATTGAGGAAACTGAGCAAAACCCTAGTTTACGAAATTGATGCATAGTGGAGTCATTGGGCCATGCCAACGTGGTGGAGAGGGCCCACTAGAGGTAATGGCATGCCAGGAGACCAACAGAGTCTACGGCTCGTCGATCCAAGCTCCGATTGTCGAGTTATGTTGAGCTGCAAGTTGCATGAAAATGTCATTCAGGGACACTTTGTCACTCTTGGTCCAAGAGAGAAAAACCAAATGGAGCAGCAA
Organism: Pseudotsuga menziesii; assembly: GCA_001517045.1. Classification (NCBI taxonomy): domain Eukaryota; kingdom Viridiplantae; phylum Streptophyta; class Pinopsida; order Pinales; family Pinaceae; genus Pseudotsuga; species Pseudotsuga menziesii. Next base: position 78,486 of record LPNX010912855.1, read on the forward strand.
GATTACATGCCATTAGTTTCGACAGGTGTGTATGGCTAATGCCAACATGGGAACACCACCAAGACTGGAATGAAGGAGGGTTTTTTAGAGTTGAACCACCAATGCGAGAGTTGCATTGAAGGAAATTGAGCAAAACCCTAATTTACGAAACCGATGCAATGTGGAGTCACTGGGCCATGAAAATGTGATGGAGAGGGCCCTCTAGAGGTAATGGCATGCCAGGAGACCAATGTAGTCGACTACTAATCGATCTGACCTCCGGTTGCTAAGTTCTGTCGAGCTACAAGTCACATGAAAATGTCATTCAGGGACACTTGGTCACTCTTGGTCCGGGATGACATGCTAATTATTGGGCATGGTAAGAGCATTATTAAAAGGTTGAAGAAGGGATTGGGAAGTCAATTTTCAATGAAGGATTTGTGTCCAACACAACAAATATTGGGCAGGAACTATATTTCTCCAAAAAAGGATAGAAGAAATGTTATAGAAACGATATCTCTTAAACATGAACAACTCTTTGACCTTGCTATGTGTTATACCTTCTGCTTTCTCATTAAATTATAATTATTGACTCAAATAGAAGAAGGATAAAAACTTACTAGAATAGCAATTAAAATTTAGAGATGAAAGCATCATGCACAAGTCAAATACCATTTCACAATATTAGAGCAATTATGTTTTAAATAGTAGCCCGATGCAACACAAATGGGAGAGAAAGTTGCAAAGATAGTGGTTTACCAGGCAGGACATGTAGAGAACAATATAAAGTGCAGAGTTATCAAACCTGTGAAGGACATGATGTTTAAAATCTTGTAGCAAAGGTAAGAGAAACATGGGTGAAAGATTAAACCAGTGAAGGGTGTCTATTGAAGATACATGCATCAAACATTTTCACTTGAAAGTTACATTCAAATAATTCAATCTCTAATTAAAAAGAACAGAAGGAACTGAGAATGTAAATGATGAAAATTTGTATTCTTACATAGCTTTAGTGGCTAATTTGTATTATTGCATAGTCAAATGTAGAGAATCGTGTGCTTCTGCAAGCTAACACGTCAAAATCTATTACAAGACGAGACGATCATGATAACTTACTCTGCTTTCTCTATGAACTCTGCAAAATCCTTTCCCTTTCCATCTATATCGATGTCATGTCTAAATATATAGCATGTATAAATACTTATTACCAAGATGGTGCATAAAACAGATCATACTTGGTAATAAGTATTTGTACATGTTATATATTCAGAAATGAAATTGATATAGATGGAAAGGGAAAGGATTTTGCAGAGTTCACATAGAAAGCGAAGTAAGTTATCGTGATCGTCTTTTCTTTTAATAGTAGCTGTCAATTTCAATCACTCATGGAGTTGGCATCCAAGTGGAGTGTAAGCGCAATTACCCAATCTCATTCAATATAGCCAGCTGGATCCTCTCTGTTGCTAATTGCCTCCATCAATCTCTCATGTTCTGAATGAGGCAAGAAGTAGCGTACCTTGGTTGAGTTATTCATTGACATTGTCTGTAGATGGATGTTCGTGCTAACAATCAATTTTGTGAAGTGATAGACCACAAAACCTGGTCTGTAATCCACAAATACATGCCCACTCATTCTTCTTGATTTCCCATCTACTGTAAGATATTCACAATCAACCACCATCGAGCCAATAGGAAATTCATTTCCTTCATCATCAATCAATGATCCGTTCAGGATTTGCTTACCTCGAATGCATCGTTCCAACCAATAATTTGTGCCCCATTCATTGTCTTTCGGGGCCACAACTGCATATATGTGTCCTATTTGTACAAGATCTGAGATATGGTTGTAGTTTGCTAAAATAGCTGATTGACCCTCTCTAAGTGGGTTGTTTCATCGACTACACGTGGGTCTATTGCAAGTGACACATGATCCCAATCATCAACTCAATCCATGCATTCACATTCATCCCATTCACCACTGCTACAAGGGCTACAAAAGCAATCAATTTTTCGCGTCCGTATTTCAAATAGGGGGTTGTTTGAGATTTGAATCGAATGAAATCCATGTGTTCCTTGTACTGTGCCATGACTATCAAAACATGATCGATCTATGTCAACCACATGCCAAAAATTCCTGACTGGCCTTCCTACCACTGAAGTTCGGTCTGACATTGTTGCTGAGCACCATTGAAGTATGGATTCTGCATCTTTGATATGGGGGTTTCTGTTAAACCTCATCTCCTCCCTTCATAGTGCAATCTTGATGCATGCGCTGACCCTTTCATGCTCACCTTTGCCGTGCCCGGTCTCAAAGTAGTTCCATATATGTGACACATTATAATTCTTATGAAACATACTCATCCATTGGAAGACTCGGGAATTTTTGAACTGGACCACACAACCATCTGACCATATCCAATGCTGATCTATCTGTATATCTCCCTCCTTTAGCTGATCATAGAAAATTCAAAAATAGCGTTGCACATAATGCATATCATGGCATCTGTCATCACTTATGTAAAAGTTTGTCTCCTTCTATATTATCCTATTGTTAACGCTGCTCTCAGGGCCATGCCTATACATAATATGTACCATGATGCTGACTTGGTCGGAATGGTAGTATTGACTCTGAATTTCATTTTGTGGCTGAAGGGTGTAGTTTTCTGCAAAATCCACAATTGACAATATGGTCCCAGTGGGAAAGCTGTCCCTGCATTTTCTGTACTTCTTATCCTGCCATCGCACTACGTGCACATGTTGAACATACTGCTCGGTTTTCTTGTAGAACTCCATCAAAAAATCACATACTTGCACCTGTTGCCATGAAAACTAGGTTCGTATTATAATGTGACCTTTAAAGAATGTATATGTAGAAATTGAACATGTAAGAGGAAAAACTTGCAATAATCATTTGCACCTGTGACTTCACCAATGTAATATTTTTACTTTCCTTCACACTATCTGATTTATAGGTTACGTACTTGAAGCTTTGCATCTCCATGCTCATATTTCCAAATTGATGCTCATCACTTCCATGAATGCAACGGTTCAAAAGAGCAAACCCACTACACCTGGAACAATTCCCATATAGACATGATTTTCCATAGTATTTTTGTCCTTCATGCCTTGGACACATGATGCTGACGATAAAATCTCTCGATGCATTCGGTGGTATTACGGATTCATTGCAGCCTTGCTCAAGGTTAGTATGAAAATAAAAAAATATATGTTTATATGTGTCATAAAAATATTCATATTCTACATGGTATCTACAACAACATGTGTTTCGATCAATGCATATACGAACATACCATGGTTTACATTTCTCAAAGGACCTTTGGCCCAGGTTCAATTGTGTGTGCTCATTCTTGAATCTCTCATAGAGTTCAGTCTGTGTTGTGTCAAGGAAGTATTTGACGTAGGGTTCACGTTCGCTAGAACCTTTTCTCAGCTTTAGCACATCTCTTTGATTACATGAAGGTATGGTATGACCATTCCAGAACGTTTGTACTAATTCCTTGACAGCATCAATTAGCTTCATATCTCAATGAGGCAACCTTTCGACAAAATCCCAACAATCTTTTCCACATGGATTCTGCAGATTTTCTCTTATAACAGAGTACTTTTGAACAGTTTTTCTATTTAATTTAAGTATCTGAGAAGTGTTTGAAAGGAGGCGACATTGCCATGTGGACTTGCTTACAACTGATTCTGATAACACATGACGAGTTGCACAAAGAACTTTAGTATGAGACGTCTTCCCAATCGCCTTAAAAGTAGATGGGAGATTTCTAACAATATGATTGTTAGCATCTGAACTTTTAACCATCTTTATGCCCAGAATTCTCCTAACAACAACTAAACAATTTGACTTTAACAAACATAGTAATAATTGACATTTACCTGCATCGCCTTTGGATTCAAAATATTCCTTCATTAATTTGCTACATTTCCAATCGATAGTGAGTTTGGGAAACTTACCTTCAAGGACTCACAGACAACTTTCATCCACATGGATACATCTAGATTCCTTTTTCTTGCAGTAGACAATTGAAGTAGGGAAGGTGGACATGAGCTACGGATCCCAGGGCTTCTTTGTTCTCATGAATCATTCACATGTCGGTCCATATTGGGAGTGTGCTTGACATGGTTGTGGTCTTCTGGAAGCGATTGCAAATTAATCATTGCTCCTAGGTCCAATGCTTCATACTCAACGTCTCTTAATACACCTATGTCTTCAAGAGCTTCAACAGGGCTTGTTGATGGATTGTTGGTTGGAGAGTGTGTTGATGTTGGAGCTTGAGTTGGGTCCGTTGGACGCAACTGCTTCACCTGTGGTTCTAAAGTAGAGGTTGTTATGTCATCAACTCTATTAGGATCGGACGCAGTATCAGTGGAAATGTCTAGACCATGTCTCACTCTCTCCATTGCTTACCTGGCCTTTTCTCTTATCTGATTTTCCTTTTCAATGGGCATATTCCTTCTAGTTTTTCTTGCTCTGTTACATGAGTTTCCCATATCCGAAAGTTTCTTTATCAAAAATATGAGGCCTACCTCTACATAAGAAGCAACAAATAAGGTATTAGTTCCATTATACAAGATACATGATGCATTCAAACATAAATAACTAAATTACAGATATGTTAGTATGTTAATTATTGGCATTGATACATAATCGTTGATTAAAGATTTCTCTTTATGTTTGGACCAAATTTTCATTTCTATACTCTATTTGAGTCAATTAAAGATCGTCAAGTTTGTAGGTATTACAGCTATAGGATTCTGACTTCCTTTGTGTTCAAAAAGTATTGGAAGTCAAAAGAAGATGAGTGAAATGAGGAGGTTGGAAATCCCTCAAAAAAAGGAGAAATCATTGAGGTAGAGGCATCCCTGTCAAGCTCAAAGGAATGTTATGATAAATCTAGCATGAAGAGGAGAGCATGGACAAGTTGGTGAACTGTTAAATATGGACCCTCTCCCATGATTGCTTTCAAGGTTTTTATACAAATTGAAGAGTCTCAATAGAGAACCTCATCTATGCCATCCTTGTGGGAAATCGAAATATATTCATGTGCAAATGGTTATTGGTCTACATTGCATACTTCATCTTGTGTAGAGAATATGGACCCTCTCCCATGATTACTTCAAAGGTTTGTTTTTAAATTGAATAGTCTCAAGATATAACTTCATCTATGCCATCATTGTGTAAAATCAAAATATATTCATGTGCAAATGTAAATTAATTAACAAGGCATACTTCATCTTGTATGGAAAATATGAGACTTGTTTAGATGTGAAGTTGGGATTTATTCTTGTGAAATTAAATGTTGTCTATGAGAGAGATATTATTGTAGGAATATCATAAAACATAAATCAGTGAAATGATCTGAAAACTTGTGAATTAAAACAATTATTTACAATTCACCATACCTATTCAAAATGATCTCTTCTTCCAATGAAAACTTGTAGTGTGAATCTTTCCACTAACTTCTAGGACCACTGAATATGTTTATTAGATTCCAAGAGTGAGCTTCTATCTAATAGATCAAAGAGTGGTGATGGATCGTGAGCCAAATTGCACAGTTCAGGAGCACAAAACACACGAACAACAAAAGAAAACCCGTCAAAATAGGTAGCAATCCCGAGAATTCAGAACTCTATTTTTTTTACTTACTAACAGGTGCACGCACATGCCTTTAAGCACGTGCATGCATGCATAAGACCGTGCGTGCGCATTGACGTGCACACAAAACTAAACGTGCATGCGCCTCTGTCTAACATTTGGAGCATTTCACTAACGTTTATTTCATTTAATGACTAACGTTCTTCAACAACGACTTCGTATTCATGATTATTTCGACTATTTTTACAATATAGTCTAAAACCTATCATCATCATCACCACTACAATATAGTCTAAACCTATCATCATCATTGTCATCCTCATCCTCATCATCATCACCATCGGTGTTCATCATCATTGTCATCATCATCATCATCATCATCATCCTCATCCTCATCCTCATCCTCATCATCATACTCATCATCCTCATCACCATCATTGTCATCATCCTCATCATCATCATCACCAACATTTTTCATCATCATCATCACCATTATCCTCCTCATCATTGTCATTCATCCTCATCATCATCATCATCACCAACATTGTTTGTCATCGTCATCGTCATCATCATCATCCTCATCCTCATCATCATCCTCCTCCTCCTCCTCATCATCATCCTCATCATCATCGACATCATCACCATCATTGTTCACCATCCTCATCATCGTCGTCATCATCATCATCATCATCCTCCTCCTCCTCCTCCTCATCCTCATCATCATCATTATCATCCTCCTCCTCATCATCATCATTCTATTGCAAATGGTTGGAAATAAAATCAAAGCAAAGTTTCAACTAAACATATCATCAGCATCATCATTGTTCCTCATCGTCGTTCTCATCATCATCATCCTCGTCCTCATCATCATCAATATCATTGTTCATCATCATTGTCATCGTCATCATCATCCTCATCCTTATCATCATCATCATCATAGTCATCATCCTCATCATCGTCATTGAAATCATCCTTATCATCATCATTGTTCCTCATCATCGTCAACATCGTCATCATCATCATTGTTCATCATCACCATCATCATCGCCATCATTGTTCATCCCCATAGTCATCTTCATAGTCATCATCATCCTCATCATCGCAATCATCATCATCATCATAATCATTGTCATCATAGTAATAGTCATCGTGATCATCATCCTCATCATCAGCATCATTGTTCATCATCATAGTCATTATAATCCTCCTCCTCCTCATCATCGTCATCATCATCATCATCATCCTCATCATCGTAATCATCATCATCATCATCATCATCATCATCATCATCGTCATCATCCTCATCCTCTTCATCATCATAGTCAACATCCTCAACATCATCATTGTCATCATCATCACCAACATTGTTCATCATCCTCATCATCCTCATCATCATCATCATCCTCATCCTCATCATCATTGTCATCATCACCATCATTGTTCACCATCATCATCATTGTCGTCATCATCATCATCATCCTCCTCCTTATCATCATCATAGTCATCATCCTCATCATCCTCATTGTCATCCTCCTCCTCATCCTTATCATCATCATCACAATCATCATCATCATCATCACAATCACCATCACAATCATCATAATCATCATCACAATCATCATCATTGTTCCTCATCATCGTCAGCATCATCATCATCATCATTGTTCATCATCACCATCATCATCGCCATCATTGTTCATCCTCATAGTCATCTTCATAGCCATCCTCCTCCTCCTCCTCCTCATCATCATCTTCATCATCAACATCATCATCCTCATCATCGCAATCATCATCATCATAATCACTGTCATCATAGTAATAGTCATCGTGATCATCATCCTCATCATCATCATCATCATCACCATCATTGTTCATCATCATAGTCATTATAATCCTCCTCCTCATCATCATCGTCGTCATCAACATCATCATCCTCATCATCGTCATCATCCTCATCCTCTTCATCATCATTACCACCATCATCCTCCTCATCATTGTCACCATCCTCATCATCGTCATCATCACCAACATTGTTCATCATCGTCATCATCATCATCATCGTCGTCGTCCTCATCCTCCTCATCATCGTCATCATCACCATCATTGTTCACCATCATCATCATCCTCGTCATCATCATCATCATCATCATCATCCTCCTCCTCCTCATCATCATAGTCATCATCCTCATCATCATCATGGTCATCATCCTTCTCACCATCCTCCTCATCATCCTCATCATCATCATTGTCATCATCCTCGTCATCATCATCATCATTGTTCACCATCATCATTCCATTGCAAATGCTTGGAAATAAAATAAAATCAAAGTTTCAACTAAACCTATCATCATCATCATCATCATTGTTCCTCATCATCATTGTCATCATCATCATCCTTGTCCTCATCCTCATCCTCATCCTCATCATCACCATCATTGTTCATCATCATTGTCATCATGATCATCATCCTCATCCTAATCCTCATCATCATAGTCATCATCCTCATCATCGTCATTGAAATCATCCTTATCATCATCATCACAATCATCATCACCATCATCATCATTGTTCCTCATCATCATCAGCATCATCATCATCATCATTGTTCATCATCACCATCATCATCGCCATTGTTGTTCATCCTCACAGTCATCTTCATAGTCATCATCATCATCATCATCGTCATAATCACTGTCATCATAGTAATAGTCATCGTGATCATCATCCTCGTCATCATCATCATCATCACCATCATTGTTCATCATCATAGTCATTATAATCCTCCTAATCATCATCAACATCATCATCCTCATCATCATCATCATCCTCATCCTCTTCATCATCATAGTCATCATCCTCATCATCATCATTGTCATCATCCTCATCATCATCATCATCACCAACATTGTTTGTCATCGTCATCATCATCATCATCATCCTCATCATCCTCATCATCATCACCATCATTGTTCACCATCATCATCATCGTCGTCATCATCATCATCATCATTATCCTCCTCCTACTCATCATCATAGTCATCATCCTCATCATCATCATTGTCATCCTCCTCCTCCTCCTCATCATCATTGTTCATCATCATCATTCCATTGTAAATGCTTGGAAATAAAATAAAATCAAAGTTTCAACTAAACCTATCATCATCATCATCATCATTGTTCCTCATCATCGTCATCATCATCATCATCCTTGTCCTCATCCTCATCATCATCATCATCATCATCACCATCATTGTTCGTCATCATTGTCATCGTCATCCTCATCCTAATCCTCATCATCATAGTCATCATCCTCATCATCGTCATTGAAATCATCCTTATCATCATCATCACAATCATCATCATCATCATCATCATTGTTCCTCATCATCTTCAGCATCGTCATCATCATCATTGTTCATCATCACCATCATCATCGCCATCATTGTTCATCCTCATAGTCATCTTCATAGTCATCATCATTATCTTTGTCATCAACATAATCATCCTCATCATCGTAATCATCATCATCATAATCATAATCACTGTCATCATAGTAATAGTCATCATGATGATGATGATCATCATCACCATCATTGTTCATCATCATAGTCATTATAATCCTCCTCCTCCTCATCGTCGTCGTCATCAACATCATCATCCTCATCATCGTAATCATCGTCAGCATCCTCATCCTCATTATCATCATTGTCATCCTCCTCCTCCTCATCATCATAGTCATCATCTTCATTTGATCATCATTGTCATCCTCCTCCTCCTCCTCCTCATCATTCCATTGCAAATGCTTGAAAATAAAATCAAAACAAAGTGTTTACTTAGCAAATGCGTGCACGCGTCTCTAACACGTGCGCACAAAGTAGTGCAAACACACTTTTAGTGCGTGCCCACCCAGAGAGCGTGATCGCGCTTCTAGTGTGTGCGCGTTATGTTTTAAACTATGCATGCGTGTGATTTAAATTTAGAATTTTGGCGGCACCTTTTTTCCAACCAACGTGGTGGATGACTTGGCTGCTTTGGTTTTAGGTTCGGGTTGCCCAACCAAGTGGTTTGGACTGTCTTATGACATAAAAACTTGTTTTGTACCACTTCTGCTATTTCGTGCATGATTTTCCATATGCCACGCTTGTCCACTGTTAATGAAAATTCACACACTTGTGTAGCTCTGTCCGTAGATTCTGAATATGTAATTTTTATTTAAATCTATTATCTTTTCTATTCTTTATTTAATTTTAAATGGACTAACGTCAATCTAACACAAAAGGTAGGCTATTTGCTTCGGCTATAACTTTTGATTGCCTCACCTATTTAAAAAACGGAAAAGAACCTGCACAAGAAGACACAAAGACCTACATCCTAAAAAAAAAATCGTTCATTGACTATGTTAAGACCAAGATGTGGTGGACCAACACTTGACCTTGTCATTTTAGGGCGTCACTGACTTCCTTAATTTGAAAAATAGAAAATATAACATAAATAAATATGAAAAAATATCACTGCACTAGACACACATGTTATCTACAACTCTATATAATTTTTTTCACAAAATTCCACCATTTGCATACGAAACGAGTGGACCAACGCAAACATATTCATTATTTTTTGGGAAAAATATAACATACCAACCTTAGAAGAACCTTGTTTTTTGGGATTTATGCTTAGTTTCCATAAATAAAAGTTATATATTCGGAAGGTAATACGATTGTCCACGTTTCATATTTTTACACCATATTCCAAAAAGTTGTGTAGGTACCTCTAATATTGCTTTTTGACGTTCAGATTTCTGTTTTTCCAGAAGTCCATTGGAATGAACACGTCGTAAGTGACCAGCATTAGCTTGCACTAACCCATAATATATTTTTATGAAAAATATTTGCCACAAATAGTTTTTGATATGATCTGCAAACAAATGTTAGAGAATATTGTGCATGTTGGATTTACCATTATTTGAGAAATTACAACAAAAGGGCATAGTTTATTTTGCATAGCTTGGACATGTGATATTCACAATGAAAGGCCTTATACATGAAACTATTTTTCATCTTTTTCTCTTGATGGGTTGTTTTAACTAATTTTGTTGGATCACCTTTCATGCTAGCCACTGTATGCAGCAACGCCAAGGGTATATCCTATTTTGTGTGCTACAACTGACACATTATGGCATTGTAGTTTTGCAGGAACTTAAATAACCAAAACTTGGGATTAGATTCCTTGAACCTCCATTATAATTATTTTCCAAAAAATAAAATCAATATTCCTTGCATTTTCAAGAGAGTGTAATTATGGGGAGAATCATAGAGGTGAAGGAAAATTAGAAGGGTGGGTCCCACTCCTATTCATTAGATTTGTTAGCTCCAACGGTTCTGCATGAATATTTAAATCTAATATAAATCAAACAAATTGATAAAAAAATTGAACAATTTTTTAATTTCTCCATATATATCAACATATACATAAAAAAAACTTATTCATATTAATTATGTCATTTAGTATATATCAACCAAGAAATTTCGCATTATAAATAGAAATTTAACTACACATTGACTAAGGTTGTGATAACAAATCACCATGAAATACTATACCCCTAAGAATTATTCATAATGTTATCACTCCAGGAAACTCCTCTAGGTTGTAGCTCGAGGATGCTTGGTAACTTAAACTGTTTTTTGGGTTTTTTCTGAATTGGATCAAGTTGGATAACCTATATAACCTCTAACCCTCAAGACATGCATGAAGCTCACTCAATCACAAGGATTTTAGTTGCAACTTGTTCAGTAGTTTGACAAAAAGGTGCAAGGATGGAGAACTCACTAGGCTGGCAGACTTACACACATAACACATGTATATAAATGGCTAAACCCTGCTGAGGATGGTGTTTATAAATCAAATATCACTAAATAACCAATAGGATGACAGCTATTAGCCCTTTAATAAATCTGAAAATTACATAAATTCACATTCAGGCAATAAACACAGTAAAGAAAGAGATGGTTGAACAAATCACAACAAAAGAGCTTATACTTAGAATAAACTAAATAAGACACTTGATAATGGAACAAGATCATAAATCCCCAGAGTCAAACCTTTATTAATGAAATAATCATGGGCTTTATAGCCTTTTACAAAATTTACAGATCCTGAAAATCCGATCTATTTGCATCAAAAATAAATGAAAGTCATAGTTTTTTCCCGATTAGGGCTTCAAACCCTTGCTAACAATTTGTTTATTCATTGTGAAGATCTAGTTCACTAGGCGATCTTTTAATGACTAAAGTGGTAGCTGATAACCACTACTGCTAGTTTGCTATGAAATTGCCGCCAACAGCTAGTGTATCGGTGTTTAACTGAAGTGCCCCGTCTCGTTCAATCCACCCGAAACCCCTTTTTACTTTGTTGCCGCAGTTGCTGATCGAAAGCTTTGTCTTCTGTTTCATCAATGCCTCAAGTCAGAATGTTTTCTGCAGTTTCAGAGGTGAAACGAAATAGTTTTATCGCTGTCGGAAGCATATCGTCAAAGTTTGAATCGGACCTTTAGTCTTATTTCCTCTACCATTTCGACGCTCCAAGTCTCTTTGTTGCTGCAGTATCGGTGCTCCAGGCCTCAATTTTTCCATATTTTTCTGCCACGGTCGCTGATCGGAGGCTTTTTCCTCTGTTCCATCGGCCTTCCAATCCTCATCCTTGCTGTAGTGTCGGCTCCTTAGTGGGATAACTCACCGACAATTAGTCTTTATGATCGCTGATGATCTTTTATGGTTGCGCTTTGTGAACTTCGTCGGCCCGTAATCCTTTTATTTCCCGCCTTTGCAGCCCCCATTTCACTATCTTGCGGCTAGTTAACCTTTAGCCCTTCTGACCATCGAAGAGTTTATCTAGTGATCGATCAGAAGCCTTAGTTAGTTTTCCTCCCACTATTGTAGCTCAATAGTGGACTATTGTGCTGATGGCTAGTGTCTTCCGATTCCGACACTGTGGAAACTCTTCAGCTTCATCTCGCCGATCTGTAGTCTTTAGCCTTTCTGATGTTGCGGCTCCGTCGCTGGTTAGCCTTTAGCCCCTCCGATTGTCTATGTGTTCATCTATCGTCACGCTATCGGAAAGTTTCTTGTCATCGATCGAAAGCTGTAGTCAGTTAGATTTCCGCCGTTGCGGCTCTTTAGTAGACAAGCTCGTCGATCGTTAGTCCCCTGAACCTCTGATCGCCACAGTTTTCCTTTGGTCATGGAAGCCTTGTCTGTTTGTCTTCCGCAGTTTCAGCTCCTTAGGGGACTATCCTGTCGATCGTTAGTTCTTTCAAGTTCCGACGCCGAAGTTTCCATTCCCTCCGATTAGCGGTGACTTTGATTTATCGGCTGCCTTTAATCATTATATTTTCTGCAGTTGCTGCTCCTTAGGGAACAAGCTCACCGATAATTAGTCCTTTCAAGTTCTGATGCCAATGAGTCTGTATTGTTTCAGAACCCATAGTAAGTTTCTCTTCCGCCATTGCGGCTCCTCGGAGGACTAGCTCGCCGACTGTTAGTGTTCTCAAGTTCTGATTTCTGCTACTTGACCTCGGCGGTATTTCATTCTTTATATCACCGACATTTCAGAACCTTTCAGCCTTGTTCCACTGCTACTTAGTCTTTAGTTCTTTCGATCTGATTTCATCGCTATCAGACGTCATTAGAAGTTTGAATCGAAACTTTTAACCGCTATATTCTCCGCAGTGGCGGAACCTTTAGCCACTATTCTCTCTGCAGTTGCGGAAAAATAGAGGACTACACCTCCGATCACTGTCTCAAAATGTTTCGATGGCAGTAAAAAGTTTAGCCATATGCCTAACTGCCGAAGGGGTCTTCCACTTGCCATTTATCTTCCATCTTTCGGTGGCTAATGAGATGCTCTAATCCTCGCCTAAGCCACCGAAACCACAACTTTGTGAAATTTGCATAAAAAAATAGAGGTCTTCAAAACTGTTAGTGATCTTCATATCCTTCATTGCATCATTTAAATTCTTCATACTATCAAAAATAAATTTATTTTATTTGGGAGATAACATCTGGCTCCTACTCAGGGATGGGAACCTCCCTGTGAGGTCCCAAAGACCCCAGACCAAAATGCCTTTCCCTAAAAGCAACTAAGTAACTTAACACTATTCTCTATTGTTCCATTGGGCTTGGAGTCTTATTCCGAAAGTAAAAACAACCTACAATCTACTAATTTACAATTATAAGGCCTCAGATCCTCAAATAAAATAGAGTTTTAGGAACCGCCCATTTACTGGGCCATCGAATACCTCTTCAACTTCTAGGTTCTGCAATTTGAAGGTGTTATTCTTATATACCTGGTCTATAACAAAAGGGCCAATCCATAAAGAGTCAAATTTTCCATGTTTCCCCTTGTCTTGTCTGACAGCATCGCACTTGAGGACCCAGTCCCCGACCTGGAAGTTGTCTGCCTTTGCTCTTTTGTCAAACATGCCCTTTATCCTCTGTTGATGAGCCTTTGATTTTCCTACAACTTGCTCCCTGATTTGTTGTAACTCCACCAAATCCATCATCCTTCTCATCATATCATTTGGTTCATCTTCCTCTTCCTGAAAGGAATTTGCCACTAGAAGGGTGAGATGGATAGGAAAGATGGCCTCAGTGCCATAAACTAGTTTGAATGGAGAAGTCCCTATGGATTTTTTATCTGTCACCCGATCAGCCCATAAGGCAAACTTAAGCTTTGAATCCCAACTTTTCTGATTTGTCTCTAGAAATTTCCTAATGATCCGGACTAAGCATTTGTTGGATGACTCAACCAGGCCATTTCCTTGTGGGTAATAGGATGTGCAGTGTACCAGTTGAATACCCATTGATTCACACAATTTAACCAATGCCCTAGCTTTAAAGGCTTGTGCATTATCAGTTACTAACCTTATCGGGCAACCAAACCTGCTGAATATGTTCTCATATAAGAATATCATGATGACTTGCCGAGTGGAATTTCTGGTGGGTATTGCTTCTATCCATTTGGTAAAGTAGTCAGTGGCTACTAAGATCCATTTGTGCTGTCCACTAGAAGATGGATTTATTTCACCTATGAAATCTAGAACCCATTCTTGGAAAGGACCATTCAATGTAACAGGCCTAAGGGGCAAGGATTTGAGTTGCTGTTTCCATTCAAATCTTTGACATTGGTCACAGGCCCTTACAAAAGTACATACATCAGCAAAACGGACTGGCCAATAGTACCCTGCTTTTAATATCTTGTGGGCTATGGTTTTCTAGTAGTGGTGGCCTCCACATGTACTGGAATGAAAGTGATGCATGACCTGTTCTGCTTCCTCTTTATCTAGACACCTTAACAAAATCCCAGACTGATCCCTCCAGTACAACAATTTGTCAATTATGCAAAACTTAACAGATTTCAATTTAAGAGCTCGTGCTTGGTTAGGAGTAAGATCAGGAGAAACTTCTAATTTTAGCAAAAATTGAATGATACCTGAGTACCACTCACATGAAGATATGTTCTCAGCTACTCCTGGACTATTATTCTGATCTTGATTTTCCTCTATTTCAGCTGCCACCATAGTCTACACCTTTGCTGACCTGACGTATGTGAAATTCATTTCCAATAGTTCACAGTTTTCTTTGGCCATGAGTTTGTCTAGACCTAATCCTTTTACCAACTTGGTGGGTTTCACCTCTACATCGAACTCAATGAGTTTGGCAATCCACTTAGCTCTCTTCCCATCAATGTCAAGCTGAGTCAAAACATCCTTCACAACAGCTGAAGGGACATACGCAATGACCTTTGCATGGAGAATGTAGATTCTGAAGTTATTCAAAGATTTTATGAGGGCATAAGCCTGCTTCTCAATTGGGTCATACTTCAGCTTAGCATCTCTCAGGGTTTTGCTAAAGAAAGCAATTGGATGATCAAGACCTTCATCATTCTTTTGTAATAGTACAGCTACCATTGTGTCATAGGATGCAAAACAGAAAATGTATAAACCCTTGGTGTAGTCGGCACTAATTAGGGTTGGGGCCTCCATGATGGCTTTCTTAATGTCTTCAAAAGAATTTATTTCCTGGTTGGTCCACTTGATTTCTGCATCCTTTTTTAGCATGACTGTTATATGCTTTACCAGCTCAGAGAAATTTGGAATGAATCTCCTACCAAAGTTTATCTTGCCTAAAAAGGACTGAATGTCTCTTTTTGACCTTGGTATTGACAGCTGCTAAATTGCCTCCACTCTTACTGGATCGATCTACACCTTCAGCTGAGACTATGTGGCCTAGGAGCTTTCCTTCATTGAGTGCAAACCAGGACTTCTTGGGGTTCAGTGATATTCCATACCTTTTGCACCTCAGAAATACCTTTCTCAAATGCTGCAAGTGGTCATGATGGCTGTGAGAGTAAACTGTTAAGTCATCCAAATATATCAACACATATTTATCTTTTAGCCCTACAAAATCTAGGTCCATAGCTCTCTGAAAAGTAGCCCCAGCATTCATTAGCCCAAATGGCAGTTTAGCATACATGAAGGTGCCCCAGGGGGTGGTAAAGGCAGTCTTCTCTTGGTCATCTGGGTGCACAGCCACTTGGTTGTATCCAAAGAATCCATCAAGGAAGGACATGACCCTGGCCCCCAAGACTCTCTGCAGCAGATGTTCCATCTTGAGCAGTGGATAGTTGTATTTTTTGGAACATTTGTTCAGGTTTCTAAAATCCACACACAACCTGATCTCTCCATTTTTCTTTCTTACCACTACTAGATTTGCAATCCACTGGGACTACCTGATGGGGATTATGATCTTGGCTTTGAGAAGTTTGTGGATCTCTTTCTCATTCACTGGTAATAGAAGAGGGCTGATGGGTCTCAGCTTCTGTTTGAAAGGAATGGTGTCCTTATCCAAAGGAATCTTGTGCTGGATGATGTTGGTGTCATACGTTTTTAGGTCACTATACTCCCATGCAAAGACATCAGCAAACTCTTTTATCAAGCTGCAATATTTAGACTTCTATTTAGCAGTCAGCCCAGTGGATAGATTTATCAGTTTTGGATGGCTCTGGCTGCCTATGTTGTGCTCTTGGATAGCAGGATCTAGCTCCCTTTTAGCAGGCTTAAAAGGGACATCATTTTGATCAAACAGTTGTTCCAGTGGTACTAGACCTTGGGGTATCTGGTTGCTGGGCAATTGGATGATATCGTGCTCAGTCACTTTATCTTTTAGCTTGAGTTTCTTGGATTCCTCCAGGTTAAGGTTTTCCTGGTCTATGTGTATGTTAGAGAATTCATCCACTAACTGAAGGAATTTACTAAGCTCCCCATCATTTTCAAACACCCTCCAAAATTTTACATTGTCTGGAAGAGAGGGTCTGTACTTGACCTGAACATCATAGCTAAGCCTAGGGGGTAAAGGAGGAACAAACAGACTTGCAGAGACAACCAGGGAATCAACAAGGTGATTCAAATCTTTAGGAATATATGACAGTTCAAAAAACATAAATGAGTCTCTGAGTTTCCATACCTCGTCTTTGTAGGCCTTCAGTCTGATATTTTTCATCTGAAAAGTGTTGTTGACCTGCTATATGATGAGGTCTACATCTCCAAAAATCTTCATGCACATGATCCCCATCTCCTTGGCTGCTTTAACTCCCAGTAGCAAGGCTTCATATTCTGCTACGTTGTTTGTGGTTTTGAAAATGAGCTTATACGATAGGTGAATGTTCTCCTTAGATGGGGAGATCAACACGACCCCTGCGCCTGCTGAGTTTTGAGCACTTGCCCCATCGAAATACATGGTCCAGATCACTGTTGTGACTTCTTCGGGCTGTGGATGGGTGGGCTCGGTGAGCTGAACTGATGTCTACTGATTATCATCTATTTGCAAAATGCAGGATTTGAAATCGGTGTCCACGGCGTAGATCGGGTGATTCACTGAGTGGCTCTCCTTGCTTATGATGTATGCTAGCTGATTTTCCCTTTACAGTCTCTTAGTCTCTCCTCCAAACATGGGAATGGTGGCATACGTGAGATCCATCTGAAGGGTGCCACCCAATCTTTTGCTCCATGACCGGGACAACAAAAGGCTGAATTTTGGAGGAATATCAGCCACTACGATGTCCATCATTACGCTTTTTGAAGGCATCCGAGTTAAGTTTACAACAAGGTCTTTGATGAGGCCCAAGCACTTGACCTTCCTGGAGTCAAAGGAGAATAAATCGTGGTAGGGCTTGGTAATGCTGAGGCCAATGTCATCCATCACAGCCCTTGGCATTAAGTTATGAGAGGCTCCTGAATCCAACAAACAGTTATGGAGGATTTTATCATGGATGTTTAAGGATATATAGAATGGTGGGCAAGATTCCTTTAGGTCTTCGATCACAGGGACTAGGGTTACAATAGGCTTGTCATCTTGCAGGTTCATGAAGTTAGTGTCGATGTGCACCTTGGGTTGAAGGGAATTCAGAATGGAGGTTTTAAATGCATCATTCTTCATCAACTCAATTAGAGGGAAAGCGATTTTCAATTTTTGAATTTCAGACTCAAGGTTGAAAGCATAATGCAGCTTATCTGGAAACCTTACCTCATGAGCTATAGGTTTGAGTTGGACTTGACCAGGTGTGGCTGAAGGTGCTAGTTTAAGCAATGTTTTGGATGAAACAACCACTTTCTTTGGTAAAACAACAGCTTTTCTAGCAGGTACAGAAAGCCGCTTGACAAGTGCAACATTCTTCTTGAGGGGAGCAACCAACCTAGACCTCAGTTGGTAACCTTCCTGACTATCATCCTGATAGACAGCCTCTTCAATGATCTACTCATCAATCAGGGCTTCTTCATATTCTGCCTGGGTCAGAAAAGAATAGTCCACTTCATCCTCATTGCAATGGATATTGTCTTCAGCTTCTCCATCGTCTTCAATGAATTCCGACTCTTCTTCTAATACAACATTTTGAAATGGAGATCTTATCCTCTGGTATTCCCCTTGATTTCTCTCCCTTCTGAGAATCTGAACAAGGGGGTTTCCTCTTCTATAAGGAACAAAATTTTTGTTTCGAGGAGCAAAGTCACTTAGCCCCTTACCCCTCACCGGAATATGTCCTTGGTCCTTCAATTTTGACATTTCAGCAGTCAGGTTATCTAAGAGTTTGGTAATTTTTTCAATCTTGTTCTCTAATGCCGAAGCTCCACTATAGTTTGCCGGCTACTTTCTCCTGTCTACCTTCCCTTTGACCTTCTGAGATGCCATAATGTTTGACTCTACCTCTAGGGCAGCATCCTTCATAAGTGATAAGGAGGCAGAACTCCTTTCTCTGAGAAGTAGGCAGAAGTAAGAGTCAAAAGCATTCACATAAGTTATCATAGCTGAGGTACCAGTGGGCTTAATCTCAGTAGGGATCTTGCTGTACATGTTGTTGAATATTTTGGTAAAGTTGGAGACAGACTCACCATGTTCTCTTCTCAGGTTTCTGAACTCTATGATGTAGTAGAGGTGTTCTCTCCTCTCTCCCCAATGCTTTAGGAAAACATCATCTAGGGCCTCTATGCCTGCCACTGAACCAGCAGGCAGTTCCTTAAACCACTTTCTAGCCTGGCCATCTAGGATTTGCATAAAGACTCTGGTCCATACGTCTTCTTGTTCTATATTTATATTTAGCTATAAAAATCCTCTAGATGTTCTTCAACAGTGAAATCCCGTTCCCTTGTAAACTTAGGCATATACTTGAGGTAACCCCCGATAGGCATGGCTGCGAGAGGATTTGGCAAAATTAGGGGCACATACCTAGCTACCAGGATCCTTTCCATCTTGGTCAATGGAGGGGTATCCATATTGGAAATGGGTATGGACAGGGATGTGGAAGGTGGCACTGATGAAAATATTTACTGAGAAGGTGGTGGTATACTTATCCCACTGGAGTCACCAGGGATTGGATCTTCACAAGCAGCAGTGCTTGAAGATGCCCAAACCCTAGATTTTCCTGATGTATCTAAAAATTTCTGGGAATTAAAAGTTTCAGCAGAAGAAATATCAGCAAAACGATTTCTTGAAATACCCGATGTAGCGTTTTGTGCAGCACTGCTGGTCTGTCTTAGTAAAGCCCTAGCTTTCCTCAATACTTCTTTTGGATCTGAAATGGGTGTTGCTGGTGGCCCCTTTGGGTTTGCTCTGGTATTTGGTCTTCTTGAAGCCACCTTATATCAATGGAGTCTCCATATAGATGATTACAACCATAATAATGTCCAATCCTTGTCTATCATCAAAGCATGCATCTATGTCGTATCCCAAGGAAGCTGAGCTTCAATCTCCTTTCCCCGGCAACGGTGCCACTTTGTTATCACTCCAGGAAACTCCTCTAGGTTGTAGCTCGAGGATGCCTGGTAACTTAAACTATTTTTTGGGTTTTTTCTGAATTGGATCGAGCCAGATAACCTATATAACCTCTCACTCTCAAGACATGCATGAAGCTCACTCAATCACAAGGCTTTTAGTTGCAACTTGTTTAGTAGTTTGACAAAAAGGTGCAGGGATGGAGAACTCACCAGGCTGGTAGACTTACACACATAACACATGTATATAAATGGATAAACCCTGCCGAGGATGGTGTTTATAAATCAAATATCACTAAATAACCAATAGTATGACAACTATCGGCCCTTTAATAAATCTGAAAATTACCTAAATGCACATTCAGGCAATAAACACAGTAAAGAAAGAGATGGCTGAACAAATCACAACAAAAGAGCTTATACTTAGAATAAACCAGATGAGACGCTTGATAATGGAACAAGATAATAAATCCCCAGAGTCGAACCTTTATTAATGAAATAATCATGGGCTTTATAGCCTTTTACAAAATTTACAGATCCTGAAAATCCGATCTGTTTGCATAAAAAATAAATGAAAGTCATAGTTTTTTCCCGATTAGGGCTTCAAACCCTTGTTAACAATTTGTTTATTCATTGTGAAGATCTAGTTCACTGGGTGATCTTTTAATGACTGAAGTGGTAGTTGATAACCACTACTTCTGGTTTACTGTGAAATTGCCCCCAACAGCTAGTGTATCAGCGTTTAACTGAAGTGCCTCGTCTCGTTCAATCCACCCAAAACCCCTTTTTACTTTGTTGCCGCAGTCACTGATCGGAAGCTTTGTATTCTGTTTCATGGGCACCTCAAGTTAGAATTTTTGCCGCAGTTTCAGAGGTGAAACGAACTAGTTTTATCGTTGTCGGAAGCATATCGTCAAAGTTTGAATCGAACCTTTAGTCTTCTTTCTTCTACCATTTCGGCGCTCCAAGTCTCTTTGTTGTCGCAGTATCGACGCTCCAGGCCTCAATTTTTTCGTATTTTTCTGTCGTGGTCGCAATTAAGAAGATTTTTCCTCTATTCCATCGGCCCTCCAATCCTCATCCTTGCCATAGTGTTGGCTCCTTAGTGGGCTAACTCGCCGACAATTAGTCTTTATGATCGCCGATGATATTTTGTGGTTGCGCTTTGTGAACTTTGTCGGCCCGTATTCCTTTTATTTCCCGCCGTTGTGGCTCCCCATTTTACTATCTTACGGCCAGTTAACCTTTATCCCTTCCGACCACCGAAGAGTTTATCTAGTGATCGATCGAAAGCCTTAGTTAGTTTTCCTCCCACCGTTGCAGCTCATTAGTGGACTATTGTGCCAATGGCTAGTGTCTTCCGACGCCGACACTGTGGAAACTCTTTAGCTTTATCTCACTGATCTATAGTCTTTAGCCTTTTCAACGTTGCGGCTCCGCCACCGGTTAGTCTTTAGCCCCTCCGATCGCCGATGTGTTCGTCTATCATCGCGCTATCAGAAAGTTTGTTGTCATCGATCAGAGGCCATAGTCAGTTAGATTTTTACCGTTGCGGCTCTTTAGTAGACTAGCTCATCGATTGTTAGTCCCTTTAACCTCCGATTGCTGCATTTTTCCTTTGGTCGCGAAAGATTTGTCTGTTTGTCTTTCGTAGTTTCGGCTCCTTAGGGGACTATCTTGCTAATCGTTAGTTCTTTCAAGTTTCGACGCCGAAGTTTCCATTCCCTCCGATTGGCGGTGACTTTGATTTATCAGCTGCCTTTAATCATTATATTTTCCGCAGTTGTGGCTCCTTAGGGAACAAGCTCACTGATAATTTGTCCTTTCAAGTTTCAACGCCGATGAGTATGTATTGTTTCAGAACCCGTAGAAAGTCTCTCTTCTGCCATTGTGCCTCCTCGGAGGACTAGCTCACCAACGGTTAGTGTTCTCAAGTTTCAATTTCTACTACTTGACCTCGACGGTATTTCGTTCTTTATATCACCGACATTTCGGAACCTTTCAACCTTGTCCCACCGCTACTTAGTCTTTAGTTCTTCCAATCTGATTTCATCGTTATCGGATGTCATTAGAAGTTTGAATCGAAACTTTTAACCGCTATATTCTCCGCAGTGGCGAAACCTTTAGCCACTATTCTCTCCACAGTGGTGGAAAAATAGAGGACTACACCTCTGATCACTGTCGAAAAACGTTCCGATGGTAGTAAAAAGTTTAGCCATATGCCTAACTGCCGAAGGGGTCTTCCACTCGCCATTTATCTTCCATCTTTCGGTGGCTAATGAGATGTTTTGATCCTCGCCCAAGCCACCGAAACCACAACTTTGTGAAATTTGCATAAAAAAATAGAGGTCTTCAAAACTATTAGTGATCTTCATATCCTTCATTGCATCATTTAAATTCTTCATACTATCAAAAAAAAAAAAATTTATTCGGGAGATAACACATAGAACTAGAACCATACATTATTTATAAAACAACAAAATAAAAATATGATAAAACACAAAACAAAGAAGAAATCTAAGTGCACATTCTCAATGATAATGGCTGTGAACATGAGAGTGAATCTGGTTTGTTTGATTGTAGAACACCAAGAATATCCAAGCTTTCTTACCCATTGCAATAGTCACACCATGAAACAATTTCGTAACTTTTGGCATCTTTTAAAAATCTCAACACCACAAGCTATATTCAAATTTTCCCGCTCGGATTCAGAATTGCAAGGATTCAAATTTTCTGCTTGTGCCCTCCCATCAATGATCTGTGTGTGATCAGCCTTTTTCAACCATTGGGTTGTGATTATTTCATTGAGAATAGAAGTTTGAGGGTGAATATTGTATTGTGGTAAGTTGTTCAATAAGATTAGAACTTTTATGTTGTCTTTATAAAAGTTACTTATTAATATTGATTTAATTAAATAATTATTATCTTTAACTTCAAAATAAGTGTAAGTGATTAACATGACACAAACTAATTATATTTCACAATTTCTTTACATAAGATCTTGTGAAATCACAAGATATCCCAAACTCTTTTCAATTTTTTTAAGATCTTTCAAAATAACAAGATATCCTCACAACATTTAGAGTTGAAATAACTCTTTTTCATTTTTTTAATAATATGAAAATGTTTTTGTTTACAAAAAAAGAATGTTTCATCAAAATTCACAACATATTAAGGTATACTATTTCTTTTATTCCATTTGGAGATTGTATATTTTCGAAATCCTCTTCCACAAATATGACCAAAAGAAATAGAACTACAATTTCCAATTCCATTAGGAATTAGTCCCTCCAAATTGTTCTTTGATATATCTAAGGAGAAAAGTAAAACCAAACTATTGATACTATCAGGAATACTCCCAAAAAGCTTGTTTGAATCTAAATATAACTCTTCCAATAAATGACACTTTCCTATAACTCTAGGAATTGTGCCTATCAGATTGTTGCTTGGGAGATAAAGGTTATCAAGCATTTTTAAATGGGTTATTTCTTTAGGAATTGTGCCTATCAAATTGTTTATAGAGAGATCAATAAATTCAAGGTTTTTAAAATGAGAGATTTCTTTAGGAATTGTGCCTATCCAATTTATAGAGAGATCAATAATTTCAAGATTTTTTAAATGGGTAATTGCTTTAGGTATGCTACCAATGATCCTATTGACATAAACATTTAGTTGAGATCTTTGTCTCAAATTGGCAAGAGATATAGGTATGCTACTGAATTTGTTTTGAGAGAGATCTATATAGTCCAGCTTAGTCAAATTGAAAATGGATTTAGGTACTCTAATAAGTTTGTTTAAAGATATATCTAGATAAATCAACTTGTTTAAATTGGCAATGGCAATGTCTTTAGAAACTACACTTCCCGGAAGACTTAACTTGGTCAACTCGATCAAATTAACAATACCTTTTGGTATGCCTCCATTGAGAGAATAACTAGAATATGAACCAAGAGGTGCAAAGGAACACGTAGAGTGTAAAAATATTGAATCTTTTCCGCAACAAACTATCCGCAATAGATCTTTCCACATTCAGGTTTCAAAACCGACCTTTTCACAATTTGTGGGAACTAACTTCTTTTGCAATTGTGGGTTGCGGATTGCAGATGTGTACTTTGACTTTTGTCAAAAATTTGTTTCGCAATTATCTTTCCATTATGACCTTTTCGCAAGTTTAAAGGAAAATATGACAAACAAATCCGACGATTAGAAGGAAGCCCGCAACAGATCTATGGTTGTAGAGAGATCCACAAAGTTGTAGTGCAATTTGCATATGACCGATGATCAAGAGTGAACCCTCAAGAAATTGACAGTGTAGATAAATTATAGAAGAAAATTCTGGAGGTCCAAAAATGGAAAATTTTGGTTCTGCATCCTGCAATCTGCTATCCGAAGATTAACGGCCAGGAAAGAGTCTGTAGGAGATCAATGAAAAGGAAGAAAAGTTGTGGAAAGATATTTGTGGAATCCAATTTCAAAAAAGTTGGGCACATACGCAATATGCATTCTGCAATCCGCATGATCGACAGTCAAGAAAGACTCCGCAAGAGATCAATGGAACGAAAGGAAAGTTGTGGAAATACATTTGCAGAAGCCCATTTTGAAGAATATGGAAAATAGGCAGTCCGCAATCTGATGATTGACTTCCAAGAAATGATTTCGCAAAGCAATTTACAGTTCAAAGCAGTTACGGAAAGATAAATGTGGAAGCCGAATAAATCTTGCAGTATATATATAGTTGCATAGTGATACACAAAGTTGTAGTGAGATATGCATATAATTGACGATTAGGAGTGAACCTGCTAGAAATCGACAGTCTAGAAAAATTGCGGAAACAAAGTTATAGAAGAAAATTATGGAGGTCCAAAAATGGGAAAGTGTGGTTCTTCATTCTTCAATCTAAATGTTAGCGGTCAGGAAAGACTCCGCAAAATATCGACGACGTGGAAGAAAACTTGTGGAAGCCAATTTCAAATATTTTGGGCACATCCGCAATCTACAAGATCGACGGTCAGGAAAGACTCTGCAAGATATTTACGGCATGAAAGAAAATTTACAAAAGCACATTTTGAAGAAATTTAGAAAACCCAAAGTCCGCAATCTGAAGGTGGACGCTTAGGAAAGGATTCCACAAAGAGATTGATGGTTCATAGGAGTTGCAGAAAGAGAATTTCGGAAGTCGAATTTGATCTAAGGTTGATGGTTAGAAGAAACCTTGAAGAATATCCCCTGTTGTAGAGGGATACAAAAAGTTATAGTGAGATTCGCATGTTATCGATGATCAGGGGTGAACCTGTAGGAAATCGACAGTCCAAACAAATTGCGGAAACAAATTGAGGAGGTCCAAAAATGGGAAAGTGTGGTTTCGCATTCCGTAATCTGCAATCTGAAGATCAATGGTTAGGAAATACTCCACAAGAGATCGACGACTTGGAAGAAAAGTTGCGGAAAGATATTTGCGGAAGAGGATTTCAAAAAATTTGGGCACATCCGCAATCTAGAATCCACAAGATCGACGGCTAGGAAAGACTCCGAAAATTATCAATGACACAAAATAAAATTTGTGGAAACCCATTTTGAAAAAAATTGGAAAACTCACAGTCCGCAATCTGCAATCCGAAGATAAACAACCAGGAAATGATTTTGCAAAGCGATTGACGGTTCATAGGAGTTATAGAAAGATAATTGCGGAAGCTGAGTATAATATAAGATCGATAGTTAGAAGAAAATATGCAGCAAATATACGATTGTAGAGTGATCCACAAAGTTGTAGTGAGATCCACATTTTATAGACAAACAGGAGTGAACCCACAAGAAATCGACGGTGCAGAAAAATGATTGAAACAAAGTTGTAGAAGAAAACTGTGGAGGTCCGAAAATGGGAAAGTGTGGTTCTGCATTCCGCAATTCACAATACGAAGATCAACGACCATGAAAGACTTCGCAAAATATCGATGGTGCGAAAGAAAATTTGTAGAAAGGGATTTGTGGAAGCTGATTTTGAAAAAGTTGGGCACATCCGCAATCCGCATTATACAATCCACAATCCATAAGATCGAACGTCAGGAAAAACTCTGCAAGGGATCAACGACGTGGAAGAAATGTTGTAGAAATAGATTTGTAGAATCCCATTTTGAATAAATTTGGAAAACCTCCAGTCCACAATCCACATCCGAAGATCGATGGTCAGGAAAGGATTCCACAAAGTGATCAATGGTTCACAGGAGTTGCAGATGTTGAATATGATCTAAGATCGATGGTTAGAAGAAATATCACAATAGAACTACGATTCTAGAGCAATCTGCAAAGTTGTAGCAAGATCCACATATGATCGACGATTAGGAGTGAACCCGCAAGAAATCGATGGTCCAGACAAATTGCGGAAACAAAGTTGCGGAGGTCTAAAAATGGGAAAGTGTGGTTCCACATTCTGCAATCCGTAATTTAAAGATGAACAGTATGGAAAGATTCATCAAGATATCGATAGTGTGGAAGAAAACTTGCAAAAAGAGATTTGCGGAAGCTAATTTTGAAAAAGTTGGGCACATACACAATCCACAATCTGTAATTTGCAATCCGCAATCTAGAGATCGACGACTAGGAAAGCATCCGCAAGAAATCAGCGGCTCATAGACTTGCGGAAAATGATTTGTTGAAAGAGATTTGAGGAATCCCATTTCAAAAATATTAGAAGGCACATCCGCAATCCATAATCTGCAAGATCGATGGTGAGGAAAGACTCTGCAAGAGATCGACGATGCAGAAGAAAAATTGCGGAAAGGAAATTGTGGAAGTAGTTTGAAAAAAATTGGAAAACCTGCAATCCACAATCTGCATATGATCTAATATAGACGATCAGGAGAGAGTTCACATGAAATTGATTGCACAGAATAAATATTGCAGAAATAAAATTGCGGAAGCATTTTCAAAGAAATTTGGAAAACTCACAATCTGCAATACACATCTAATCTAATATCGACGATTAGGAGAAATTCCACATGAAATAAACGACAAAGAATAAATATTATGGAAATTAAATTGCAGAATCATTTTCAAAGAAATTTGTAAAACCCATAGTTCACAATCCGCATCTGATCTCAGATCAATGGTGAGGGACCCATCCACAAGAAATCAACGGTGCGAAAAGTACCTTACAGAAAAGTAGTTGTAGAATGGAAATTATGGAAGGAGCTTTTGAGAAAATTCAAAACACCCATCTGCAATCCGCAATCCACATCAAATCTCAGATCAATGACCAAGGAAGAGTCTGAAATAAATCAACAATGTAGAAAGTACATATTCCAGAGAACCGTCAATCTCTTGTGGAATGTTTCCTGACCATTGATCTGTGATCAAGTGCGGAACTTCATTTTACTTTGTGGATCGGTTATTTCTCATGTAGGTTCACTTCGTGATCTCTTTCCCTATCGTCGATCCATATTTTCTCCTTTAATATGGACCATCCAATCTCTTTGGAATGAATTGAATGTACTCTCTGCAATCTTGCATGGATTGATCTACCCAACTTCACACAACAGGATTTGAGCCAAAAATACGTTGACAAAATCTGACGACATCCGACGTAAAGTATGTTTTTGTTGGATTACAATGATGAAAAGTACAGTACCTTCTGTTTTTATTATCATCTTGCATAGTCATCGATTTTTCGACTTTCCTCCTCATAGGTTTTTTGATGCAGATTATTATCGGTTAAGCGACGATATGTCGTCGTATTTGCGATGCCTATATAAGGGATGTTAGTTGGATTTTTTACGACTATATAATCGATGTTCATTGAATTTTCAACAACTATATAATGGATATTCATTGGATTTTCTATGGGTCCATGCTGCTTTTTTACAAATAAGAAAAATTCATACATACAACGGTAACTAGGTTCAGCTCGTTGGATATCCGACGACCATGAAATTATAAATATAAACATTTTTAAACATTTCGACATGTTTTCTATAGAAACTACAGATGGTTTGTGGAAATTATTTATTCCTCTATAAACGATTTGATGAATTGTTTTATTCTTCGACGATCAATTTGGGGAATTGTTTTATCTTCGACAGACAGTTTGTGGGTATTTTTTTATTCTTCGACAAACCACCGTTTGATAAAATTGTGATGTGTGGAACTTGATTTTTTAATATTATAGATAGTATTCATTCATTAATTTTGTGACAAAATGTCAAATAGCAATAATCCTGATCCAAATGAACATAATCGACAATTGCTTGCTAGACTATGAGATGCAGTGAAACGAAGGGGTGATGGGAAATGTTATTGCCCATGTAGTCAATGCAGGGGATTTAAGAGGAGAAAAATATTGATTTCAACAACCACAAAACATTGTAGGGAACATGGACACATTGAGGGGGAATGAATATCGTCCATTTGTAAGTTTAGCATTATAAAGTTTTTTATTATATTTTTTGCTTTGGTAAATGTATGTATTGTTTTAATATTTTCTATAAAAACTTATATATATTGATGTATTAATTTATTTGTAAAGGAAAGACATCCTATGACATATTTTCCAGAGGAAATGCTTTCAGAACAAGTACCCGAGGATCATGAAGCATCTATGTTTAATGGAGAACAAGTGAATGATCATATTGAAGAAGATGATCATATTGATAACGTAGTTGAAGATGATGGTACAAATACGTTGATCCATGATTCATTTAATGTTAGAATGGTTGATTACGTTGACAATGATAATGAAAATATTGATGACTTTGATGATGTTCACGATATACCTCTTCTTGATAAGGCATATGAACCCCTTTATGAAGGCTCCAAAACAAATCTTCTCTCTGCTATATTGTTGATAATGAACTTGAAGGTTATGAATGGTATTTCAAACATATCAATCACATGGATGCTAAGGTATGTAAAATAACCCATCACATATATATTTTGGTGATAAAGTCGATCTTTATTCCACTAATAATTGTATTGTTAACTCATAATTCAAATTAATACGGATGAAGTGTGTTTCATTAATATTATTTATATATTATATTAACTTATTTTTATTTTTCTTTGATGTAGCTTGATAGATTAATTTTTGTTACTAGCATATAATATTTTACCTCACACATATCGATATTTATATTCCATCATGAAAGATATTGGAATGCATTATGAAGCAATTCCTGCATGCCCTGATGACCATGTTATATATTATAATCAACATGAATTTGCAACAGAATGTCTGTAATGTCATATAAGTAGATATCAAACTGATCAAGTAACAAAAAAGGAGCCTCACAAGGTTCTTAGTTATATTCCCATCAGTCCACGTTTGCAATGATTGTTCAGGTGCAATTATATAGTGCAATTTATAGATTACCATGCCAGGAACATAAGTCAATATGATGTTATTTGAATGCCTACAAATGGATCTGCATTTAGAGATATGGAGGAAAAGTGACCTCACTTTAAAGAAGAACCCTGTAACCTTAGCATTTCTTTGGAAGCAGATGGTGTTAATCCATTTACACAGATGAAATCCATTTACACGGTGTGGCCTATTTTTGTTATCAACAATAACATTCCTCCATGGTTGTCGATAAAGAGGGAGCACATAATGTTGTCGATGATTATTCTAGGTATTTTGTGTCTACAATTGTTTTTTTTCTAATGTAGTTGTGGCATCTCATTTTTCATATTATGTTTCCTAATGTCATATATATATTTTTTATTTTACCCTTGCGCATGGTTTATATATCTTAATGGTTCTCACAATTATATATTTTATATATACTTCAAATCAGTCAGGTAAGTTCCAAGTCAAAGATATGAATGCATATATCAAACATCTTATAGACGAGCTATTGAAGTTATGGAATTGAATCACTATGTATGACGTATCCAGACAAATACGACAAAGGCAATTTCAATTCCACGCAATGGTTGTATGGATGATACATGATGCCCCAAGGTTAACCCATTTTTGTGGTTTGTATTTTTCAGTTCCACTTTAATTACATTAATTAATTATATGAAGTAGTTAATATAGTTTATATATAATTATAATTGACATAGATATTCCATATCTATATATTATAGGTCTTCAGACAAAGGGTAAATTTGCATGTCCAGTTTGTGGTCCTAAGATAAAATCTCGTTGCTCAAAATGATTAAGAAAGGAGGTGTTTGACGAGTATAGGAATTTTCTCTCTAAGAATCACAGGTATAGAACAACCGAAATAAATATTTTCAATTGGAAGCAAGAGACTGCATTAAAATCACGGAGAATGACACCTCACCTTTGGAAGATGCAATACAATAGAAAGCGTTAAGATGGTACGTATGGATCATCGTATATGAATTGTTATGTATTTTAATTTTTATTGTGAGTTGTTTACTGTAGTGGCCATAATTAAATTCTTTAATTTATTTATAAACTAATATTCATGATTTCCTTCATGATCATGAAGGCATTAATGGGCTTCCACGAGGAATGACAAGTTATCCTATACAATTCAGCACGTTTCCCTACTATGAGCACCTACAAATTTCTCTTATGTTTGATACAATGCATATTGGAAAGAATGTGACTGAAACATTATGGTGACTATTGGAGCTAAGGAGTGAGAAAGATAAAATTGTGAAAGCTTACAAAGACATTCAAGAACACAACCATGCAATGAAAGAAGTCATTCAATTTCATAGCAACGGAGACCAAATTAATATAAACTCAATTCCATGGATGTTACGAAGCAACAAAGTAATGTTGTTAAAGAAGTGATGCGGAAATTTAAATTTCCCACTAGATTTTGTGTGAACTTGAAGAATATCATAACAAAAAATGGTGATTTTGTGGGGGTCAAAACACATGATTGGCATGTATTCATCAAGGTAATTATTATTGTTTTGTCCATATATTTTTTTTCATTCTATTGCATAAATTTGTTTTCTTGTTTGTATACTCTTTGTTTAAAAAATGACGTGGTTTGCATATTGATATAGTATGTTCTACCTCTCTCTCTCTTTGACAACTTCAAAAACAATGTCAAACAAGTTATATATAATCTTGGGAAATACATGAGGTAACTAGGGATTAGTTGCTTGTGCTTAGTGTTTCTTTAATTCTTCGTATAACTTATATTTGTTTCTTGTGCACTAATTCAAGTTATGTAATTTAATGTTTTTTTTTGTTAATTATCATTATTGGTTTTCATCACTTGTAGATGGTTGAAATCCAAAGAAATCCAGAAAGAATATATAAAGTATTGGAGGAGAGAAATTCCTTGTCTCATGTGTGAAATGAAGAAGCATCTACCTTCGACATTTTTCAATGTACAGGAACACTATCTCATACACCAAGTTGAGGAGATTGAATTGTGTGGACCTATGCATTCAAGGTCCATGTGGATGGTTGAGAGGCACTTGAAATTTATGAAGGGATTGGTGAGACAATGAGAACATGCTGAGGGTTCTATGATGGAAGGATATATGGTATACCAAAACATGTTGTATGTTAGTGAATATCTTCCTATGTTAGCGTCAAAGCTCAATTTACGTCGCATTTGTGATCCAGACTCCAATAACAATTTTGAAGGGGAGTACCTGAAGGGGAAAGGTAGATTGAGGAAGGTGAAAGGTAATTATTATCTAGTGGATGTTAATTATATTGTACATATTCTAATTGCATATTCAATTTATTTCATCAATTAAGAGCATATACCTTGTTCAGAAAATTGACATATGTCTTCAATTTTAATGTTTATTGTCATCAAATAGTTGGTCAAGAGTGGGATGCAATTCATTCATACATTGCAAAAAATCTTGACTGGATGAAGGTATGGATTGACCATGTGAACAATCAGGTCATGGAATATCATGGGAAGGTGTGGCTTCATTGGTAAAAGCAACACATCTCAATGGGGATACAAATCTTACAAAAAGGGAAATCGATTTAGCATATGGTTTAAAAGATAAGCAGGTAGGCATATTAATCAATAACTCTAAATCTATTATTTTGCAAATTACATTTTGATGTACATGTCATTCTTTTCCTTGTATGGCTGCATAAAAATGAAGTTAATCATAAATATTGAATCGTTATGTAATCTTTTTGTGTATTTCTTGTTGTAGGTAAAACACATAAGGCTATGGTCTGCAATGGTTGTAGATATTGCATCAAAAAATTGGATGAAACAACGAAAACATCAAATTGTGGGATATCTGCAGTCTTTAAGGTGACCAATGTTTCATCTAGAAGTGACAGACATCCAGAACTCTCAAAAAATCGATACTATGGGTATTTGGAAGATATTCTACAGTGTGACTTTAAATCCTTCAAGGTAGTTCTGTTCGTTGTCAAATGGTACAGGTTACGATTGAATCAACGTGATCTCGATAGAACTATTATTGAACATGATAATGGATTTACCATGGTAAATACAAGGTTGTTTGAGCCAAGAACAGAGCCATATGTTCTTCCAAGCCAACGTGAATAGTTATTTTACTCGGACGTTC
>LPNX010912855.1:115902-122528 GCA_001517045.1 Pseudotsuga menziesii
TTTTCCACTTAGGGCCCATTAACTCTACTCAATGTCTCCAACAAAATCCTCGCAAATTGGCCAAGAGGATTAAGTGGTTGGTTTCCTTGATTATTACAAAAGACCAAATTGGTTCAATTGGCTCAAGTGATAGTCATAATAATGTTTTTTTTTGAAAAGGATTATGATAGGATTGAATGGAACTTCAAACTTAGCATGTGGTATGAATCCTTCTATAACATATTTGTGGAGACTCTTTTTGAGCCTCAACAATAATATGTGGGAATGGAAGGGATATAACCCCGATAATTTTTTAGTTTTTAAATGTTTGCAAATCATTTCTTCTCCTTGCAAGCAACTCCACCTGCTCATGAAAAAACCATGGGACCACAGGTACTGCTAAAGCTCCATAATTTTTTATGTAGATGTTTTAGAATCCCCTCCTTTAAGAAGCATATTTTCAAACAACCTAATATTACTTTATAGTAGACTACATATGAAAGGCGTTAGTAATTTCGTACTAGCATATTACTCAATTTTTCACATAGTCCAAGTAATGTACCAAGTAATTTGGTACTAGATATTTTCTATAAAGACAAACTTCTACATTGCAAAAATTGGTGGCAACATATAATTTCATTGAATTAGGAAACTATAATCTACATATGTACTAAAGGGGTATTTATGGGACAATTTAGAACTATGCATTTTGGTTTGATATTAGGCTCCCTGCACATGTTTTGAGAAAGTTATACTTAGTATCCCCTAGACATAAGTTTATGGGATGCTCTAATTATAGTAATATTCACATAATGGAACCTCACACTACAATGAATACTTGCACCACGCAATTGTAGTGTCCCTCTTGCTGAGATGTGAGCTTTTACAGCTGACTTGTGGACTATGTAGTGTCCCTCTTTTCGATCTATGACCTTTTGTAGCTGACTTGTAGATTTTGTGGTGTCTCTACTATTGGACCGTGACTCTATCAAACTGACCCGTTACTATTTTGGGTTGATTCAAGTTCATTTTTGTTGCTGTTAATATAGGTCGTGGGATGGTCTTGGACTGTTAGCTTGGATGCTGCTAAACCTAGTGGAATGTGTCTATGTAAGGAATATCCTATCAAGTTGTTAATTTGTAAGGCCTATCCTAGCAAGTTGTGATTGACCTAGAAGGTTGTGGCTGTGTAAGGCCTATCCTAGAAGGATGTGACTGTCGTAGAAGGATGTGACTGTCCTAGCAGGCTATGACTATGTAAGGCCTATCCTAGTAGGATGTGACTCTGTAAGGCATATTCTAGTAGATTGTGACTGTGTAAGGCCTAACCTAGTAGGCTATGAATTTGTAAGTCCTATCCTAGTGGGATGTGACTGGGTATCCTAATTGCTACTCTATGTATCTAACCTTAACCTACAACACTCTAACTCTCTCTCTTTCAAGGTATGCCATTTTTTCCTTTTGGAAGCTTGTCCTTTCAGTGTCAAGAGAATTATGATTTCTTATGGGTATGATTGACCATGGTTACAACCTAAACCTTTCTAGGTGACGCACCAAATATATTTAGTAAGGTCCAACGTTACACATATAATCCTTAACTGTTGAAAATCCATGTATGATTTAGGAACATGTAATCTACATAATATATATATATATATGTATTCAATAATACAAATGACTAGAATATTCCTTTAGAAACCTTTACTTGTTATGGTAAATGAAGTAAAACTTGTATCTTAGAGTGATATGGCCAAGGGAAAACTGCAATAATGATTTTGTTTCAATTTATATTTTTGAACTTAATAATATTTTATTCATAATTTGGGATCCTATAACCTGAGAAAAATATAAGACAATGTGGTGAGTTTCCTCCCATGGATAAGGAAACGACCAACTTATGGTTTTAGAAACAATGAGAGGAACATCATAATTTTTACATCCTCAAGGGTGTGATGTGACTTCTTCCAAAGGAGAAATAAGACCACAAATTCTTGCTGAAAAAAACAACAACAAAGACTAGAACAAAAATGTTAGTACATATGACCACTACCAAACCATACAAATTCCCTTGGTTTTCACCCAATTAAGAAATTCATTTGAGCCATCCTCCATCATATGACCAATGAATCCATTGATGCAATCTTTAAACTTCATAGTTACTTCCTCCTTCTCTATAGTGAATTGTCAAAAAAACCACAGCCATAGATCAACTGTTGATTTCCTTGATAACCATAAATCTAATTTTATTCAAGGGGGGCTATATTGAATAAGGGTAACTTATACTATTTTTTTTGTCATACATATGAAAAAAACTACTTATTTACAAACAAATATCTTTAGAATTTTTTTTAGTTACTACATAATCCCCGGAATTCCACACATCAACATATTTGCAATAACTAGGTTTCCAAATGCAAGTCCCAACGTGTCCTTCGTATAGATATGTTTGTTATTGAGGAAGGAAGGAGGGGAATCACTAGGTTTGATTGTAAGGTAAAAAAACCTAATAGGATGGACCACGTAATATTAGGAGTATGTGGTAGAGTAAGCATATCTCATCATACAAATATTAAGGGATCCCCATCGATATAAGTTTCATTAAGGAGGCTAACAATTTGTAGTCCAACAAATGCAGCTATGAGGGGTGACATATACATTTCCTTGGACCATCTTGTTCAGTAGATAAGTGTTCCATATTTATATTTTCCATTTATGTTTTCAATTATAAAACTAAGCTCATGGTTTTCTCATGTTTTAATTTAAATGGAATTCAATCCCGTGTTGAGCATATATGAGCTTGGGTTTGTCATCATGGGATTTGGGGAAAGCTACCTTGATCCCCTCCCTTCTCCGTTTGGAATCAAAATAGTTATTTCAATATTGATATTCATATGTAAACCTATATCTAGTCTTAAGTGCATTTGACTGTTGTAATTGATACCCACTGATTTAAAAAAATGAAACTATAGATGCCATTTGCATGGGATTGACTAAGGTTTCGACATCCACTAAAGAATGATAGGTTACAACATTGGGTTCAATGCAACAGGATGGTTTGTAGATGAGGGTGCATCACTATTTGTATGATTATAGTTGTGAGGAAACATGCATGCATCCATTCATGCATCCATATGTGATACACCATCCATAGATATGAAGGTATAATGTTATCCCCAGTAGTTTTCATGTGCATGCATTAGTCATTTTGCATGTGTTTGTATTAGACAGTTTGCAAGTTCATGTGTTAGACATTTGCATGTAAAGGAATGCACTAGGTGTCTAGCTTAAATTTTCATTAAGGAATATGAAACCTAGTTTATTTTAGTATAGAGCATTAAACCTAGTAGTTATAACTTATAACATTGTCATCAAATGATCAACCATAACATATTTTATTTGTATTAGATAGTAAGTAAGGAATATGAAACCTAGTTTATTTTAGTATAGAGCATGAAACCTAGTAGTTATAACTTATGAAATTGTCATCAAATGATCAACCATAACATATTTTATAGGAGATCGACAAAGAAGGGATGTACCATAACCTAGTCATCAGATGATAAACATAGTATAGGAACTTTTAGCATAGGAGAGGTAGGTACTGCCTTGGAAGCGTGCTCCCAAAGCTAGGAATGTTTTGGGAGCTAGCTTCAAGAGAGGGAGAAAAGACGACGCATCTCACTGCAACCATGCTCCGTTACATTTTTTACAATATGTATTTATATATTCTATTTTTAATTATCCTCAGAGTAGTTTAAAATGATTTTTTGTCTTTGTAAGAATTGAGAATTCTCTTAGTGCCTAATTTGTTCCACTATGGTTTAGGAAATCAAACTAGAATACATAAAGGTCACAGTGTGATGGAAACTCGATAGTGAGCTCATCATTTTATGTATTTGTAGTGACATTTTTTAGTAGAAAAGAGAAAAGAATACTTATTACCCTCTATTAGGATATTTGCAAGGGTTTGTTCCAACCCTAGCTTCTTCCAGAGTTGTCACGTATGATTTTT
This sequence comes from Pseudotsuga menziesii, assembly GCA_001517045.1. NCBI lineage: Eukaryota > Viridiplantae > Streptophyta > Pinopsida > Pinales > Pinaceae > Pseudotsuga > Pseudotsuga menziesii. The sequence goes on from LPNX010912855.1 coordinate 119,894, forward strand.
GGGAGTATTAAAAAATCAGTGTTTCAAGGCCACAATACATATTGTGTTAATATGGAATTCAGTCTTGGAAATGGGTAGGTTTAAATTTTCAAATTTAATCTTGGAAATTTTTTATTTTAGAATTTTATCTATCTAAGATATCAATTGGAGATATGGACACGAGGTTCTATTTTTATGGAATTCTAACATTTTTTAGGCCTTTCTCAATGATGTTTAAACCCAAGGACTAAAAATAAAGTTTTATTTTCATAGATGATGACAAAGATACCGATTGGAGAGATACAAATGGGGTTCTATTTGTTGGTTAAACGCAAGGCCTAAAAATAAAGATTTATTTTCAGAGATGATGACATTCTCAAAGACCTAGTATCGAGTACAGTTTGTGGGTGAAATTTGGTGGCAATAACTAAAATTTTGGGCTATTTTTAGCAGTGAAATTTTTTCAGGATTTGTCATTATATTTGGAGGCCTAGTATGGTGTATATCATGTGGATCAAATTCCATTCCATTCTAATAAGTTTAGTTTTGGACAAATTTGTGAAGTCTATACCAATAATTCATGGAGGATATGAAGTCTGTAATATATTTTTAAGCTTTGTACATTGAATGTAAGTGTAAATTGCAGACCTATTATGGCCAAGCCTTAAAAATATTGTAGAAAAATCTTGACATGCCTAATCAGGGATTTTGGATCAAGTGAAAGATACAGTTTTTCTAAGCCTATGAACGAGGAGTTCAACAATTAGCACCATTGACATTGGATTACACGGAGGTCTTGGTGATTTTGATTCAATGCCATTCCCATATTCTCATACATGATAGAATCCAAGGAAAAATCTACAATACTGAAAATCCTACATTCATAAATGTTGATGTATATGTAACTTCGGAATGTATTCTTCTATGTATTTTATATATTGTAACCCAATGTTTATTCCGGGATGTTTCTATTATGTATTTGAGTCATGTGGTCATGCCCCGATGTTCCGATCGGGAGGATTAATAATGTAATCAAGTCATATCAAGTCATTAGGTAAGTCCCCATAGTTTCGGGGCACTTGGGTTATTATACACTAATTAAGGTGTAGGCTCGAGTAAGTAATTGTAAGTTAAGCCTACATGGTTGAGTGCACTTCAAGTCAACGGAAGAATATAAATAGAGAGTGAGAGTCTCTCTATTTATCACTTGTGAATTACATCACTTGCTCTCTCAAGTGTGGCGCACCTTTGGAGAAGGAAATACTTTGGCTTGACAGAAGACAGAAGGCTGTTGTTGTGTTGGGAGGTCATCTTACTATTTTGGGATCACATCTTGTTGTGATACTATCTTAGAAGAAGTTGAGGGTTTTTCTCCATTTATGGTTTCCCCTCCTAAAATCTTTGTGTCTCTTGTCTCTTGTGATGTGCTTATGTGATTGATGTGCTTGTTATTCTCTCAGTGAAAAGATATTAACATAATGCTAGCTTAAATGTTGAAAAACTAACATGGTATCAGAGCTAACCTGAGAAGAAGACATTATGCAGCTACAGGAACTAGGGCTTCCTATTTTGTGGATCTTCCTCCACATATTTTCAGCAAAAGTATGCTAAGATGACTCTCCATTGAAGGGTGCATCTTTCTGTCGATGCGGAATTGAATTTCAAGCATTTTCAGTTTCGATGTGGAAATTAGGGCTTTCTACAGAAGAGGAATTTTTGAGTGAGACCTACATAGGATTTTTCTCCTCATCAAAACCTAAGTTTAGAGACCTGGATCAAGAAATTTGGTTGGGTGAAACTCTGGGAAAGTCAAACCCTATTTTGACCCCAAGCTAGAGAAACCCTAAATGCTAAAAATGCTAAGTTTTGGTACAGTCGCTATATTCCAAGTTTGACGAAGTCTCAGAAGCTGAAACTTTCAAGGGCCGAATATAACATCCTGATGAACACTGTGTCCAAAGTTCAGCCTCTGATTCACTATATTCTTGGAGATATGATCTCTCCCAGTTAGGGTTCTAGCCTCTTCCAGAAATCATCCGTAAACAGGACACCTGGGGAGAATTGCAATATCTTGGGCTACAGAGGTCCAAATGGAATTCCTGAAGATGTTTCAGAAATTGGACAGAATTTAATTTCTTTGGTCCAAAGGTCAGACTCAGAAGATGAACCAGTGACACGTGGCATGCCATACAACTTTGCTGTTCTGAACAGTCCTGTAACAGGTCACCTTGGGAAAAGGATCATAAATCCCAAATGGTGAAATCAATTCTGATGAAACCTACGGTTTTGGATCAGGGACATGCGAGGTTACCTCAGTGAGAAATTTCAGACACATAGGATCTGTAATTTCAGAGACATCATAGAAACAGTAGCAGGCATTTCTGCAGAAGAAATCAGAAAATTAGGGCTTCCTGTTTCAGGAGCTTCCCTCCACTGTTTTCAGAAAAGGAGTACATTGGACAGCTCCATTTGAAGAGATCTATCTGTTCATCCAATAAGATCTGAAAGATTCCAAGTTTTGAAAATTAGGGTTTCTGCGACAAACCCTAGATCAACGAACTCTGGGACAAGGACGGACACCTCAAATCGATAAGATCTAATCCTTTGCTATTTCCATTTGAGGTTCTCATTTCAATATGATATATCACATCAGCTT
>LPNX010912855.1:129182-200551 GCA_001517045.1 Pseudotsuga menziesii
TGCTTTTTCAGAGACGGTTGATGCTACGATGTATTGTCAGATGATTGGGTCATTGATGTACCTGACGAACACGAGACCAGATATTTGCTTTGCTGTGAAATCGAAGATGACTTGAAGACAAAGATGTCTTGAAGATGAAGATGACTTGAAGATGAAGATGACTCAAAGACGAAGATGATCCAGTTGATACAGAGAAGAAGACCAGTGCTGAAAATTGTGTCGAGAGAATACCTTCCTAGTTAAGAGGGAGTGTTGATGTATATGTAACTTCGGAATGTATTCTTCTATGTATTTTATATATTGTAACCCGATGTTTATTCTGGGATGTTTCTATTATGTATTTGAGTCATGTGGTCATGCCCCGATGTTCCGATCGGGAGGATTAATAATGTAATCAAGTCATATCAAGTCATTAGGTAAGTCCCGATAGTTTCGGGGCACTTGGGTTATTATACACTAATTAAGGTGTAGGCTCGCGTAAGTAATTGTAAGTTAAGCCTACATGGTTGAGTGCACTTCAAGTCAATGGAAGAATATAAATAGAGAGTGAGAGTCTCTCTATTTATCACTTGTGAATTACATCACTTGCTCTCTCAAGTGTGGCGCATCTTTGGAGAAGGAAATACTTTGGCTTGACAGAAGACAGAAGGCTGCTGTTGTGTTGGGAGGTCATCTTACTATTTTGGGATCACATCTTGTGGTGATACTATCTTAGAGGAAGTTGAGGGGTTTTCTCCATTTATGGTTTCCCCTCCTAAAATCTTTGTGTCTCTTGTCTCTTGTGATGTGCTTATGTGATTGTTGTGCTTGTTATTCTCTCAGTGAAAAGATCTTAACATAATGTTGGCTTAAATGTTGAAAAACTAACAATAAAAAGTGTTGTCTATCGAATTCCTACTCTCCATGTGATGTTTAATGAGGTTGGAACCACTATCAAAACCCTAGGTACTTCTCAGATGGACTCAAACCCTACCACTTCAATTATGCTCTAGTTTTTGTCTTTCAAAAACCCCAACCCTTCAAGTATCTTCTAGGTTTTGTCTTTCAAAAACCCTAGCACCTTCCTTCCTTGCATAAAGACAAGTATACATACTCCAGGAAAGGTTTTCTTGAAGTTACAACTCATCCAATCAACTCCATATGAAATGGCCCTTTGCTCACTTGTGGCATCATTTAAGAAGAGGAGAACTCTGCATTTGAGGCTCTTTGTGCACACATATGTACGTCACAACAATAAAAGAAGCCTTACAAGTCATCTAAGAAAGATTTCTCATGTTTGGATAGGACAAGTGGCATGTTGGTGAATAAGTCAAGTGCATTTGAACTCTTCAAGGCTAACACCCTAAGGTTTTGGCCTCATTTTATTAATCTTTGTTTTGGTCGTAGTTAGATGGAAACATACAAAAGATTAGCAGATCCTCATTTGTAATGTGTTTCCTCCATTGTGGAGAAATGTCATAGGCCACTGGGTTGAAAGTTGAAGATATATTTACAGATTTGGAGCTAGAGTTTGGGATATTCAGGGCTATCATTTTGTATTATAAGGTTGTTGTCATGTACTTTTTTTTTCTTTTCCTACCTAAAAAATAATTCTCCTAATATAGTGTTTATTAGCCATCATAGGAGGGTTGTGAAGAGTGATCTGTTTGTCCTCTTAAGACTTGATAATATCAGGTCTGAATTGTGCAATGTATGGACTGATTATTCAATGGAATATTGTCTCTTTGTTGGATATATTCAAATTCAATGTTATTATTTGAGGCACATAATTGTTGTAGTATATTTTTTAGATTTGTACATTGTTTATAAGTGTAAATTACAGACCTGTTATGTCCAAGCCTTAAAAATACTGTAGAAAAAGCTTGACATGCCTAATCATGGATTTTGGCTCAAGTGAAAGATACAGTTTTTCTAAGCCTATGAACGAGGGGTTCAACAATCAACACCATTGACATCGGATTACATGAAGGTCTTGGTGATTTTGATTCAATGCCATTCCCATATTCTCATACATGATAGAATCCAAGGAAAAAGCTACAATCCTGCCAATCCTACATTCATAAAAAGTGTTGTCTATCAAATTCCTACTCTCCATGTGATGTTTGATGAGGTTGGAACCACTATCAAAACCCTAGGTCCTTCTCAGATGGACTCAAGCCCTAGCACTTCAATTATCCTCTAGGTTTTGTCTTTCAAAAAACCAAACCCTTCAAGTATCTTCTAGGTTTTTTCTTTCACAAACCCTAGCACCTTCCTTCCTTTCATAAAGACAAGTATAAAGACTCCAGGCAAGGTTTTCTTCAAGTTACAATTCATCTAATAAAATCTCACATGATTCTACATGAATACTAGAACTAAAGACACTCTCCTTATCGCTCAAGTCCCAACATATTACATATCTGAAATTTACTTATTAAAAATAGAATTGTTACAACCACAAATCTACCCTCTTAGCTTCTATATACTTGTCAAATCACTCAACAAAATTAGCTAACTGTTTATGATAAATCAGAATACCAAATAGACCTATAAACTACTCATTCACCATGAGAATATACTTTGAAAACCAACTCTTAAAGTATATGGTTTGGACAAGAATGTACACTTGACATATACATAAAAATGAAGTTACAAGTATATACCAACAACTTATCACAAATTGGTAAAAAATAGTCCTTCAAGCTTATTCACAAGCTAAGAGTCTCCAATTCATCCAAACCCTAGCTAGGGTGTCTATCATCAATAGTAAACACTAATGAGCAATACAAAGGCCTAGCAATGTATCCCACCAAGCTATTTAGCCACACCAAAATCCTTAAAACAAGTTATCACCAACACTAACAAGTCTATTCTTGATCTTTCAACAAGCTTGCATCACATAAACTCTCCAAGCAAAGTGCTCCAAGAATCCTCTAGGGTTTCTTTTCCACAAACCCTAGGTCCTTCTCACATGGACTCAAACCCTAGCACCTCAAGTATCCTCTAGGTTTTATCTTTCACAAATCCCAACCCTTCAAGTATCTTCTAGGTTTTGTCTTTCACAAACCCTATCACCTTCCTTCCTTGCATAAAGACAAGTATAAACATTCAAGGAAATTTTTCCTTCAAGATACAATTGATCCAATCAACTCTCACTTGATTCTACATGAATAATACAACTAAAGACTCTCTCCTCCCTTGTTATAAAATAGGTGAGGGAGGACAACAATAGTAAAGTGGACTAAATCCACAAGCATCCTAATCTATTGTCAAGATATGGTCTCCTCTTGAAGTGCTCTGTGTCCAAAGTGTACACATGTTTAGACAAGGCTCCTCAATGGGTTTTCTCTCCAAGCATGGGTTGCATTTACGTAATCCTTTTGTAGAGACCACCCATATAGGGATTGAAAAAACATGAATTGGTGTGACCTTTCCTTTCCATATTATGAGTTTGTTGTGATGAGTTGGAAGTTTATCTAAGTTATATGTAAGCCTATGGGTGTAGAGTAAGGAGAGAGGTGTGGCCAAGAAAATGAATAATCGAGCCAATGTAGAGTGGAGAAGTGACCTAGAAGTTGTGTGATCAGGTCAGTGTAGTGATAGAAGCTCTCATAATGTGAACTCATCTATAGAGGTTGGATAAAGTAATTCATTTCATCAGATATACGACACATATGCTATACTACAGAAATCTTCAATTTGTTTGTTATATGACTTTATCCATGTCTACAGGGAGCACAATATGAGTTTAGACCATTTATCCAAGGAAGCATTGAATATGAAGGTTGGCCTCCTCTCCTTCTTGTAACTTTTAGAAGGAGAAATCATTGAGGAAGGCATGATACAGTTGATTTAAGAGATGGTTTATTTATGTGGCATAGTCTTTTTTGGTTCTTTCTACTATGGGATACATTAGCATCTTTCTTGTTTTAGCTGGGGATATAGAGTTTGTTTTCATCCCCTCAGGGGTGTGTTTTCTCCACCCTCGATGCCTCCTTGGATAAGTTGTTTGGGATCCTTATGTTATTCATGTGGTATTGCTACTTCAGTCATCTTGTGATTGTGGGTTTTGTCCCTCCTCTTCAAATTTTTTTTGATACTTATGATCTCCACTTGTTACTGGACTGACTTATTGTTAGGACTATGTAAAAGTTACCTTTGATTCACTATTGAATATCAAGGAACACCTCTTTTTCTTTTGAAAAAAAGTTACAAAATATTTGCAAATTATTTTATTAGATATATTGAGATCCGTAAACTGGGTCTTTAATATTTTTGGGTGAAGAAACAATCTAAATTAAAAAAGGTACACCTAAGAATATTGTAAAAAACATAGTTTGTATTTTGAGATAAATTGGATGAAGCGTTTTCTATGGAACGACTTGATATCTATATCGTGTTAAATGACTATGTGATGAACTATTATACTAGGGAATTATTGATATTATTCAAGATAATGATATCACCATTATGTCATGATTATAAGTCATGATGATATCACCATGCCATGCCATTATGTCATGATGATATCACCATTATGTCATGATAATGATATCACCATTATGGCCAATTGTTTTTCGGGCCATGGTGTTGGTAGAACCAAACGGGTATTTTTTAGACCTGTCTTCCTATAGCAAGGGGAGTTTGGGAATTCTAGAGGAAAGTGAGCCATCCAGTAGGTATACAAGTAGATCAACTAGATTTCATAAGATCAGAAGAAAAGTCAATAAACACATGGAATTTTTTCTTAGAGGAGGGGGGTCATGTTCCTATGATGACGAGGCAATATGAGACATTGAGGTGCCCTTAAGGTACAAAAACCTAGTGAAACAATGGATACCTAGAGATATTCCTCAAGTCAACATTGATTTTTGTGTGAATGAGAGGATATATAGAATTGCGCCGTCCTCATTACATGGATTGGGGTTGTTTTGCATGGATGGCATAAAGGTTGGATATAGCATAAGTAAAAAATTGATGGAGTATGTTGGACCCTCTCACAACTACAATTATTGGATGCACTTGGTAGAACATACAAAAAGTATACGTAGATATGGGTTGTTAGCAGATTATTTACAATTGAAATACAAAGATCATAATAAAGGAGCAACGTTGTACATTGATGGAAGGCAAAAAATAACTGGGAATATTGTGGGGTTTATAAATAGTACACAACTAGGCTCTACACTTAAGCAACTCAACATCATATTCGAGGTGCGTGAAGGAAACCGTGTCTTTGTATGTGCCATTTAATCAATAGCTATTGGGGAAGAACTGCTTATTAATTACAATTTGAATTGAGTAGATACAAACAAGGTTAGTACGGATGTGGTACATCCAACAATTTACCCAACCTTTTATTAATTATTTTAACATCTTTAGTATTTTTCGTTAGCATATAATTATAATTTTTTATTAAATTTCCTATGTTGACTTCGCAGGGAGGTGATGGGGGGCACATCACCCCAACAGAAGGTGAGAGGAGTACACGATCCGTGAGGCAACATGTATACATCAAACTGTTATCTTTTAAAATTGTTTTAGTGAGTATTTTGGTTTCATTAGGTAATTTTTAGTATGTTTTTTATGCAGGGTTATTTCAGGGGAACCTCCCTCACATTATATGTTAGTAGACCTGCCTCAAGGCGGTAGGTATACATCGATATTTCCATTGTAAAAATTTAGGATGGACAAACATATCTGTTGTTATGTATTTTCAATAGTATATTCGGTTCGTTGATATAATCGTATCTATTTTCCATGCAAAGTGTTGATCAGGGAAGCCACTGTTAGTTTTTCAACATTTAAGCTAGCTAGCATTATGTTAGGATCTTTTCACTGAGAGAATAACAAGCACAACAATAACATAAGCACATCACATGAGACAAGAGACACAAAGAGTTTTGATAGGGGAAACCATAAATGGAGAAAACCCCTCAACTTCCTCTAAGATAGTATCACCACAACATGTGATACCCAAAACAGTAAGATGACCTCCCAACACAGCAATAGCCTTATGTCTTCTGTCAATCCAAAGTATTTCCTTCTCCAAAGGTGCGCCACACTTGAGAGAGCAAGTGATGTATGTCACAAGTGATAAATAGAGAGACTCTCACTCTCTATTTATATTCATCCGTTCACTTGAGTTGCCATTTCACACGTAGGCTCAACCTAATAATTACTACTCCAGCCTACACCTTAATTAGTGTATAATAACTCAAGTGCCCCGAAACTGTGGGGACTTACCTAATGACTTGATATGACTTGTTTACATTATTAATCCTCCCGATCGGAACATCGGGGTAATACAACATGACTCAAATGAATAATAGAAACATCCCGGAATAAACATCGGGTTACAATACATAAGATACATGGAAGAATACATTCCGAAGTTACATATACATCAACAGCCACCCGACAATAGATCAGACGAATGCAGCAGTGGGGTAATAGGTAAACATGAATGTAATTATACATTTTAAATACTTTAAAATTGTACACATGTATAACGTGTAGCATAATGCTTATTTTGTTATGTATTTTTTTCATTTTTATGGTTGCGTTCATTATGATAATGTTGTCTAATTTTTTTGCAGGTTGATGATCGGGGAAAGTCCCCAGCTGTTGATCAGATGAATGGAGCCTCGGGAAAACAGGTAAACCTAAATGTAATTATACATTCTAAATACTTCAAAATTGTGCACATATAAAACATGTAGCATAATGTTTATTTTGTTATGTATTTTTTCATTTTTACGATTGTGTTCATTATGATAATGTTCTATACTTTTTTTGCAAGTGGATGATCGGGGAAAGTCTCTAGCTGTTGATCAGACCACACCCTCGTCTAGGTATCAGGTAAACCTAGATGTAATTCTATGAATCTATCATGATAGACTATTTTTGTTAATATAACTTTTTGTGCAGACTATTGCTTCAAAAACTAAGCAATGTTTTATATATTTCTATTTTTTTTCCCCGGAAAAAAAGCGTAATTTCATTCATCTTTCGAGATCAAAATTACATTAATAGATTCACTTATCGTGAATTTCATAAACAAAACCAAAAATCTGTCATGAGACTATAAAAGCCTTCAATCAAAAACTATTCTAATAGGCACATACACAGATGCCCATTACGATGTCTAACATCCTTTCAACAGAGTTCAAAATATGCATAATTATGCTGCTTATAAAACAAAAACAGCTATAGTTTCTGCAAATAGCCAGCTATGTCAAAAAAGTAGTGTAAATAACATGACATTATCAATAGTCTTCAATAAAAGGCCTGTGATAGAACCCTTGCAGTCTGCCATCATTAATTTCTTTCACTGTCCAAGTGCCCGATGCTAGCCTGAGCCCGTCCTTGGAAGCTTTGTCCGCTTCCTGGTTATTTTCCCTGTATACATGCCGGCAAGAGAAAGAGTCAAGTTGCTGAAGAAGAAGTCTGATAGAGTGTAGTGTGTGTGATAGTCTCAACTACCTGCATTCTTGGGTCTGATTTATCCAATTAATTACATTCAATGAATCTCCCATAAAATTCAGTTTGTTGCATCCTTTTTCTAATGAGAAGATCAACAGAAGTTTAAGGCTCATGATCTCCGCGAAATTATTTGTTCCCACCCCGAGGCCCATAGATATCACAAAAAAATGGGAATCTGATAAAAACAGAACAGCTCCTCCTCCACAGAGTTCATTTTGGGCTGCCCCATCGAAGAAAGCCCACGGGGACGTGCAATAAATTTCCACTTCTAATCGCCTTCGTTCTCTAGCCACCCTAATATATTCCGGATAAGCTTTAAAATACCCGACAGATAGAGCATCGACAATGGCCAGATTGCTAGTGACGTCCTCAAATATGGCCTTATTGCGAGCCAACCATATCCCCCAAATGACCAGCAGAGGTAAAATCTTGTGTTTCTGCTGATTAATCGACCGCCACCATGAATCCCAAGCAATTTCCAGAGATGCCCCTTCCCAGTGACAAATGAAACCAACCAAATTAGATACTTCCCTCCAAACTTCCAACGTGAAAGAGCAAAAGAGAAACAGGTGACAAGTGGATTCCAAGTCCCTTTTGCAGAGCACACACCAGCCTGGTCCCTGAAATGACCGCTTCTGTAGCACATCCCACGTAGGGACCTTGTTATTTAGGACGCACCACATGAACAGTTTTGTCTATGCTAGACATTTCAGCCTCCACAACGGTCTCCACCACCAGACATCTTCCCTTAAAACCCCATCTTCACTAAGGCACAAATAGCCAACCTTTGGTGTGTAATCCCCTGCCGGGTCAGCCTCCCACACCAATGTGTCTTCATGTTCAGTAAGCAGGATATTTTCATGCACCAGATCCCTTATATAACATTCCATAATACCAGTCTCCCGATCCCCCAGCCCCAATGAAGTAGCCCTTCTCCAAAATTGATTCCACGGTACAGCAGGCCTTGGGTCAGCAAGGTGATTTAACGTAGTGAGCCCAATATGACTTAAAGCTTCAACCACATCATCTGGGAGAATATGTTGTTGGTTACTACCCACCCAGGGGTCCCTGCCAATGAGAAACTTTTCCCCATTTTCAATGTCCCAAGCAAGATTGCTTTCAATCAAGTGGAATGATTTGACAATTGCCTTCCAAATCACCGAGCCCCCTAAATGATCTTTCCTGGGATTTCTTATCCAATCAATGAGGTTCACTCCCATGAGATACTTCTGTTTAATTACCCGAGTCCACAGGCTGCAAGATTTCAAAAGTCTCCAGCCCCCCTTAGCAGCCAGAGCTTTTGAGAAAAGGAAAATGTTCTTAAGGCCCCACCCACCAAGACCTTTTGGTACCGCAATCCTTTTCCAATTTACCCATAGAAAATTGAAGCAAACCCTCCTGATCCTTTCAAGGATCCCTTTCGGAATCCATGATAGAGACATCCAATAAACCGGTATTGCCTCTAATACCGCTTTGACTAAGACTAGTCTTCCTGCTCTTGATAGCCACTTGTGACTCCAAACCATAAGTCTCTTCTCTACCTTCCCAACCAGCCATAACCAGTCCTGCTTCCAGTACTTATTTTCTTTCAGAGAAAAGGCAAGATACTTTAGCCCAGCATCCAATCCAGCTGTAATGATGGGAAATAACCTCCTTAGCTCGGCCTCCTCTTCTGGTCTTAACAAATGGATGGTCAAGGAAGATTTGCCAAAATTTATCTCCATTCCAGTGGCCTATGTGAATAGTGCCAGAATCTCCTGGAGGGCTCTAGTATCTCCTCTACAGCCAGAGCAAAAAATCAAAACATCATCCACAAAAAGTAGGTGGGTAACGTTGAGATGAGAAGCAATCTGAATCCCAGCAAAACGACCTTCCACTTTGGCTGCTCTTATTGCCCTGCTAAGACCTTCAGCTACCAACAGAAAAAGGAGCGGAGACAAGGGGCAGCCTTGTCTTAGCCCTCGCTCAGCATGAAAAAAAGGTGAGGCCGCACCATTAATCAGCACAACAAAGGAAACAGTGGTTAAACAAGACATGATCCATCTTATGAAATTGATGCAAAAACCTAGATGGGTAAGAAGCAACCTCAAATAAATCCAGCTGACTTTATCATACGCCTTAGAGAGATCAAGTTTGAGAATGGCCCCCTTTAGCCTCTTGGTTTTTAAACTATGGAGTCCTTCTTGAGCAACCCCAATTGCCTCATCAATCTGTCGCCCTTCCAAGAAACCAAACTGCTCATCTGAGATATGTTCTGAGAGAATGGATTTCATTCTTAGTGCAATTACTTTTGAGATAATCTTGTAGACACAGTTGCACAGAGAGATAGGTCTAAAATCATTTAGGGTGAGGGGATTATCTGACTTTGGGATAAGAGCTATCAAGGTGGAGTTGAAACTGACCGGGATCCACCCAGACGTCCTTGAATCTTCAATTACCTGCAGCAAGTCCTTCCCCAGGATGTCATAGAGATCCAGGAAGAAATCAATCGACCAACCATCAGGTCTTGGGCTTTTATCTTTCTGAAAACTGCCCATAACCTTTCTAAGTTCCACTTCACTCACTTCCCTCATAAGATCCCTGTTTCCCCCCTCATCCACAAAACGGGGAAACATCTGAGCCAATCTGATGACCTCTTCTATTGTAGCCTAAAGAGGGGCTTTGAACAATTGTTTAAAATGATTCACCCCACAATGAGGTTTTTCTTCAAAAGTTACATGAGTGGATCCCTCCTCATCCTGCAAGCTCCAAATGGTGTTTGCCACCTTCCTACCACGAGCATATGCATGAAAACATTTAGTGTTATCGTCCCCACATTCAAGCCAAATGGCTCTGATTTTAAGCCTCCATGCTTCCTCTCTTTCCAGTAAAATAGTATTGCATCTTCCCTCCAACCTGGTCAAAACTTCCTTTGAATCTTGAGAGGAGAAACCACCACCTTCACCTTCATAGATTGCCAGCAAATCTGCCTCCACCTGTTTCAGCTCAGCATCTTCTCTCCTTCTCTTTTCAACTGACCAATCCTTGATCCAAACTTTAATTCTTTTAATGTTATCTGCAAACTGCAGAGTAGCCGATCGATCATTTTCCCCCACTATAGGAATCCAATGTGTGAGGAAAAGAGTTTTGAAAGACTCGTCCTGGAGCCAAGTTTTGTTGAATTTTAATGAGCTCGACGGGTTGATAGGCCCCTTTTTGATTTAAAAAAAAATTGGAAAGTGGTCAGAATGCCCCCCACTGCCCACCCATTGTCTAACAAGGAAGGATCTATCCACCAACTGCTCTGCAATCAGAAAATGATCAATCCGTTTTGCCACTCTTGCCTCACCGCTTCGATTGTTTCGCCAAGTTGGCTGAAGTTTTACTGGTTCAATATCCAGCAAACCTTTCTCCACCAATTTCTAAACAAAAAATCCTATCATGGAGTCAGCACGAGCACATGACCCCCAAACCTCATTCTGCCCCAAAGAAAAGTTAAAGTCACCTCCCATGACAAGCGAGTCTCCATTCACCAATGGATGATGTAGCAAGGAATCCCAAAAAGGTGCTCTGTTCAAATAAGGCCCATAGACATTTATCACAGATAAAGAGAACCCCAACTCTTCAGAGTGCAGTTATGCACCCAGCACATAATCCATCCCCCATGCATTAACCAGCTTCACACAACACTTCCGCCATCCCATTTCCAATCCCCCAGAACGGCCATTTGCATCTAGAGTCACAAAGGACCAACCAGTAAACCAGTTTTCCAACCTTTCCTTAATCACTTCTCCTACTCCTAGGGTCTCTTGTAGCAAAATCACATCAGGGTGTTCAAGAGTAAGCACCCTGATGAAGGCTGATTTCTTCACAGGCCCAGCCAGACCTCGATTGTTGAAGGACATAAGCTTCATTTCCGACCTCTTTTTTTGGCCTTCTTCGCTCTAAGGGCCGATTCAATCGATTGTTGTTTTCCTTCCAAAAGGTCCTCCTTTGCTCTGGACTGAGCCTTAGAGAGGTTTGTTTTGCATCCCCGACCCCTTCGCACAAACGAGGAAACTTTTGCCAATCCTAAGGCAGGCTTTGATCTTGTTCTTGATCTTAGGAAATAGGCCGAATCCGAGGATTCAGAAGTGGAGGGGCAAGACTCTTCAATAGGAGTTCCAGGATCAGGTTCCAAGCAGACACTAGAGGGCTCTTCCACAGCAAGAAAAATTTCAGGAGCACAAGAAGTCAAGACATCAGCCGGGACTGTAACCTTACCAATATCGACCTCAACTAGGGAAGGAGAGGGCACAAAAGGTGGAGAAGGACCCGACTGACCCGATAATGATAGTTTCCTCAAGCCTTCAATCCAGTCAGAGCCTAAGAAAGAAACATCATTTAAGAACAAATTTACAGTTGGAGACAGAGAAAGAGTGGAAGTACCCGGGTGAGAAGGATCCTCGGGAGAAATAACAATTACTGGAGCTTGCACCTGAACAAAAGATTCTGGAAATCCTTCGGCCCTCCCAGAGCTTACAATGATCGGTTCTTCAGTAACCGGAATGCTGGCATGTTCTTCCATAACATTTTGTGCTAATCCATAAGACTCATCTTTCTTCTCAAGCTGACCCTTGCCTAAAACTGCTGCGCCTTTCCTTCTGAAACCAAAATGGGCATGCTTTGGTAAAGGGAAATCCGAGGCCGGATGCCCATATGCGTGACAATGCCTGCAGCAGAATGGGACATTCTCGTAATATAGGGTTTGATGAATGATCTCCGGCCCCCAGTCCAGATTGATAGATTCTGCTAACCCTTCCCTGATATTAATGTTCACCAAGATACATGCTACCTTCTTCTCATGGGTTTCCAGAAAGGATAAATCTTCCTCTAGAAAGGTTCCCAAGATATCTCCAATCCTCCTGAAATGGAACAAATCCCAGAAGTGAAGAGGGAGAGCGGGCATTCTCACCCAGATAGGGATTTCATCCACCCTTTCTTTACTTGCATCAAACATAGGGTTCCACGATTTCAAGAGTACAAGTGTATGATTGATGTGCCAACTCTTGCTCTGGATCCAACAGAGATCCTCCTCCTTTGTCAAGTTGATCGCGAACCATCCCCTGTTCAGCATCTCCACCACCGGGCAATAGCCTAACTGTTCCCCCCAAGAAACCCTGGCCCATTCCTGCACTATCTTCTTTGCAAATTGCCTCCCCAAAGCTCGCCCCACCAACGTGCATTTCGCCATCTGCAATACACCATCCCAAGCTAAGTCTTCACCGACTGCATAATTCCGAATCTTTTTAGTTTTGACCCAGTTTCTTCTTCGACGCTTTGGTGAACCGCCTTCCACAACTTTCCAACCAGCCAAGCCCTTCAAATCCCCGGGTCCTTCAACTGTGTTAACCCCTCATGGGGAGCTGAAGCCACGTTTCTCCGCTACACCCAAGGGAGTCCTCCAATTTCCCGCCGGAGAAAAACCCCCAAATCCAAGGCCCTACAAGATCTGACCATCCCCCCCTTCAAAAATCACCTGTTCAAAACCCTCAACGGTTCTAAACCCTTCCGGAAAGAAAGGTAACGAAAACCCTAAATTACTGGGACATAATCCAACCTCCCGCCAACACAGGCTGTCCAGTAAGTCACTCGGTAGGTAAGAAAAGGAGTCCCCCTGATTATCAACTGGAAACTGATCCCCCGGCGAGATGAGGAACCCAGAGGAAGAGGTCACAGCCTCCAAATTTAACGACCCTGATTTAGACGAAACATGTTCCTCCGGTCCCAGCCTTGGGAGGTCCACCTCCTGCTCCAGCAGCCCTCCACCTGGCACCTCCCAGATGTGAGAGCTCTCCAACCTGTCGCTAGGATAATCCACAACCTCGAGATCCTCCATTACTGCCAATAAAGTTAACCGTGACAGTTTCAAAACCCTGTAGTTCTTCAAACTTCAACACAAACCCTAAGAAAACACTCCTCCAGCTCAAGCTTGACTGCTTGACAATGTCATAAGCTTCGAGCCAGCAAAACAAAGAAAACATAAAAGCTACCATGACTATCCAAGCCCCTAGCCATAGCTAGAGGGCCTGTACGCCGTACTCCCCTCTGACAGTACTATGCCATCACCACTCCTCTCATGCCATCATTATGTCACATTCTTCATAGCTCCCCATATATTTCTATTACAGACAGGGGATTCGATTTATGAAACACCAACTCAGCAGTATTTAGAGTTTAATGTCTACCAGTTGTTCAATGATAATTAAATTGGCATGTTTATAGACCCGTTGAAGGTGCTACATAAGACCATGAAAAACAACATAAGGAAATGGTTCATATGGCATTGACAGTTCGACAGACAGACGAGATCAAAATAAAGATTCAAGTGTTGATCTAGAGATGTCAACAATTGAAAGTAAGTTGTGGATAATAATGTAAATTCATTTAGAACTTTATAATTTTTAATTTTATATGATATTGAACTTATAATGCAATGGTTTGTATTTATAGGAAATTTTGCAGTTTAAGACTGGTTGTGAAGGTGTTGTTGGTCTGAGTGACAAAACCACTCCACGTACACCACTTACTGCACCTTTTTTGTCTACTGAATAGTCGGCAACACGCTCTGTAGCACCCCACGCTCTGCCACACCCCCGAGTCCAGCAGAGGGTGCAACTGATGCTAGCTGACCCACAACAGATCCTGCAGAAGAAGGGGTGGATGCAGGGTTTGATACTAATGCTGATGCTAAAGTAGCATTTCATGGATCTTCTCGTGTCACTAGCACTAGTTCAATAGTGACAAAATTTTTGGTGAACGATGAACTCGTTCCAATAAAGATAGAGAATATTCCAGGCAATTATATATTGTTCCATTTAGTTTTTATAATTTGTTTCTAATATACCAATAATTTTTTTAATGTTGACTAATTATGAAATGATTCTTTTACAGGAAATTATGTATTTGAAAAAAATATAAATGATTTGGCCTTGGAGATCCTCAGGCCCACCATCCGCACAAGGTGGGACATACAAGAAAAATCTTTAAAGGATGAGCTGACTAATCAGTTGGTTGGTCTGTTCAGAAAAGATACCTTCGATACATCGAAGGTCCTAAAGAAGGTTGGACAACATTTAAAGATTGTTTGAGACCAATATAGGGTTCACCTAGAAAAGAACCCTAAATATGAGTGCCTTCTGATGATTCCATCAAGGAAGAGGAAATCCCTAGTGGAAGATGGAAAAAAGAAGTGTCTGAGAAAAACATGAAAGATACCACTAGGAACAGAGAGGTATGCAATACATTCCACAATGTAATGGTAATCCTTATTATTATTAATTTTTTTATATCAAATTTGGAACGTTGACTAATGTAATTCAACACTTGATTAGGCTGTGGGACACATCAAAGGACAAGACAAGATTGGAAAAAATTGGTCAACACAATCTTGGGCCTGGTGGTTATTCGAATTTGGTGGCACGAATTGTAAGTATCGAAAACCCGATATTGCATCCAAATAATATATAGAAAATTATTTTCGTTTTATTTTGGAAAAAAATGTAAAATTAATGACATCATGCAAATATGTTGGCTGACCGATTCAAAGAATTTCCCACTCAGGAAGACTTGAAGCTTGGCTTCCAACACGACTTTGAATCCATTGTTGAACGCCGAATAAGCTTGTCTGGGCATACCGCACGATCTTCTGTAGATCCATCTGGTGCAGAGCTATATAAAACCTATATAGTTTAATGAAAATTTATTAATTCTCATGCAATTTATTCGTTATAAAATATTAACATAAATTATTTATTCTGTTTTGTGCTAGAAAGTAAGGATCCCGTTAATGCGAGGATGTACACCAACCAGTCGAATATCATGCTTCAATTCCTGGTAATGAATTTAATAATATGCTACTGAATTGTATAGATAATTGCATATCATAACATTAATTCTAATTCTCCACAATTCTACTGTAGAGCATGTAGATGCAAGTAACACTGAACAGGCTGATCTTGTATAGGATAATGATGAATATGATGATGTTCCCACACCAGCTAAACATACACCTTTGTAATTTTTTTTAAAATTAATTACTTCTAATTATAAAAACAAAAATAAATTAATGAAACATTTTTGACATTATTGTAGCAGTTCCGAGCCCCTCGCTGCAAGTTCAACCTTGCGAGCAATATACTAGGGAGACCGATGAGCATATTTCGAAAGATGCACTTCTTGCTAAATATGTAAAGAGAAGAAAAGTAAAAAGGAAGTGACTGAAGAAATTTTGAGTAATTCTTATTTGTAAGACAATGTAGTACATGGTTTTTTCCTCTATTTAATGAATGAATGGTTTAAATGAATGCTTTAATGAATGGATTACTGAATTTTTTTATAGGCTATTGACTAAATCAATGGTTTAATGAATGTTTTTTTTCAGATATTAAATGATTGAAGGGTTTATTGAATGATTTAATGAAATATTTTTTCAATTATTGAGTGAATTAATTTGCAGTAAATTGTTATTTGCAAGTAGATGTATTGGGTTTCAAAAATTGAGAGTGATGTGAGGGGAGGGGGAGGGGCCATAAGAGCTTCCACCTTCACGTGGTTGGTCCTGTTTAGTAGAGAATATTAAATTATTCTCAAAACAGAGACGAGCTCAATGAATGGTAAGGAAGTATACATTAAAAACATATATTTCTATAATTGTAGTGTTTAAATTTTACTATTTCTATTTGACTCATCCATTGGAACTTGTTACATATAGCGTTGGGAAACATTTTCATAGTTTAGAGGAAAAAAACGGTGTTTTGATGTGATCGATGGCACTATATACATAGCGTTGTGGTTCTCCATGTTTCCTTAGGTGATCTCTTCTTACCAATTACTTTACTTGAATAGTTGAATAGTATTGTAATTTACATTATAATAGTATTGTATTTATTTAGATTGGTTTTGTTATTTTCATAAACATGCAAATATTTATTTGATGGGTTCTAACATGAAATTATTGCAACAGGAAAATATTTGTAGTATGTTGAATCATGTTTTGAAAGGTAAAGAAGAAGAAGATAGTGTGAAGCTCCACAAATCAAGGTAAGTTGTAACAAAAAATTTTATAAATAGTATAGGCAACATATTCCTAATTCTCATACATATTTTGCTTCAGTTAATTTGATTTGTATTCCATACTTGCTCAATTTCTACCATTATTTGTTTCCTATAATTTTAACTTGCTTGAATTAATAATAGAATATATCAGATATGCTTAGAAACTATCAAATATGCTTAGAAGTCCAAAAACATGGACAACATGTTTTGTTTCTTGAAAATGTTAGGTTCCTTGTTGTCGGTTTTGAATGGTTTTCTTTGTAATAGAATCGTTGTCAAAATAATAGATACATTTTTCAAATCTTATTAGATTCCATATACAAACCTAGGGTTTCCCCATATCTCTATATATGGTCAAAAGTGATCATATCAAAGAGATGTGAATTTTCCGTGATATATATAGCCAGAGGCTGTAAAGTCACTTTATGGATTTGTTGATTGTTCTTCATCCACGTAATCACCAACATGGAATCTCCGTAGACCTAACGTCAATGAAGAACTTTCACAAGTGATAGAGATCTGACGTACTTATTGGTATTGGACACAACTATTGGTGTTGGACACCATTATTGATAGAGATATGATGTAATTATTCGTGTTGGACACAATTATGGAAAAATATAATCGCACAAAAGTTTCCTGTGGAAAATAGAGATTCCAAAAAATAACATACATTATAAAATATTCTCAGTAGTACCTGATTTCATGAGTGACATAAAAAATAGATCATTTGAAAATTTTTCCATGAATTTATATTTATAGATGTACTCAATATTGTTTTTTAAATATTTTTAAGGATTTTAGGCTATTTGTTTTGAGTTTATTAATCATCGGGGATTAAATACACGAGGTATATTATCAAAGACAATCAAAAGTAATCTGACTATATCATATATGTACTGTACAAAAAATTGTTGAATTTCTGAATAGAAAAGGCCAATCAGCTGAATCGTGCTAGTATTGCTTTAACTCTAGTATCACTTATCAACATTTTAGATAAATCCCTTAGATTTGATCATGACTTAAACCTGTTAGTATAACCTATGTATTGCAACCCTCCGTTCATTTGATAGCCTGTGCCTCAACTCTATGATCCATTCTCACAACTTCTCTCTAGGGAGCTTGTCAAAGGATTTTCTGAAGTCAACGAAGAAATACCATAACTCCTCCTTGGGCATCCCATGTCTTCTCTATCATATGCTGAAAAAGCGGGGCAATGATTGTAACATACCCCTTATACCTTAATGCCGCTAAGTGTGAAAAAGGGTAAGTGTTTTGTTTCGCTGTTACTACAAAATGAGTCAATCTTGTTAGCCGCAGATTTTTACATGGTATTTCATATAAAATATGTCCAATCATATTGATAATGTCAAACCACGTGCATTGTAAAACAATCATTCGAGGATTTTCTTTAATGCAAATCCCCTAAGATATTATTCATAACCACAAGCATCTCATCATCATAGTGCCCTGAAAATGACTTACTATGCGTACAATAAAAATTAAAATAACACTCTCTTATTATCCTTTATAGTGCTACCATCCATTTGCAGAACATGATCATATGTACAGAATTAACATGAAGAAAGTAAAACAATGCACAAAGACACCAATAATCCAGCGAAGATAAACAACATGAGGCACAAACATGAAAGAGACACCAGAGTATGTGGTTCACCCCAAACTCGGGGTTACATCCACCAAACGGTCGCATCCTGCGACATTTATTATGATAAAAGGTTACAATATGCACAACATGGTTGCCATGATTTCTTTTCCTTTTTCTCATGGACTCCGTTCCTACAAACTTTGCTATAGGAATGAAAGACAAATAACTTGAACTAATGAAAAGATAAATTTTATCCAATGTACAGATATTTAGTGGTTTCCATATAGTTAGCCACTCCTTCCGCCTAACCTTAAAAATATCCTTATTAATAACATTACCATAAGCATATTCTAACATGCCCTTACTTGGACTTAGTTTTTATAACGAGAGGGTTTGTTCTTCTCCTTATGGTACTAAAAGATAGTGATTAACCTATGTGACCGATAAATCATGCAATAACCAACGCATAATTATGGTAAAACTTTCTACCTTTCCAACACAACTTGACAAACACTAGAAGACTTATATTAAAAGCTCGTTACTATTCAAACACAAGCAGGACCCAAAACTGAAAATACAAGGTCACGCTTTTATTCTACCAGAGACTTCGACTCTATGGGGAATGCAATTCTGCCTATCATTTTGGGTATGCATAGAGAGGTCGTGATTCCAATTTCAGGTCGAGATCTAGGATGAGGTGTTCAAGGTGTCAACTGTAGAATCATTCTATTTTTTCATTTTCCTATGAATCTATCCAAGGCCAGCTTGCAGAGAAAAAGAGAGTTTAGGATTTTAATTTTACCGTAATAAACCCAAACACTCTGCATTCTTCAATTTTCTAAGACCGCTAGACTTATTGACCAAGAATTTTTCAGAAATATTCATAAATATGAACTGAGCAATAAAACTTAACAATCACAATTTGAACCTCGTGTACAATACTGTGCCGAGAGAATCCCTTTTAGTTGATCCACTCTTAAAAAATCTGATGCCTGAATATTTGAGCAAATTTATCCGCCAAAATCATTCTCCACATATTATCATATACCTCGTGTTATCAAAGTACACAACGCTTCTGCTGTGCATCTGAAAAGATCAAAAGTTTCACTACTAATACTGTTTAGAAAACCTTGAGAAAAATAATGCTTTATACAAGTCACAAATAATTGTACCTAATGTATAGTTATGAATAACTCATTCTGTGGGGAATTAATGGGCATAGTTTGGGCAGCAGTGATGGCCATAGCAACCATTTGATCGTTCCTATGGCTAGTTCGCCTGAGCAATTGAGAGAAATGAATCCTTATTCAGAAGGGTGGATATTTTATGTATCGATCTAATGATAAATTGCTTCAAGGGCAAGTCGAACAAGTCAGAGAAATCCATCTATATCATGAAAGCTGAAATCAATAACTCTTTTCACCGCAGAAAATCCTTCTGTCCCATTGTTTCCATATGGGAAACTGACTACAGCAGCTGAAAAATGCACTATATGACTTTCTAAGAGCTTCCATGCTAGTACTGACATTGTGTGTATATTGCAATACATGAAGAAAAATGGTGCGATGCCGAGCAGGAATGATGTGATTTCCAGCTACTTAGGGAGATCCATCTACATCATATACCGATCTAAATCACAAATAGAAAAATAGCATCCAAAAGATGAAAAGGAGGGAGGCATGAAGGATTATCGATTGCTAGAACCCAGCATATCAATATAAATAATAAAGGTGTGGAAGAGCGTACAGCAATCCAATAAAAATAGATACACTAAAATCGCAGGATAAGATTGGAAATAGAATGAAGTCATTACCGGCATGTGTATCGAAAATCTCCTCCATCGATATAAGTGGATTCGGCCTCCCCTTCCCCAAGCGCATCCCCTCAAACATGAGGAGGAGAGATGCTCCTCTGTTCCCGGTGCCCCAAAGAAGTTCTCACCCCAAAATAAATTATTCCTATTCTAAATATCCCCCTTCCATCTATGCGCATTCCTCTCCTTAAACAGAGGTATTAGCTGACAAACTCCCCCGATAGGTGGGATTTTTTTCCTCGTTGGAGGAATATCCTTTTTTTCTTTTTCTTTAAATGCCACTACCAATTCCATAGTTCCTATTATGATGCTGGCTCCACTTACTTGTTTTCCTTTTTATTAAAAGAAAGTTGGAGGTAACTCCCCTATCACTCATAAATGGTAGACCCTTCCCAAACTTGCCTCTTTTTATTATATAAACTAATATGCGTCTTGCCAGAGTTACTAGGAATACTTATCAACCAAAGGTAGCATCGATTTATATCAAGGATTGTTTGTTTGTATAAGTATATAGAGTATAGTTGTGCCTATACTTATTAACTCGCCATCAATACCTTCTTCGAGAATTAATCATGGAGTTACACCTTTTAGAAGTGCTTCATCTTTAGTTATCTTTAAGATGATTAGAATATATATATATATATATGAATCTTGAGCTACTTAGTATGAGTTCAAGGAGGAACCCCCTCGGCACGTGGTGCCCTTTATGCGAACCAGGTCGAATTATCCTTAAGGACCAGAAGGTAAGTTAGTCTACTCAGGCTTACTTTGACCTAGGACGACACTTAAGACCTTATGGCGATTAAGGAAGACGTTTTCTCTTCTTCTAATTCTCGAGACCCATACACCGTTTAACATTCCCTAGTGGATTTAGCTGCTTGTTGCTTTAAGTTATGTCCAGGTCTCAAGTCTCCCTGTTTTATAACTTAGGAAAATCACATCACCTAACATACAAGGTTCTGCTGGTGGGGCCTTGGCCTTGAGCTCCTTACGAGAGAACAAATACATTTAGTAATTACAAAATATTTAGAGGCATAAAAAGAGGGATATTACATCCTTCCCCCCTTAAGATAATGCCGTCCTCGGTGTTCCAATGTTTTCTTTGACCATCTTTCCTTCTTCTATTGCGTCAACTTTTCTTCTTTACTTGTCTTCGTTCTGAACCCCGTAGATATTTCGGTACTCTCAAGCCCCTATCATTCAAGACCTGCAATTCCCTACAACAAGTTCGGGTCTAGCCCATTTTTTTTTTCAGTGCATCATGTCCAAAATTATTATTCGACTAAAACATAAACCATAGATCCTTTTGCATTGTGACAATCTACAATTTTCTAGTTTTCTTTGGTGTCATAATACCCAATTATTTTCATAATGCAATTTATCCATCAATAAAAACATAATTACTACCCTTTGGGTGTTGGTTTTATTTCCATCCTTTGGATAGTTATGTCATTCTTGTCCTGAGGAAATCCCTTCCTCACATTACCCAATAGTTACTTAGAAATTTGTCAACACATTTTACGTTCATTTTGTTTCCTGAACTCTCCCTTGAGTTCCTTTTCCATTCTTGTGTGGACTTATAGCAATCTCTGAGGTTACTCTCCCTTTTAACCACTAGTTAAAAGTTTTCCCCTCAGTGACATCAAACAACATCCTGTCTTCCAGATGTCCAATATTTTTTGCCTAGGTCTTTTTGCCACACCATATGCCTAACACCAATGTGCTCACACGGCAATCACTTTCCTGACACCATTGTGCTCCTGTAGCATATATGCCTAACACCAATGTGCTCACACGGCAATCACTTGCCTAACACCATGGTGCTCCTGCAGCATTCAAATTTTCCTTGTTCGTATTTAGTATAAATTTTAACCTTGACTATTTGTAACGCACACTCCTTGGTGCCTAGCATGACTTTACTGTCATTGTCCGATTCGTGAATCAGCTACACGGTCAGTCAAAGCATTCATTGATAACCCAAAATTTCAATAATCAATTATCAGAATTTCATAATTAGCAGCGATTTTAATCGTCATTCACGAGTTATATAACCCTGTAAATTATCTAGAAAAATTACTCCTTACTCTTTTCTAAGCAATTGGGCGCAACTTATAAACGCAGGAGGATTTTACACACCGTAGTGCATGTCGATTGCATCAAAGGTCATAATCTTAATGAAGCCTTATTAATTAAGGAACTGAATTATTTTTACTAATAGTCAACTCCGACTGATAGTGTTTTTGGCATATCCTGCAATGTTAGCATATAACATTATACAACATTCATCAACTCACTTATTTTCAATATTAATATCTTTAGATAATCAAATCCATATAAGCTCTAAAAATGCCAATCTCAATGTGACCCAAGCAATCAACAATGCTATCAAGTTCTCAATGGCTTTGATCACAAGATTACCCACAAGATCCTTCAATCTAGCACTTCAATCTAAAGCCACTTCTAATTGCCTTCGTTCACGTGCAGTCCTTAAGTGGACAGGAAGAGATTTGTAGAAACCCACAGCCAAAGACCCTACGATAGCCGGTAAGCTTGGAATATCTTTGAAAATTGCCTTATTACGAGCAAGCCATATCCCCCAGATGACTAGCAAAGGTAATGATTTAAGGTGTTTTTGAGGTGTCCTCCTCCACCAAGATTCCCAAGCTGCCCCAATAGAGTCCCCTTCCCAACGACAATTGAATCCAACCAAAATGGAAACTTCCCTCCAGACCGCAGAAGAGAAATTGCAAGTATAGAACAGATGATGTGTGGTTTCCAACTCCCATTTACACATCACACACCAGCCCGGCCCTTGAAATGTTCGCTTCTGAAGCACATCCTAGGTAGGTACCTTATTATTTAAAACACACCACATGAACAACTTTGTTTTAGCTGGGCACTTAAGCTTCCACAATGGCCTCCACCACCAGACTTCTTCCCTTACATCCACCCCTGCACTTAAGAATAAGTACCCTGCCTTAGGAGTATAAGCACCTCCCGGATCAGCATCCCACACCAATGAATCCTCATGATCTGACAAAATAATATGATCCCTCTCCAATTCACTGATGTAATTCTCCACAAATCCAGTTTCCCGCTCCCCCAACCCTAAGGAGTTAGCCCTTCTCCAAAACTGAAGCCACGGTTCATCTGGCCGTGGAGTAGCAAGATGATTTAAAGATGTGATCCCTACCAGGCCGAGAGCCTCAACAACATCAGGTGGAAGAAGATGTTGCTGTGTGCACCCCACCCAGGGATCCCTACCAATCAAAACACTTTCCCCATTTCCAACATCCCAAGCAAGGTTGTTTTCGATTAGATTAAAAGATATAACAATCGCTTTCCATATCACCGAACCCCCTGAATGGGTTTTCCTGGGATTTCTGATCCAATCTAGTAGCCTCTCCCCAGGGAGATATTTCTGAATAATCACCCACGTCCACAAACTGCTAGACTTCACCAGTCTCCAACCACCCTTAGCAGCCAAAGCTTTTGAGAAAAGGAATATGTCCTTTAGCCCCCAGCCTCCTAATCCTTTTGGGACACCAATCCTTCTCCAATTAACCCAAGGAGTAGTCTAATCTTCCTTCTTTCCACTCCATAAAAACCTAAATCAGATCCTCCTAATCCTTTCAAGAATCCCTTTCGGTATCCAAGAGAGGGCCATCCAATATACCGGGATGGGCTCCAGCACAGCTTTAACTAAAACTAACCTACCTGCCCGAGACAACCACTTGTGACTCCAGACCTTTAACCTTTTTTCAACCTTCCCAACTATCCAGATCCAGTCCTGTTTCCTATAAAGGTTTGCTTTCAGATAAAAACCAAGATATTTGAGCCCTTCATCCAATCCAGCTATGGGGAAAGGAAAAATCCTTGAAAGTTCATCCTCCTCTTCCGGTCTTAACAAGTGGGTTGTCAAAGAAGATTTCTCATAATTTATCTCCATTCCTGTAGCCTTTGAGAAGAGTTCTAAGATCTCCTGCAAGACTCGGGTCTCTCTTCTGATGCCAGAACAAAGAACCAGCACATCATCCACAAAGAGCAGATGTGTAATATTTAAATTTGGAGCTAATTGTATCCCAGAGAAACTGCCCTCTGCTCTAGCTGCTCTGATTGCCCTGCTAATTCCTTCAGCAACAAGAAGAAAAAGAAGTGGGGACAAGGGGCACCCTTGTCTTAGCCCCCTCTCCGCATGAAAAAAAGGCGAGGCCGCTCCATTAATCAGCACCGAAAAAGAGACAGTAGTTATACAAGACATAATCCAACGAAGAAAAGAGATGCCAAAACCAAGGTGGGTTAGAAGCAACCTCAAATAAAGCCAACTTACTCTGTCATATGCTTTGGAGAGGTCAATTTTTAAAATAGCCCCCTTCAGCCTTCTGGTTTTTAAACTATGAAGACCTTCCTAGGCTACCCCTATTTCCTCATGGATCTGGCGCCCTTCCAAGAAACCAAACTGTTCAGACGAGACATGTGCTGAAAGGATTGTTTTCAATCTTAGTGCAATTACTTTTGAGATAATCTTATACACACAATTACACAGGGAGATCGGCCTGAAGTCATTGAGAGAGGTTGCATTATCATACTTTGGGATGAGAGCAATAAAAGTGGAGTTGAAGCTAGCCGGAATCCAACCAGCCAACCTTGAATCCTCTACCACCTTCAAAAGGTCCCTCGCCAGAAAATCAAAGAGGCCCAGAAAAAAATCAATTGTCCACCCATCTGGCCCTGGGCTTTTATCTTTATGAAAGCTTCCCAATACCTCCTTGAGTTTCTCTTCCGTTAATTCCTTCACACGATCCCTATTTTCCTCCTCATCCACAAAACGGGGGAACATTTGAGATAATCTAATAACCTCTTCGATTGAAGCCTATGGAGGTGCTTTGAATAACTTCTAAAAATGGTTGACCCCGCACTTGGCCTTAGCTTCAAAATCTACATGAGTACCCTCCTCATCCTGTAAACTCCAAATAGTATTTTCCGCCTTCCTGCCTCAGGCATAGGCATGAAAAAATTTTTTGTTATCATCCCCGCATTCCAGCCAGATAGCCCTGCTTTTGAGTCTCCAAGCTTCCTCCTTTTCTAACAGCAGGGTAGTACGTCTGCCCTCCAGCCTTGTCAAAGCCTCCTTGGAATCTAAAGTGGAGAACCCACCTCCTTCTCCTTCGTATATCAGCAACAATTTTTCTTCTAATGACTTCAACTCGGCATCATCTCTGTTCCTCTTTACGATTGACCACTATTTGATATGCACTTTAAGTCTTTTGATATTGTCTGCAAACTGGATAGCAGCCGATCTATCATTTGCCCCTTCAAAAGGAATCCATTGAGCAAGGAAAAGGGTTTTGAAGGACTCGTCCTGTAGCCAGGACTTATTGAATTTTAAGGGGCTCGGAGGATTGATAGGCCCCTTCTTGATTTCAAAGAAAATTGGAAAATGGTCTGATGAACCCCCGCTGCCCACCCATTGTCTAACTAAGAAGAATCTATCCACCAGCTACTCAGCTGCAAAAAAACGGTCAATTCGTTTAGCCACCCTCGCATCCCCACATCGGATGTTCCTCCAAGTCGGTTTTGATTTGACAGGCTCAATGTCCAACAAGCCCTTCTCCATCAGTTTCTGAACAAAATAACCCGCCAGAGAGTCCACCTGGGCATGTGGCCCCCAAACCTCATTGTGTCCCAACGAGAAGTTTAAGTCTCCACCCAGAACAAGTCTGTCTCCACTCACCAAAGGGTTTTGTAGGAGGGAGTCCCAAAAGGGAACTCTATTAAGGTAAGGCCCATAAACATTTACCACATGGAGAGAAATCCCCAAATTTGCTGCAAACACCTCAATACCCAGCACAGCCTCTGAACCCCAGGAATTAATCAGCTGAACACTACTATTTTTCCAACCCACCGCCAACCCACCGGAACACCCTCTAGCATCCAAAGTCAAAAAGGACCAACCTGGAATCCAACTTTCCAAACGATCCCGTATCACCTCTCCTACTCCTAAAGTCTCTTGTAGCATGATCACATCTGGGCGTTCAAGAGTAAGCACCCTGATGAAGGCTGATTTCTTGCCAGGCCCAGCCAGCCCCCGACAGTTAAAAGACAAAAACTTCATTTGCGACCTTTCTTCTTGGCCGCCTCCGCTCTAAGGGCCTTTTCAATCGAAATTTGTTTGCCTCCCAAAATATCTTCCCTTGCTTTGGAATGAGCCTTGAAGAGATTTGTTTTTCTGTCGCGGCCTCGTCTCACTGGCGACGGGTTTTTTCCCAGCCCAACCGAAGGCTTTTGACAAGATCTTAAAAAATATCCCGAATCCGTAGAGTCTGGTGGAGAGTGACAGGATTCTTCAGGAAGAGAGACAGGGTCTGGTTCCAAAACAACAGAGGAGGGTTCGTCCAAAGCAGACAAAATGACTGGCTCAGCAGCAATAGAAGAAATAGAAGGTTGTGAGGCCATCCCCGGGAAGGTATCAGCAAAGACATGATGTGCATGCAAAGACAAAGGGGTTCCAGAATGACCCGAAAGGGAGAGCTTTCTCAAGCCTTCTATCCAGTCGAAACCGAGGAAAGAAACATTATTCAAAAACAAGTTAGCATTTGACAAAATGGGAAAAGAGGGAGTACCAGGACCTGAGGGATCCTCAGGAGCCGACCCTGAAACCGGAAGTGAATCCTGTATCGTCGCATCTTTAACCCCATCATCCAGCAATTCTTCAGGGAAATGTAGCTCTTCTGAAGATGGATCACTGCCCAAATCATCCGCAGAAGTCTGGGTCGAACCAGAGGAACCATCGACCTTCTCCCTGGGTCCCTTTCGCGCAGCCACATGATCTTTCCGCCATCTACCGTTCAACGACCGCCCCGGCATAGGGCAATCCGAAACCGGATGCCCATAGACATGGCATCTTATACATTGGAAGAGAACATTCTCATAATCCAGTAACTGAGGTATGATCTCCGGACCCCATTCCAAATTAATCGACTCGGCCAGACCCTCCCTGAGGTTTATGTTTACCAAGATCCTCGCGACCTTCTTCTCCTTAGTTTCGCGGAAAGAGAGATCCGCCTCCAGAAAAGACCCAATAATATCACTTATCCGTCTGAAGTGGTACAAGTCCCAGAAATGTAATGGGAGAGCAGGCAATCTCACCCAAATAGGTAAGACATCCACCCTTTCTTTGCTGGCATCAAACATGGGACTCCAGGGTTTCAGAAGAACAGGTGAATGGTCAATATGCGAGCTCTTATTCTGAATCCACCTTAAATCCTCCTCCTTCTCCAAAGAGACCGCGAACCATCCTCTAGTTAACAACTCTACCTCCGGGATGTAGCCGCACTGTGCTCCCCAGGACGTCGCAGCCCAATCAAGAATGGTTTTCTTCGCGAAATTCTTTCCCAAAACCCTCCCCACTAAAGTACACTTTGCCATTCGCAGAACGCTGTCCCAGGCTATATCCTCACCAACTGCGTAGTTCCGAAGTTGCTTCTTTTTTATCTAGTTCTTTCTTCTCTTCTTTGGTGCTCCATTGCCCACAGCTTGCTTCCCATTTAAATCGCCTGAAACCCCTGACCCTCTTCGCGGAGACCCAAAACCTCTCAGTTCAGCTACATCCAAAGGCAACCTCCACTCATCATCCGATGTCTCTCTGCTAGAGACCTTTCCCTGCAGGACCTGACCAACCTCCCCTTCATCAATCCCCGATGCACAACCCTTCACAGTTCCAAAACCTACCAGAGAAGCTGCTACCTGAAATTATGGAATCCGTGAAGAGAAAAATCCCGTTTCCTTCCAGTTTGATGACCCCAACCTAACTTCCGACCGCTGAAAAAGAGTCTCCTCCTGGGTGACAGCCGTTAAGAGATCCGGCGATAAAACAAGGAAGTCAGACGGTGAAGAAACGGTTTCCAACCCGACTGTCACCATACTTGCCGAGCCCACCACGTCCTGGCCCAGTCTTGGGATATCCACCAGCTGCTCCATCATCCCTCCACCTGGCATCTCCCAAATGTCAGAACTCTCCAACCTGTCACTAGAGTAGTCTATCTCCTCCAAATCCTCCATTAATGCCAAGAATGAAACCATTTGCAGTCAATGAAACCCTCAAATACCTTACAAACCCCAATACCCAACCACCGTCACGGACTAACTTCAGCCAAATCCAACTAAATCAACGAGAGCACACAGCACAAAACCTAGGGAACCCTGAGTCTTAAAAGAAAAGGAAGGAGACGTGAAGGCATGGCAGACCTCTAGCCAGAGCTAGAGGCCATTGGCAACCGTGCCCCCTACCTGCCAACCACTGCCATCGCCATCGAACGCTGCCAAACATAGCAGAGCCTAGGTGTTCCCCCAATTCTCCATTCCTATAAAACCCTATATCTACTTGGACTTAGTTTTTATAACGAGAGGGTCTGTTATTCTCCTTATGGTACTAAAAGACAGTGATTAACCTACGTGACCAATAAATCATGCAATAACCAACACATAATTATGGTAAAACTTTCTACCTTTCCAACACAACTTGACAAACACTGGAAGACTTATATTAAAAGCTGGTTACTATTCAAACGCAGGCAGGACCCAAAACTAAAAATACAAGGTCATGCTTTTATTCTACGAGAGACTTCGACTCTATGGGGAATGCAATTCTGCCTATCATTTTGGGTACGTAGAGAGAGGTCGTGATTCCAATTTCAGGTCGAGATATAGGATGAGGAGTTCAAGGTGTCAACTGTAGAATCATTCTATTTTTTCATTTTCCTACGAATCTGTCCAAGGCCAGCTTGCAGAGCAAAAGAGAGCTTAGGATTTTAATTTTACTGTAACAAACCCAAACACTCTACGTCCTTCAATTTTCTAAGACCGCCAAACTTATTGACCAAGAAGTTTTCAGAAATATTCAGAAATATAAACTGAGGAATAAAACTTAACAATCATAATTTGAACCTCCCGTACAATATTGTGCCGAGAGAATCCCTTTTAGTTGATCCACTCTTAAAAGATCTGATTCCTGAATATTTGAGCAAATTTATCTGCCAAAATCATTCTCCACATATTCGCATACACCTCATGTTATCAAAGTACACAACCCTTTTGCTGTGCATCTGAAAAGACCAAAAGTTTCACTACTAATACTGT
The DNA here is from genome assembly GCA_001517045.1 of Pseudotsuga menziesii. Taxonomy (NCBI): domain Eukaryota; kingdom Viridiplantae; phylum Streptophyta; class Pinopsida; order Pinales; family Pinaceae; genus Pseudotsuga; species Pseudotsuga menziesii. The sequence goes on from LPNX010912855.1 coordinate 158,282, forward strand.
TTAGAAAACCCTGAGGAAAATAATTCTTTATACAAGTCACAAATCATTGTACCTAATGTACAGTTATGAATAACTCATTCTGTGGGGAATTAATGGGCATAGTTTGGGCAGCAGTGATGGCCATAGCAACCATTTGCTCGTTCCTATGTCCAGTTCGCCTGAACAATTGAGAGAAATGAAGCCTTATTCAGAAGGCCTGATATTATATGTATTGATCTAATGATAAATTGCTTCAAGGGCAAGTCGAACAAGTCGGAGAAATCCATCTATATCATGAAAGATGAAATCAGTAACTCTTTTCACCACAGAAAATCCTTCTGTCCCATTGTTTCCATCTGGAAAACTGACTACAACAGCTGAAAAATGCACTTTATGACTTTCTAAGAGCTTCCATGCCAGTATTGACATCGTGTGTATATTGCAATACACAAAGAAAAATGGGGCGATGTCGAGCATGAATGATGTGATTTCCAGATACTTGAGGGAGGCATGAAGGATTATTGATTGCTAGAACCCAACATATCAGTATAAACAATAAAGGCATGGAAGAGCGTACAACAATCTAATAAAAATAGATACACTGAAATCACAGGCTAAGATTGGAAATAGAATGAAGTCATTACCGGCATGTGTATCGAAACGCTCCTCCATCGATCTGGGTGGATTCAGCCTCCCTTCCCTAAGCACATCCCCTCAAGCATGAGGAGGAGAGATGCTCCTATGTGCCCGGTGCCCCAAAGGAGTTCTCACCCCAAAATAAATAATCTGAAAAATTATTCCTATTCTAAATATCCCCCTTCCATCGCTGCGCATTCCTCTCCTTAAACAGAGGTATTAGCTGACAAACTCCCTCGATAGGTGGGATTTTTTTCCTCGTTGGAGGAATATCCTTTTTTGCTTTTTCTTTAAATGCCACTACCAATTCCATAGTTCCTATTATGATGCTAGCTCCACTTACCTATTTTCTCTTTTATTAAAAGAAAGTTGGAGGTAACTCCCCTATCACTCATAAATGGCAAACCCTTCCCAAACTTGCCTCTTTTTATTATATAAACTAATATTCGTCTTGCCAGAGTTACTAGGAATACTTATCAACCAAAGGTAGCATCGATTTATATCAAGGATTGTTTGTTTGTATAAGTATATAGAGTATAGTTGTGCCTATACTTATTAACTTGCCATCAATACCTTCTTCGAGAATTAATCATGGAGTTACACCTTTTAGAAGCGCTTCATCTTTAGTTATCTTTAAGATGATTAGAATATATATATATTTAGGATGAAGCTTGAGCTACTTAGTATGAGTTCAAGGAGGAACCCCCTCGGCACGTGGTGCCCTTTAGGTGAAACATGTCGAATTATCCTTAAGGACCAGAATGTAAGTTAGTCTACTCAGGCTTACTTCGACCTAGGATGACACTTAAGACCTCATGCCGATTAAGGAAGATGTTTTCTCTTCTTCCAATTCTCGAGACCCATACACCGTTTAACATTCCCTAGTGGATTTAGCTGCTTGTTGCTTTAAGTTATGTCTAGGTCTCAAGTCTCCCAGTTTTATAACTTAGGAAAGTCACATCACCTAACATACAAGGTTCTACTGGTGGGGCCTTGGCCTTGAGCTCCTCACCAGAGAACAAATACATTCAGTAATTACAAAATATTCAGAGGCATAAAAAGAGGGATATTACAATGATAAACTGGGGAATACTTGGCCATAAACCCTGCTTGCCTTCTGGTCAGTTTCTCCTCCTTTTCTTCCCACTTTCAAATTTCCTCTCCATGATTCCACCGTTCACCTTAGTGAAATTTGGTAATCATGATGGTCTAGTAGTTCTGGGATCATTCCTCTCTCCACGTTTAAAGATAAGGCTGGTCATCCATTCTTCTAAGTTTTGAATTCTCCATGAAAACCATTTGGTTCAACAATTTTTTATGTAATGACAATGTATTCTGGGATGAAGGATAAAGGTTGAGAGTAATCTCATGTTACAAATCAAACCCATCAAGGGAATCCCACTGCTTAGAGCACAAACCTTATACTAACCCTCCTAGGTTATGGGACTTGCCACTAGATGGATGGAAACACATTAGACATTAAAGTTCAAGTTTATATTGCATTATGAGGGATGTCTAAAATTTAAGTTATTCCTTCTAGCATGCCTTGGCTCGTTTGATTACTATTGATGGAAAAATTTCCACCTGATACTTGATACCTTGTTCCACTTATAGTGCACCCATGTAAAAGAAAAGAACAGAGTAATAGGAAAACACACGGGCATATGATTACCTTCTAAATATTTAGAGCTGTTTAAATAGGAAAGAGAGAGCAATAATATTGTGGGTGAATACCACAGTTAGGCAAATCCCGTGGGTTACTGTGAGATTACTCTCTTCAACACACCCCCTTAATCTCAATTGGTAGTACATCATCAGCATTGTCTATGCCTAAGTGCTCTCTCTGATATACAAATGCAGATGTTCCCAATGGTTTGGTGAACATGTCAGCTAACTGCTCCTTAGAGCCACAAAACAGTAAATAAATTTGTTTTCAATTGACTAACTCACGAATGAAGTGATAGCGAGTGTTAATGTGTTTGCTTTTTCTATGAAATACATTATGTTTAGACAACTGTATTGCAGAGTTATTATCACAGAAAATAGAAGTGGGATCTTTTGGAGTGTGTCCCATATCTTTCAACAGTCTTCTTAGCCAAGCTGCATGGCAAGCGGCTGTGGTGGCTCCTACATATTCTACTTCTGCAGAAGACATGCTCACAATGGGCCGTTTCTGAGATGCCCAAGAGAACATATTTGTACCCAAATGGAAAGCATAACCAGATGTGATTTTCCTATCATCAAGACTACCTACAAAATCATTGTCAGTGTACCCTGTAAGAGTACTATCTGGTGTATGAGTGTACCAGAGGCCATATCCAAGTGTGCCTGCAACATATCTCAGTATTCATTTTCCAACATTCCAGTGAGATTTTTTGGGAGACTCCATAAATATGGAAAAAAGACTGACAACATACATCAATTCAGGTCTAGTTGTAGTCAAATACATTAAACTGCCTACCAATTGTTTATAGAGTGTATTGCTTATTGCTGGTTCATCACCATTCTTGGTTAAGTTGGTGCCAAGAGCTATAGGGGTTTTTGCTGGTTTACATTTATCCATTCTGAATCTCTGCAAAATATTAGTAGCATACTTATGCTGGCAGATAAAAATACCTTTATCAGTTTGAGTAACTTCCAGGCCAAGTAAGTACTTCATGAGTCCTAGATCAGTCATTTCAAATTCTTTTTTCATGACTGTCCTGAAATCTTCAAGCATCAAATTACCAGTGTAAATCATGTCATCAACATAAAGACATACCAGCAATATTTTACCTTGCTCTATTTTGACATACAGAGTGGGCTCATTGCTGCTTCTGTTGAAACCATTGGTGATAAGGTAAGAGTCAATCCTATTGTACCAAGCTCGTGGAGCTTGTTTTAGACCATACAGGGCCTTTTCAGCTTATACACTTTGTCTTCATGACCTTTGATAGTGTAACCAGGTGGCTGGTCTACATAAACTTATTCTTCAAGAATGCCATTAAGAAAGGCAGATTTCACATCCATTTGATACACATGCCATTGATTTTGTGCTGCAATGGCAAGTACAACTCTGATGGTATGTATCCTTGCTACATGAGCAAAGGTTTCATCATAATCTATACCATACTTCTGTGCATAACATTTGGCAACCAACCTTGCCTTATGCTTTTCAAGTTCTCCTTTTTCATTCAATTTGGTCTTGTAGACCCATTTGACTCCAATATTGGTTTTGTCTGTAGGGATGTCAACAAGATCCCAAGTCTAATTTTTATCTATTGCATCAATCTCTTCATTCATGGATTTTATCCATTGTGCATCCTTCACTACTTCATTAAAATATGTGGGCTGACAGGAGAAGAGAGCAAACTGAAGTTGCTCGTCAAGAATTGGAGTCTGTTCATATAACTCTGTCAAGCTTTTGGTTTTCCGGTTTTGTGGTGGACCATCTGCTGCATCTTCTTGCTGCTGTACTTCCAATCTTGAAACTCTGATAGGTAGATCTGGCTGATATGAGTGATCTTCATGTTGTATGTCTGAAGGATCACTCCAGCATTTGTCTTCAATGAAATTTACATCTCTGCTCACCACAAGTTGCTTGGTGATAGGATTATATAGCTTGTATGCCTTGTGTTGTTCACTATAACCAATGAAAATGCAGCGCTCACTTTTCTTGTCTAACTTTCTTCTGAGTTCATCAGGTATATGCACAAAGGCAACAGAACCAAAGATTCTGAGATGTGAGAAACTATTCTTAGTGCCACTCCATGCTTCTTCAGGAATCTTGTCTTGGACAGTTACTGTGGGTGATCTGTTGAGCAAGTAGACTGAGCATCCAACAACTTCAGCTCAATACTCATTTGACAGCTTTTTGTGTGACAGCATGCTACGACCCATGTTCATGATTGTCTGGTTCTTCTGTTCAGCAACTCCATTCTACTGTGGAGTGTATCTGGTGGTGAACTGTCTCTGGATGCCATGCTACTTACAAAAATATGAAAACTCATGTGAATCATATTCACCTCCACCATTTGACCTGAGCATTTTAATGGACTTTCCAGACTGCTTCTCAGTGAGAGCCTTGAACTCTTTAAACTTGGAGAAGGTCTCTGATTTGTGCCTGAGAAAATAAATCCATGTTTTTCTGCTAAAGTCATCAATAAAGGTCAGAAAATAAAAACTGCCTCCTATGGATTGGGTTTGCATGGGTCCACAGAGGTATGTATGAACTAACTCAAGTTGCGCTTTGGCTCAAGATGTGGAAGTGGGAAAATTGTCCCTATGATGTTTACCAGTGATACAATCCTCACAGGTGCTGGATTGTTTATGAATAACCGGTAATCCTTTGACCATTGACTGTTTGTGTAGGAGATGGAGACTTTTGAAAGGAAGATGACCGAATCTACAGTGCCATAACCAGAATTGATCTTGACTAGAAACTGTATGAACTATAGGATGTGGAAGGTTAGCACTCCTAATTCTAAGAGGAAAGATTCTATTCTTGGTCATTTCAAATTTGGCTATGAGTCTCTTATTGGGAGTTTTATCATAGATAGCACAGTATGTATCATGAAACCTAACATCATACTTATTCTGAAGTAATTGACCTATACTGATCAAATTTACAGTCAAATGAGGTACATAAAACACCTCATGAATGGACATTTTTTCATTTTGATTACTAAGTACAAGAACAATACCTTTGCCTTTTGCTGGAACCAGAGAGTCATCTCCTAGCTTGATATTCGTGATAACAGAGGAATCTAGACTAGAGAATAATGACTTGTTACCTGTCATGTGATTGTTGCAACTGCTATCTAGTAGCCATAGATCTGAGCTGCAGTGGTCTTCAGTTACTTGATAAGATAGAAACATCACCTCTGATGAGCCTTCTTCTGCTTTGGAGACATTGGCTTTGCTGTTGTTCTGGTTATTGTTCTGGTCCGCTTGCTTCTTTCTGCATTCACGTTCATAGTGCCCATACTTCTTGCAGTAGTTACACAGAACATTGGACTTATTTGTCTATCTCTTGTTTCTTCCCCTTTGACCTTGAGAGTTGTGAGAGTGTTCTGAATGCTCTTAGTGTTCATGATTGGTTCTGTCTTCTATAGATCGAGACCATCGGCCTCTTCTTCCTCTACCTCGACCTCTGTTGAGGGAAGCCTGGGTGCTAAATGCATTGGTCAACGATTCTTCTTCTTGAGTGAATCACGCTTCATGAGATAGAAGAGATCTAGTCAACTCTTCTAAGGTGAACTTGAAAAGCATAAGGCAAGGTTGGTTGCCAAAGGTTATGCATAGACGTATGGTATAGATTATGATGAAACCTTTGCTCTGATGCCATGTAAAAGAAAAGAACAAAGCAACAGGAAAACACACAGCCTGATGATTACCTTCTCATTATTCAGAGCTGTTTAAATAGGAAAGGGAGAGAAATAATAGTGTGGGTGAATACCACAGTTAGGTAAATACCATGGGTTACTGTGAGATTACTCTCTTCAACAACTCGCACAAGATTCATCTCATTTAGGTGCTTTGCATTCCATACAACAATAGAGAGGATGTTTGAGGCCTTTCTTAATGTCTTTCAACTTCAATATTTGTTTTGAGCATTGTTATACTAATGAGTTTATTTCTTCATTATTGGTCATCTCGACGTTGTGTAATTCTTTAGGTTACTATAAAACTTGGTTGGATGTTTTAAATGGTTAGTTGATTCCATTTATTTTTTAGTTTGGGTCTAGTAAATGTAAAACCGATGGCAAAGAATGAAATTTAGTAATAATTCCCAGAAGGATCGAATCCTTGAGTGGTTGGTGCTTCATAACAGTTTAAATTCAAGCATTGGCCTTTTCATATTGTCTTCACATGTGGATGAGTGAATGCTCAACTTGCTATCAAGAGTGTGTGGGATGTGATCAATCATCAGAGTATCCGACTTCTCCTTTTTATGGAAACACCACTTTCATGCCACTTTTTAGGAGGTGAATATGTTGTTCAACCTAAAAGTTTCAACATTTAGATCAGATTTGGCTGTCCATATATCCGCTGGAAGGCCATTTTTTTTAAGGTATAGATACCATTGTAGTTGGAGCGAAGGTGGATATTCTAGCTCTCCTTGTTTATTTAGGCAGAGGATCTGGTGTGATTTCTTTGTGGTGCCTGGATATGTCACTATTGATGCACAATCACATACCTATTGATTTTAACGTAATATATGATCCATTTTCAACAATTAACGTAATATATGATCCATTTTCAACAAAAGAAATAAATATAGTAATAAAAATTGAAATACTAGACGTGTTTATTATTGATTGAATGAAATTATAATTTTAACTCATGAAATGCATAACCGTTCTCTATTACTTCCGACATGTAATTAGGTCTGATTTAATTTAAAATTCAATTATCATTTAATTTAAAATTCAAGTTGCTTTGCTTTCCGACATGTAATTAGGTCTGATTTCCAATGGATCTGCAGAGCTAATTTTATAATCTCCTTAATCTAAGCTATGCACGTGATGAGAAGTCCCATCCTATATTTTTTATTTGGTGGAAATATTAGGCACGTTTTTGCTTGATTTCATTCATCTTCTTCCCTTAATTTTTTTTTTTTTTAAGCTAACATATCTATATTAAATTAGTGGAAAATACATATTGTACAAAACCAGAGCACTAGTGACTGACCTGCCACCTAGAAAACCAGAACATTCTCGAATTTTCTAGCTAAAAATAAACATAACTGGTTGGTATAAGTAATAGTAACACAAACCATTGAAAAGGTTAATATGAAAATCAAAACTAAGAAAACAGACTACCATAATTTAAGTACTATGAACCTGAGACACATTTTCTGCTTTCTACTTTGGACGTCCCAGAGGACTCTGATATTGAGCCAATGCCTCGTTTTCCCTCCTTGCCGTCAACTATCAGAGTTAGTCATTCTTGACATCATCCATCTCTCACATTCATTTGCATTGCGCTGCCTTAGCTATGGTTTTATACATGTTTACGAGACCATGCCACTGATTGTACCTTTCTTTATTGTTACTTGATCGTTATTTTATCTTAGTTTTGATTCCAGCATTAATATAGGAGTTGTGTTTTCACCCCCACATTATACTCATAATGGTTGTCATTTACAAGTATACAGAATAATATACATGGGAAATCAGTTATCTCTTATTCACCTTTTTTAATTGTTTATTTAATTTTTAACATCATTAAAGAAATATATAAATAATATTTCTTAAATATACATAATGTAATAATCTAATTTTTTAATAAAACTTCGTTTACAAATATAAAAGTTACACATCTTTTATAAATAAAACTCACAACTTCTATCTCTTCATCCTCTTATCAATTAGTCAAAATAGGAATAAGATTGCAATAACTTTGTCGAGCAGTAAATAAGTTTTATAAGGTTGATCCATGTTACAAATAAGAATAAAAACAACTTTGTATTAGTATATATTATTAATTAAAAAATAATAATAATAATTAGAATGGATTTTTTTTCATTCATTAAGGAAAAAGTAACTATAAACATAAATAATGAGTTTAATAACATTTATGTTTATGTAAAATATTGTAATATAGATAAATTTACAATAATGATTATAACATCAATTCATAAATGTAATATAAATTTCAAACCATGATATATGATTAAACATGATTATATCCATTATCAATACGTGATTATTAATGATATTATTAATTTGTTTTTCTTTTTATTAACTAACTATCATTTAGAAGATGATACACATTTGTAATTCATCATACATGTTATATTTTGATACATCATATATTTTGATACAATGGGTGAGAACGTTTGAGCCTAGAAAACTAACTATGTAGGGGATCGATATACCCCAACAAAGGTTTGTGGCATGTTTGGTGGCACCACCCAATGTCTAGTTCTCTCCCATAACATCAAGATAGTAACCACTCCCCCAAATCCAATCCCTGTTCCCATCCCCACTGCTATCAATGACATCTTTTCATCCACATGACTTAGCCATGCCACTCTCACATTACTACTCTGACTAACATTATCACCTTTTATCACTCGTCTTTCATTTACAATGCATGATTCTAAAGGACAACCCCATAAACACCTATTGTCTTGAAATGAAGATACACTAAAAGTGGAAAATTGTGTTCCTGTTGGGATTTTCCCACAAAGATTGTTTGATGAAACATTTAGAAGAGCTAACTCATGTAATTTAGACAGCTCTTCGGGAATCGGTCCACTCAAATTATTTTTTGCCAGGTCCAACTGCTCCAAAGTAGATATCCCACTAAGAGATGTGGGAATTTGCCCTTCCAATTGATTATGAGATAAATTCAGCAATCGTAAGTGACTCATGCTACCTATGCTTGTGGGGATTTTGCCTGTTAGATTATTGCAAGACAAATCAAATATAATGTTTGTAGGATCGAAGTATGATATAGCATACTCCCTTCCTTTCATGTCAATCTCCAATTCCGCTTCCGTAGAGAAGTATCCATCCCTTAACACATTTGCGAAGCTAGAGAATCTTTCAAGATGCATTGGTATTCTTCCACTGAATTTGTTGTTGGATAAATCCAACACATACAACTTGGTCAGATTTGTGATGTGTTGAGAAATATGACCATCCAGATTATTATAGCCAATGCTTAAAACTCTCAACTCAGGAAAAACATAGAAGTATTGAGGAAGCTTGCCCACCAGTCTATTCTTTCTTAAATCTAGTATCATAAGCTTGTTCAAGTGGGCCAAAGACATGGGAAATGTCCCAGAAAGATTATTAGAATGAGCAATGAAATATGCCATTGAACTACAATTGCCAATGCCATTAGGAATTGGTCCCTCCAAATTGTTCTTTGATATATCTAAGGAGACAAGTGAAACCAAACGATAAATATTATCAGGAATACTCCCAGAAAGCTTGTTTGAATCTAAAAATAAAGTTTGCAATGACTGAAGCTTTCCTATACCTCTAGGAATTGTTCCTATCAGATTGTTGTTTGAGAGGTAAAGGTGTTCAAGGTTTTTTAAATGGGTAATAGCTTTAGGGATGCTACCACTAAGCTTATTGTCATTAAGATGTAGTTCAAATATTTGTCTCAAATTGACAAGGGCTATAGATATGCTAGTGAGTTTTTTATGAGAGAGACCTAAAAACTCCAACTTGGTCAAATTGAAAAGCGCTAGAGGTATGTTAGTAAGATTGTTTTGAAACAGATCTAAATAAGTCAACTTGGTCAAATTGGAAATGGCTTTAGGTACCCTAATAAGTTTGCTTCCGGATATAACTATCTGGGTCAACTTGTTTAAATTGGCAATGGCAATGTCAATGTCTTCGGGAAGTGCACTTGTCGAAAGAATTAAGGCGGTCAACTCGGTCAAATTAGCAATACCTTTAGGTATGCCTGCTTTGAGAGAATCAATATATAACCAAGAAAGGGGAAGCCGGAATATTTCAGAAGGAAGAGAACCCGAAATGTTTTGACAAGAAATAAATAGCTCTTTAAGGTGCGTCAAATTACCCAATTGACGCGGTATACTCCCAGAGAATTTGTTGCCGGAGAGATCTAGTTCCTCTAGATTGTTCAGCAGGCCCAATTCCACTGGAATAGAACCAGATAATTCGTTGTCAGAGAGATGCAGGAAACGTAGATTGTGCAGCAGGCCCAATTCCACTGGAATAGAACCAGAGAATTTGTTGCCGTAGATCTCTAGGTGCTCTAGATTGTGCAGCAGGCCCAATTCCACTGGAATAGAACCCGAGATCAGATTTTCGATCAGGTAAAGTTCTCTCAACACTTTCAGCTGGCCAACTTCGGGTGGAATACTTCCTGTGAAAGAATTATACTCAAGACTCAATCTGCGCAATAATGAGAGGTTGCCTATACACGGGGAAAGGTTACCTCGCAATGCCATTCCACCAAGGTCTATGGCGACCACCCTTCTGGTGTGGGGTCGGCAGCTGATACCACCCCATGACGAGCACATGTTCTCGGAGTTCTCCATCGTCCAGTTGGAGAGTACGTCTAATGGATCCGCTGTGACTGCCTTTCGGAAGGACAAGAGAGCATGGAGGTCCCTTGTCTCGTGGGCGTCCATTGATGCAGATAACCTCCTGACTTGAGCTGAATTCATCATCCGTTGAGTAGCGGGCATATGATGATGATGATGATATGATGAAGCAGCATGGGAATACATCGCTAGAAGCAATAATAATGAGACAAGAAGAAGAGCAGCGTTGTGATCCATTTCGAATCCTCTGAGTTGTTATGTGTGTCGACCATGGCATGTCTCTCTCTCTCTATATACAGAGTATAGAGCGGTCGAATAAAGATGAAAGGAAAGCCGCGTGCTCCCTTTTGATTCTGCAAGATATTCAAAATACTTCCCACTGGACCCCACCCCACTCGAGTCAAAGTCAGTCCTTCTCATCCACTCCAGTCACGTCGGGACCTATTTATCTTTGCAATTGCCAGGCAACTTACCAACTCGATGGCATCTTTATTTTTATTTTTTTGAGGTCAAACCGAAATGTCGACCATTTTAATATATTTAAAATCCTTTTGTTACTTACGTAATATATTTAAAATCCTTATGATAAAATATTGTTAAAAATTGCATGTAATCTTTATACAAGTTATTTATTATAAAATCTTATGTAAAATATTGTAATGTGAAAGTTCTCATATATTATTAAAAATTAGATGTAATAGTGTTCTATTAATATTAATTTTATTAATTTAATTAAAATTATTATTTATAACTTCAAATTAAATGTAAGCAATTAACATGTCTCAAATTAATTTTTTCTTACATTTTATTTATATAAAATATGGTAAGGTATCCTCCTCAACATTTGGACTTGGAATAAGTCTTCTTTAAATTTTTAATGATATGAGAATATTTTTGTTTATAAAAAATTATATGTTTCATTAAATTTCACAACATATTAAGCATACTATTCTATGTATTTGGACTTGGAATAACTCTCTTTTTTTTTAAATTTTTAATGATATATTTTTGTTTATACAAAACTACATGTTTCATTAAATTTCACAACATATTAAGCATACTATTTTGTGTATTATTTTGCATGGTACAAGAAGAGAGGCAAGCAATGAGGGAATTTTGGTCAAATTAAGTTTCACAACAATATATTGGGCAATACTATAGTTTTTATTTGTTTGGGAGAATTATACTATAAGAAGAAAGACAAGCAATGAGGAACTTTTGTGCATCTTTTCAAAAAAAATTGTAAGGAAGTAGAGATGGATATGATAATGAAAGCATCAAGAACAACAATAGCTAATATACGGAAAATCCTCATCATCTTATCATATTTCCTTAAGGAAGATTTTATTGTAACCCCACTTTAAAGTGGGGTTGCAATAAAATCTTTCTTACGGCAATATGATAAGATGGTGTATAAATTACAAAGAGTTTAAATTCAATCCAAGAATGATGAAAACAATTGAACAATAAAGTTATTTACATAAAATTATTTTTAATTGAACGTGAAGCATTTTATTTAGATACTATTTATATGAAGTTATTATTTTTTACGAAAAGAGAATTGATTGCAAGCATACACAAAGATTGGATTATATGATAACCTAACTTGTGTGAATGGATTTTATATTAAAGTTTGTGCAATGGGTGTCACAGGTTTGCATCAAATAGAGACTCACATTTAAGTGTAAATTATATGCATAAGACAACATGACGATAATCATTTTGATCTTCTAAATGATGCAATTTACTCTTTGTAATTTATACACCCTCTTATCATATTTCCTTAAGGAAGGTTTTATTGCAACAAACTTGAAAGTGTGTTGCAATAAAACCTTCCTTAAGGAAATATGATAGGAGGGTGTATAAATTACAAAGAGTAAAATTCAATTCAAGAAGGATGAAAACAATTGAACAATAAATTTATGTACATTTAAATTTATTTTAATTTGAAAGCGAAGCATTTTTAATTTCAATAATTTCACATCTTTCACACACGAGATCTTTTTCAATCCTTGTTGGTTGGGATTCTTTCCTCTCCACTTTTGGGAAGAATACAACTCGAATTGAAATAGGCCTCGCTCACACCCTAAGTTGAACTTCGACATTTTATAATACAATTGCAAATACAATCTAAGCTACAAACTAAACTGCTCCACACGATCTCACAAAACAATGTATAGCTTAGTTAGGGTTGTTGTGGGAAGCCAGCAGTACCTGGGTCAGATTTCGATGGGTGCTGGTACCGACCCCAGTTCATCATCGTTGTAAATGATTATGTTTCCCCTGCGGGCTATTTAACCAAGTGGGTTCACAACCATTTGGAGCGAGAACCTTTCAGAGGACCAATTACAATCGAGAGGAAGGACACATGTCTTTAGGGAAATATTTTGTGCACCCACGTGTAGATTTGGAAGACATGTTCTCTTGCATACCCCTCATATTGTGAATTTTCTTCAGCATTTGTAACATTTAATTTTGGTTCTTTAAAAACAAATCTTCTTGCATACTACATTTGTTTAAATTTTTCTAATTCGCTTATTTTTCATTGAAAGACAATGAAATTGAACAATGTAAAAGTCCCTTATTTGGTCAGAGAACTAAACAATTTCAAAATTCAATTAACTTATGCAGGGATAGATCTTGGCCAGCCATCACAGGATCGTGCACCCTCTGATTTCTCAAGAGTAATTGGGAGCTTCAATGATGTTGGAATGGATGCAAATTGTTTAAGAGGGTTGGAGGATGCCACACAAGAAGAGTTCGGGAACCCGACCCGTGATGGGACAATCAGAGAGCATGTCAGTAACATAATCAAATTGTACTGTGAACAACAATCAATGATTAAACACAAGCTCAAATCCTACATGGATTGATAAAACACAAAAAATGAAACGTGCCACAAAGTTGTTGGGTTTTAAGGATGTTAAAAATAAAAATGCATGTGAGAATGTAACAAAAAATGTAACAACTGCACTATCTGCATTTGGAAAGTCAAGAAAAACTGATATCAGAGCTGCTCGTAGGGAAACTACAACTGCTATTGTGGCATGAAGCACCTCAAGAAATTGAATGGTCGCAACAATGTCAAAGTCGCTCCACGTTTCAAGAAAAACACTGCACAAATACACTAAATTCATGGTAAAGATAGATGAAAATGATGAAGTTGCTTGTTGGGCTCTTATTTGCAGAGAAGCATATCAAGACAGGATGGAAGAGGGAATTAGAGAAAAGGTGATAGAGTATTGGGACAACCATTCTCCTACTATACCAGATCGAAAACATGTCATGTGAAATTTTTTTGGAAGAGGCATTTATAAGGAGCATTGAAAGCATGTTATGGACTTGACAGGAGTTGCTTTGTTCGAGGAATTCAAAGAATCTAATCTCAGTGTCCAGATCTCATTTCACATGTTTAGTAAGTTGAAACCGTGGTATATTAGTTCGAATGCAATTCAGGACACTTGTTGTTGTCGATACCATGTTGAATTCCAGTTATACTACGACACATTTGTGGATTTTTGCAAAAAACATTGGGATGGTGAATCAGCTCCTCACGTAGTGCGAGATTTTATTTCTATGATACTATGCAATAGGAATCCTGAAAATGTGTTTTTCATTAAAAGGTGTGTAGGTGGGAGAAGATGCCATGAAGGTGGTGATTTGGCATTGTTCCATAAGAAGTTTCCTATCGATCCAACACACCATAGATTTCCAGATATCACAGTTAAGTGGAAGAGATATGAGTATGTCTCCATGAATCCATCATCTTCTTCACATGTTCCAACAGAAAACATTATTCAAATAATACTGAAATTTTACTCATCTAAATAAAAATTTCTAGATCGCAGATCTAGTTTGGCAATGTCGCAATAGAAAACATTATTCAAATAATACATAAATTTCCAGCACATATCCAATTACTAAGTTAAATAACAACAGTGATTTCGGATAGGTATCCATACCCATTGTAAACTAACATGAATTTAGACTTGTTACAAATACAATCAACACATAACAACTCATAGATACATATTAAAATTATGACCCATCGATCCAGAGTAATAAGTCAAATAACGAACATATCTCTTAAATCACATAGTAAAATCATATTAATTATTGAAAACTTAAAACACATTCACTAATCACGGGTATCATATCCCGTGATAAGTGGCTCTGTCCAACAAGCCATTCAACACAATCGAATCTCATAAAAAATATTAGTATTTGATTCTCAATCAACATAAACCCTGAGTGGTTGTAAGTCCATTAAGATGCAACCACCGTCCAATAAATCAATAACATATACATCTGATTGAATAATATAACAGTGCATTTAAAAGAGAGGATGTGAATCCATTTTTGCATGCCAATGCATACCCATAAAGATTTAATAACACATTTATCAAAATTTCTTCGCAAGAGTGGCGAAATCCCTATTCCTATGTGGTCCACGAACCCAGTGGAGAACCACTACATCTTATCTATTAATTTAAACCTTACCACTTGGTTGTTGGTGGACCATTGATGCAGACCGAGTGCATCCACGTTGGGAGGTTACATGCACATTGAAACAAACTAAGAAAGGTCAGATTTCTTACTAAGTAAAGACAACTTTTGATGATATAAATAAAGTAGGGGTATTTATTCCTCACCTTTGGAAAGGAAACAACAAGCCTGCGGGGAGGTGACCCTGTCGCCACTCTCGACGGCCAGCTTACAACCTGCATTGCACATGTTGCGCAATTAACACTATATATTTATGTTGCAAACTGTAAACAACCAAGGAGAATTGTGGCACGGAAAAACCATTCTTACTTGACTAGAGATACATGGGTGGTAAGATGGGTCTCGTTGGAAGCTCCCATAGCTACCAAATTCCCTTGCACATCAAAAATAAGAAGTCAGGGCTTCTTTTAGGAATCAAATTACACAATCATGAAAACCTTCTGTTTTAAAGCTTACCCAAAAATGAATGCAAAGAGAGCCAGGGATCGGCTCCTCCTCGATGCCCTTATTTCTCCTCTTCCTGAATAACAAAGGAGAAACCCCAGGTTAAATGTTGCATGCACAAGTAATCTAAAAAAATATCTTTTTAAAGTGAATAAAACCAAACTAAGAAGTTTCAATACCTTTAATTAAAATTTTTGAATTATACATACATATATATATAACTTAAAAAAAAACAATTTAATGTAATTATTAATATATAAAAAATATTTTAAATTTAAAAATTTTAACAAAATGAAAATATTAATTAATTGAAATATTTTAAATGCTAAAATATTTATTTTTATATTTAAAATAATTATTTTTTTGAATTTTTGAAAATTTCAATTTTAAAAATAAAAATTGAAAAAAATGACTTCTCCGTCCAAAATTCAAGATATGATACTCTTGTTAAACCTTATATAATGATTAAATAGATTATATAATTATGTTATAGATTCTCCTAAATAATAGGGGTTCGCTAAACTCTACATCATTTGCATTTAGCTAAACTCTACATTATTTGCACTTTTCAGTGTAAGTTTGATCGGAATTGGGCAACACTTTTTGCTGTTGAAAATGAGATTTTTAGTGTTGAAATTACATTTTTTAGTGCAAAAATAGATTCAAGCCCTGTTATATAATTCCAATCACTGAAAACTACCATTTAAACAAATTTCGCCCAATTTTAACAAAAAACACACACCAAATTTTAGGTGTAAATGGTCGAAAGTTTAGCTTACACCATTTCTACCCATTTTAAGAACGTCGAAATTTTAAGAATGGTCGAAATTTTAAGAACGTCGTGACAGCGTAATAATAGGTGTTGGTTGTCAGCATCGTAAAGTGACAAGGTGTGGGGTAGCAATTCCTTCGGACACCGTTATCCTATGCCGTGTGGGTTGGCATCTCTCGTTGGGAAAAAGATAAAGCTTAAGCTTTCTTTCTTTGGTACGCTCCACTAAACTCAAGTCAATACTAAACTTGGGAGGACGTTAGACTCTGAGGAGGTCAAGTCAATACGAGCCCATGAAAAGCTTCGGAATACGGTTGGAATTTCATTTTATTTCAATTTTTCGAGTAAACTCAAGTCAATACCGGCATCTCACAGGCTTTCTTTGTTTGGTTGTACAAATTCCTTTCTCTGTTGGAGCATGGTAAAGTCAAGTGAAGTCAATACCCACATCTTATTGAGAGTTACTCGTGTGGTAGCAATTCATTCGGACAGCGTCGTGTGGAAAATATTTAAATTATTTCCGCCTCCGCGGGCTACCCACCCACTGAAATTCTTCCATGCCTCCGCCGCCCGCGGGCCACCCACGCACCCACTCAGTAAAGTGAAGTGAAATTCTTCCATGCCTCTTCCGCTCAGATGTGAACATATTCACCGATTTGATGACGAGGACTGAGACTCGTACAGTTTACCCCACCGAAAGCGGTGGTCTTTCAATGGTAAGAACAAGAAGTAAGTATTTATGGGTGGTTTAAGAACATCGGAAAATAATATAGTGCCTTTAAAAGCACTTGAAAAATAAAACGGAATATGTACAGATGGTTATGTTTTATTTTTAACTTTGGATATAATAAGTATGTTTAATCATATTTAAACCAAAGCTTATCAATAGTTAAAAAGATTATTTTTTGTTGTTATCATAATAACATAAGGGTAGTATATAAAACTTTCAATAGTATTGATATAAAATAATGATTAAATAGATCACATTAAAATGTTTCTTATTTTTATTTATTTTTATTTAAATATGTGATACAAAAGGAAAATAAAAAAATGCTTTATATATATATATTTTAAAGAATGTTAATTGGATGGAAGAGGCTCACTCTGTAGCTTAGTAAAGGAAGATGGGTAAGATCTTAGGTGCTCATGTAGAGGTGATAAGTGTCCTTTATAAAAAATAATAAAATGTTATAAAAAAAAACATGTTTACTAAATTTAGATTTAAAATATTTTTTAGACTCACATATATAAGAGTGATGCATGGCCAACTTTGAATAGAAAATGTCCTCTCAATCTAGAGGAAAAATCAACACTCAGAGGCCAAATGCTCATTTATTCTCTTTTTTATATATGCTTAGTGTCTCATTTTTAATTCTGTTAGTTTTCAATTTTTTTTTATAAGTTGTGTAGTATTTAAGGGAATTTAGGATATATAGATAGGAATAGAGAAAAACTATGGGAATAACACTCCAAACTCCTTTTACTTTGGTGTTACTCTCAACATTCTCCTTTGTTATAGCATTTGTTAAATGTAGTTAGATATTATTTTTTTTAAAATGAAAGAGGCTAAATTCCTATTTACTCTTTTTTGTATATGCGTCGTCTCTCATTTTTAATTCTGACCGTTTTCTTTTATATGTAGTGTAGTATTTAAGGGACCTTTGGATATATTGATAGGAATAGAAAAAAACTATGGGAATAACACTCCAAACTCCTTCTCCTTTGACACTACTCTAAACATTGTAATACACCAAACAATTATTAAATTGTTTAAGACTTTGATTGTCTATTTTTTTTTATATTTTGACAAATAAAGTCAAAATAAATGTAATGCAATTATTATTATTATTAATTAAATAACTAAGAGGAATTGAACTGGAAGTAGCCGTTAAAAGAGTGTTTCTTGACCCACAAGGGGAAATGAGAGAGAGAGAAAGATGCTGAGTAAAAACTCAAGTGATGCAGGAGACATCTTTCCCAAAATCAGGTCGAAACTCTTTGTGAAGCATTAATGAGCAGGTGGCTCATAAATGATCAAGTCCTAGGCAAAATATTATAAAGTATTGTTTCCATCAAGTAAGCATGGGGCTTGCGATGGAGGGGAAATGATCTATTTGATGCACAACTAGAGATTGCACATTCATAGGAATTTTCCCTTTTGGTTTAAAACAAACAGGCTCGGGGGTTCTAGAGCAAGTAAATTTGGGTGCTCTAGGAGTTGGTTGGGATGAACAACATATTCAGTTGCGTATTCCCGTTAGTTGTGACAAGTTATTTACTAAATTATCTAATGCATTGGTCTTACTATTTAAATTATGAAAGTAGATTTTAAATCTGACTGCGCTATGGAAACTGTAAATATGCAGAAATGTTAATAAGTTTTTATTTTACCATGTTCTTTACTTTATAAACCTTTGTTCCTATTTCAATTTTATTATATACACGAATTTAGGAATCACAAGTATCTTTCCTATAAAGAATTTTTTTTTATATACAAATCGTTGTGAATATTTAATTAATATTATTATTTATAAATTAATAGATTATTAGGTTACTAGTGAAAGGGTGTAAACCTTCACTATGCTTGCTCAAGCCCTATAAAGGAAAGCTTATTGTAATTTTATAATCATCTAATAGATTATTCTTATTTTACTATTAAACATGAAAGTCAGATTCGACTATTAAGAGTCCAACCGAATACGGTTATACCAAGTGGTATCAGAGCGGATTCATTCCTTTGGCCTGAGCTCAGACTTGGCTCATCCTCCCTCTCTCATCTCCACATTGTTGTTTTTGCCATCCACTCCTAATTCTTTCGCTTCTCATTTTTAGACTTCATTCTGAAATTCTTGACATTGCTCCACACATTCCCCACGACTCTCCTCTTCTCCCACTCCAGGATCCACTGCTCTCCCCACCTCCATTGTTCCCCATGCTCAGCTTCACTTCCTCGTTCCTCTCATGCAACCCTTCTCCCCTTGTTCTTGATCCATCCTCAACTGACACCATCATTCCCTTCATTGATCTTCACATACAACATCCTTCCATCTCCTCCACGCAATCTCTAATCCACCCCATTTCTTTCTATGCCACCCTTCACCACCTACGCACCTCCCGTCTCCCTACTCCACTCCACATCTCCCTTCACCTCCATTCCATTCTTCCCTCCATCTCCACGCACCTCTTGCTTGCGCTGCTCCCTCTGTTGCTCCTCCCGTGTTTTCCAATCTACGTGTTCCCTCTCTTGCTGTGCGTTGTTGTCAACCGCCACTGCATCAACCCTCCCTCATGTGCTCGCCTCGACAGCCACCAACCTCAAACGCCATTGCTCTGCCGACACCTCCACGACTTGCAACAAAAGTAACCAAAACAATATATTATATTATAATATAATATAATTTATATTAATTCAAATATATTATAATATAATATATTTAATAAAAATCAAATATTATAGATTATTATTATAATGTTTGTTTTTTAAAACTTAAAAAAAACAATAATAATATTAATTAATTAATTAATATTTATAATTATTCCAAAAAAAAAATGTTCCACCCCTCACAAAGAAAAATAGGGTCGAAGTACATTCCTCTGTATACAAGATCCAATACCATGGTGGAACTAAAAGAACAAATCGAAAAAATGGAGAAGGACATCAAGTCCCTCGTCGCTAACCAAAAAACTTGAAGGAAGAGATGGAAAATAACAATACTGTGCTTAAAAAAGAAATCAAAGATGAAGTTTTTCTGGTACTAGAAAGAAGGCTGGATGAAAAATTTGACATCCTGAACGGAAAACTAAAATACTTGGACAAAAAAATGAGTACTATGACTCAAAACATAAACACCATAACACAAAACTTGAGCACCATGATGCAAAACCATAATACATTAATGGAGGTGTTACAAAGACTAATTCCTAAGACATATGAGGTCAGCATTCCAGACATGCTAGATGCCTCATTTCATGTTTCCACATAGGCCCACACTTGCCAAGAATCAAGAAGAATTGCAAAAAGAAATAAAGATTAACAATGTGACACTTAAGAAAGAGATAGAAACAAAAGTACCGCCAAATATGGAGGCACGATTAAACAACAAAATAGACGCTATCAGTAAGATAGTAGAGAATAAAAAGGATAAAAATCACTGCCAACAATGAAGCAGTTCAAATATGTCACTTGCATTGTCTAGTAGTTTCGAGCCACCATCAAACCGTAAGGCAAAAGACAACCAATATCATCCTTACATAGTGTACCCACCTAAGGAAAAAATAGAGTTGTCGAAATACAATGGAAATGAAGACTAATATGTCACTTGCATCATCCAGTAGTTATATATATATATATATATATTAAATGGCTTTTAATATATTTCTTAATATATAATAGAATATTTAAAATATATATATTTTTTAACAAAATCAAAATATTAATTAATTGAAATATTTTAAACATTGAAATATTTATTTTTATATTTAAAATAATTTTTTTTTTATAACAAAATCAAAATGTTAATTAATTGAAATATTTTAAACATTGAAATATTTATTTTTATCTTTAAAATAATTTTTTTTTTTTAGTTTTTGAAATTTTTGATTTTATAAATAATTTTTGATTTTGATGAGAAGAATGACTTATTAGCCTTTCCAACCAAATTTAAAAACAAGTAAGTGTTGCAATTTCTACCAATTCCATCACCATTCTAACTATTAGAAGAGATAAGTCTTTCTTTGTTTAGTGGAACAAATTCCACCTAGCTCATTCTTTGACAATAGTAAAGTCAAGCCAATACCGACATCTCACAGGCTTGAGAGAACGTCGTGATAGAGATAATGCAGCCCACCTAGAATTGAAAAACAATTTTATTTTTAAGAAGACATTACTTTAAAAATTATTGTAAGGTTTTATGTTGCTCACTAAGATGATCAAAGATGACTGTAATTGAATTATTTTATTATTTAATAATTAAAAGAAGAGACACCTATCCAAAGAATTCTGTTGAAGAGTGTTCACTGAGCCACTAGAAGGAATGATCTATTGTAGAAGGCCAAAATGACAAGTGGTAGCAATAGCATTCACTTTCTAGGTGTTGCAGGAGACAACATCCCTATGGCCATGTTCCCATGGAAACAATAACTGAGTGGGTGGCTGATTTAATTGCAAAACTGACCCAAAGACATAGGTAATCTTATATATACCATCGAATGAGCAGTGTGCTCACTACATTCTAAGAGGTTAGAACCTTGTGGAATTGTTGAAAAGTGAAAAAGTAAGGCACACAAGTGGAATTCGATGAGGGGAAGGCTAGAGTGAATTGCTAAGAGTTTATGTCTGCAAGTGTGACTGCTAGGTTACTAAGAGTACTGTATAGGATTATGCACAACATCTTCGTCCTGGTGGTTTAGTGAACAGGTTCAGGGGTCCTAAAGCAAGTAATATTGGTTCCTTTAGGAGACGGTTGGGAGAAATGGTCTTCTTTGGGTGTTTGTCCCCTTCGACAGTTAACAGGTTCTAAGTTGTTTAGGTTATTAACCTTGAATTTATTTTATGTTTATATCTGTAGGATTTATAAATGTTTAATCTTTTTCAGAACTATTACCTGTTCTGTAATAAGTAGGAAATATTTATGATTCCTATCAATTTTATTAGTAAATGAATGTTACTATTTACCCATAATTTTTATAGTAAAATTAGTAGGTTATATTATATTTCTTACCTAGAAAGAGTATCGTATTTTCATATATAGTTTTCTTATAATATTATATGGATATTGAATATTTAGTATTACTCTAGTTCTTCTTTATACCTTTGCAGAAATAGTTTTAGGTTACAGCATAATAAATAAGTTGCAGAAATAATTTTAGGTTACAACATAATAAATAATATGCAGAAATACTTTTAGGTTACAAATAACAGATAAGTTGCAGAAATAATTGCAAAGCTAAAACAGTGCTATCACCATATAATTAAATAATGATCTACAATTATAGTTAGTATTTTCTCTGTTTGAACACATAAATCCCACGTTTTCAACAAACCCAATCTAAAATCACGATGGAATCCAACTAGGGTTCGACTCGCACAAGAATACTAATAACCTGCTCAGTATAAAAATTTATTCAGCCGAAAGGATTTTACTTCTACCAAATTCACATGGTCGAAAGGGTCATGACTTCATTATGTTTTGCCAAAATACAAATTTAAAAAACAAAACGAATAACTCTTTCACAAACTTGGTCAACACAAGTCACAAACTTGGTCAACACAAGTTAAGGTTTGAAACCTATGAGGTAAAATAATTGTTAATAACTTACTCATCATCAAATGTTATAGTCAAAAGACTTAACGTTTTCCAAAAAATGATAATAGGGTTCTTCAGAATAATTTTAATAAAATATATAACCATAAATAAAAAAATTAAACTACCTCATTTAAAGAATTAATTTAAGCCGGGAGTTTAAAACCTGAACGTTTTTTCCTTTTGAGAAAAGTCTATAAATGTAAAACCTACAGCAAGAAGCCCTAAAATCTTATAACTACGATTGGACCTTATCTTTTGAAAGTTGGTTGAAAACCTTTACACGATTTATCTTTAAACAAAACCATTCTAAAAAGAAGTCTTATTAACAATAGTATGCCATATCAAAACCAAGCATAAATCAACATTACGGTGGCTTATTCACATTAAAAACCCTGTAAAATAAAAGGTAGGAAATACCTTTCAATAGATAATGAAAAGTAATAATCACACAAGGAGTAGAGCCAAACAAAGGATTTAAAACCAAAACGCAGTGCCATAATTGCTTAAAACATTGACAGAAATTGACATTAAAACCTTCAAATTTTTAAACAAAAATCAATGTAATAGTTTTCCTTTGAAACCCTAGAGTATTTTCCATAATAGTTTTCCTTTGAAACTCTATAGTATTTTCCACTCAAGCAACTACATTACAACATTTTCCTCAGACCCACGATCTGTAACAAGAGAAATAACGTTTATAAAACTTTTTCTTTTTAAACCCTAACATTTTATCTATGTGGGTTGGATCTCTGGTTGGGAAAATATTTGAATGATAAATATTTCCTGGCTAGGAAATTGTTTAGTGGGCTTCCATGGCTGGAAAAGATAAATCTTAAGCTTTCTTTGTTTGGTAGGCCCACTAAACTCAAGTCAATACGGATAAATACAACGGTTATCCTCTGAATTTATTTGGGATTAAAGAAGAAAGGAAAGAGTTTGGAAATTATTCCATGCCTCCTGTAACACCCCTCATTTCTTGTATTCGTTTGTAAAGAAGTAATCGTTGTAAGGAATTTTTGACAGAGGGCTCACAGCCAAGGCCCTTCTAAAAAAAAAGAAGAAAAAAAAAACCTTGCAGTACCTTATCTAAACTTTCTAAGTTTCACTTTTACATTCTAGGCATAGGGGACTGAAGACTGCGACACACAATAAAAGAAAACCACAAGAGAAAGAATCCCCCAAAACAAGCTGTTGACTGCTAGAATAAGATCTGGAAATTTTAGTTAGTGATGACAAATGTCATAACGACAACTTAGACACTTGGATTATTCAAATGAACTAAATGCCAGTGAGCGTCGCAAGATGACTCCTTATTGGCTTAATTATGAGTGAAATCTACCTTTACGAACTCATGACAACCCATTTAAGCCAATAATAATGAACAAACTTATTATTGTTATCTTAAAGTAGGTATTAATGAAGAACTCCTCCTCTTTATATATATATAATACATTTTTATGTATGTATATCTATATGGAAGTTTTAATGAGACTTCTCCTTTGCTATCAAGTAAGTGGGTTGATATGATCCTATTTTGAGTATAAAAGAAAGGACCTCTCCTTATTCTATGGAGATGCTTAATGATAGCATCAAGTGCCAAGAAGACCCTCATAGAAATTGATTAAAAAGTTTGAAGCTTCCCCTTAAAGAAAACTATCATCAAGGGTATTTTTTGTAAAGGGTGATCTACACAAAAGTGCCAATAAGGTATCTTATTGGATTAAGAAAAATGACTTACATGTGTACCTAAATATATATATATATATATATTGAATGTTACTAAGAAGAGCTATAAACTACTTGAACAAAGGCTCTTATAGGTGATTATGCAGAAGTATTGGAAAATTTAGATACGGGAAAGGCCCTTAATAATTTGGAATAAAATAATTATAAACCTTGGATAATATAGAATTACACTTTGTTTCCAATAGAGAGTTTAAGAAGACATAATTCTATATTAGCAAACTTACTTCTAGTATTCTAGGATGAGTACATTCAAACAAAAGGAAGAGGTAGTGTTACAATCTTATATTAATTAAATGAAAGGCTTTAATGGAAAAACTAAGAGACTGACTATACCGCCTTGTGCTACCTAAAAGATATCAAATCTTTTAGTGGTAGGATAGAATTGAATGCGTGTTTCCTCCTTAAACAACACTATGAGCCTTTTGTGCTCATTCTTGGGTTGATTATGGATTATAAATAGGGATTACGATGAGCTCATAAAAGAAAGAAAAAGTGGAGTGTTTCTAATTCCATTTTTGGGTTTGTTGATTTATAGCTACACCACACGTTTTGGGGGAATCGGTGTTTTGGAAAAGGAGACAGTTTCTCAATTCTAGTTTAGGTTTTTGTTAATTTATAGAATGACCTCGGCAGTATTGGGGCAGGATAACCCTCGGCATTTGGTGACCTCTTCGCTATTGGAGGAAAGTTAATCCTCAGCGCTTGTGAGGTAAGAATCTCGGCGCAGTGGGGGTAATGATTTCCTCTCTGTTGGAGAAGAAGGATCCCATCCATGCTTTATATACTGCTTTGTGATAGTGTAGAAGGGCGGAAAAAGAAAAATAGATGCGCTGTGATGGCAGAGAGTGCATTCGACGACGTTCAGTCTATATATGACTGTTTGAAATTTCGTGGATGGGGAGCGATCTTCCTAAATCCCAAGTGGCTGTGATCTTCTCAACTTGGTATAAAATCCCTTTCTGCGTGATAGGTGTGGTTAGGCCGCGATCTGGTAAGTGTTACTTATCAATGCATATATGGTAGATGTAAAAATCATGAGGATTTGAACCAGGTTTTTTTTTAAAATCTGTTTGTGCCTTCAATAGGATAGATTCGATGTGCAAGGGTATCGAATCGATGGGCAACTACTAGGTTGTATTCAGGGTGTTGGTTCAATGGGTATCGGTATCGAAGGGATGGGAAATGTTCAGGCTTTGTTTTTCTCATAAAACTGGCATCTCTGTTGCTAAAGCATAGATTCGATAAGTGTAACTGTGAAGTGCTAATTCACATTCAGCATCTGGTTCCTTTCAGTTCAATAGATGTGATATATATATAGGTACAATGAATATAGATTCGTTTTCAGTATATAGAATCACCACGGGGTAACGAATCGCTCTGCTATTAAAGGAAGGAATTATATCTAGGTTCATACTGTTAAATGCCTGTGTTTTATTAATGATTGGTGAATGCATTTGTATGTCGGTGTGTTCTGATTTTACGAGATCTGGAACTTACACCATATGCCTGCTTTTTATTAAAGACCGATAAATTCATTGGAGTGTTTGCGGGTTTTGTTTTGGAGATCTGGAACATACATTATGTGGCAACTCTTCACATTGCATAGGACTGGTATATGGATTGATACTTGTTGGGAAACCACGGCTATTGTGTTTTGTATATATATGGATACAGCGTAAGAATGAATCATGAATAGAACTGATAGCATTATGCATTTTATTCACCTATGCATGAATGAGTCCTATTCAAACTGATAGCATTATGCATTTTATTCACCTATGCATGAATGCGTCCTATTCAAAACTAATAGTTGTATGCATATTACAAACTGATAGTTGTGTGCATTCTATGAACTGATAGTTGTATGCTTTTTGTAGTTGTATGCATTTTGATAGTTGTATGCATTTTGTGAGCTGATGGTTGTTTGTGCTTTGTAAAGTCCAAAATAAAGTCTTCTTACAAACGTTGTAAAAATATAAGATCTCGGGTATGCATTGTAAAATGTTGAAATCATTAGTTATTGTTGGAAAATTGCAAAGGATGAATATTTGTAGATTCAATGTTTGTATTGGTTGGTGCATAGATCCAAAGAAAGAATGTTTCATAGGAATGCTAGTTTAGAGGTATGAATCCTCTAATTGTTAAAAAGAACTAGCATAGTATTTATTTACTTGTTGAGTGTAAGCTCAATATTCAATGACACTCATGGGTTCGGGTATCGAATGTTTATTTAAAGTCAAAGTTCACAGTGTGACCAAGGATATGTTAATGAATTTATGAGTTTATCATGAGGGTCCTAAAGGAGGGCAATTTGAGTTGCAAGTGTCTCTCTGTGAAGAGACTTGAGGTAAGGTAACCAGCCATGGATGTGGATGTGCCATGACATTGTAATTACTCTCTTCGATAAAGCAATAAAAAAAAATTGGTGGACGTAGCCTCGTGGATGAGGTGAACCACGTAAATTGATGTCTCGTCTTTATTTTCCTTGGACGTTGCTTTATGATTTGTGTATGCTCAATTCTTAATGATGTTTAATGTTGGGTGCATGGGTTATGAATTACATCTTGGAAAATATACAAGTTTCAATAGTGTGTAAGATTTGATTTCTCTGATATTATGTTAGGGGAGAGTGTTTTCCAATTATGTGTTTTTTCACGCTCAAGAGACTAACATGATGGAGTTGTGGAAAGAGTACTAGGAAAAATTCTAATCCCCATTTCACTAAATTGCACTGAAGTATATGGGGTCCATTACACCTCCCGAGTCAAGTCAAGTTTTTAAATTATGCCATCTTTCATTTCCTCACCGATTTCGACAGTCAGATGTGAACATATTCATCGATTTTTCCTATATTTGATAACAAGGACTGAGGCTCATGTGGTATCAATTCACTCATAGAGTGTACGCCACAGAAAGAGGTGGTCTTCCAATGGTAAGAACAACAAGTAAGTATTTATCGGTTGTTAGTGACTTAGTTGAAAAATAAAACGAAATATGTACGGATGGCTATGTTTTATTTTTAACTTTGGATATACTAAGTATGCTTAATAATATTTAAACCAAATCTTATCATTGTTAAAAATGTTATTTTTTATTGTTATCATAATAACATAGGGTAGTATATAAAACTTTTAATTGTATTGATATAAAATAATTATTAAATTTATCACATTAAAATGTTTCTTATTTTTATTTAAATATTTGATATAAAAGGAAAATAAAGAAATTATTTATTATATATATATATATATATATATATATAAGAATACTAATTAGATCGAAGAGGCTCATTCTACAGTGGAGTAAGGGAAGATGTGTAAGTCCTTCTGTGCTCCTATAGACTTGACAAGTGTCCTTTATAAAAAATAACAAAATGTTATAAAAAATAACATGTTTGCTCATTTTAGTTAAAAAATATTTCTTAGACTCACAGATATAAGAGTGATGCATGGCCAACCTTAGATGGAAAAGGTTCTCCCAATCTAGAGGAAAAACTCAACGTTGGCTGAATGAAAGAGGCCAAATGCCTATTTACTCTCTTTTTGTATATGCTTAGTCTCCCATTTGTAATTCTGTCAGTTTTCAGTTTTCTTTTATAAGTAGTGTAGTATTTAAAGGACTTTGGGATAAATATATAGGAATAGAGAAAAACTATGAGAATAACACTCCAAACATTTTTTTCCTTTGGTGTTATTGCCAACATTTTCCTTTGTTATAACATTTGTTAAATGTAGTTAGATATATATATTTTTTAATAATGAAAGAGGCTAAATGCCTATTTACTCTCTTTTTATATATGCGTCATCTCTCACTTTTAATTATGTCTGTTTTATTTTATACGTAGTGTAGTATTTAAGGGACTTTAGGATATACACATAGGAATAGAGAAAAACTATGAGAAAAACACTCCAAACTCCTTCTCCTTTGGTGTTAATGTCAATATTGTAATACACCAAATAATTATTAAATTGTTTAAGACTTTGATTATCTATTTTTATATAGTTTGAGAAATAAAGTCAAAATAAATGGAATGGAATTATTATTATTATTAATTAAATAACTGAGAGGAATTGAAACTGAAGTAGTTGTTAAAAGAGTGTTTGTTGACCCACAAAGGGAAATGACAAATGGCAAAATATGCTGAGTAAAAAATCAAGTGATGCAGGAGACCTCTTCCCCAAAATCAAGTCGAAATGCCTTGTGGAGCATTAATGAGCAAGTGGCTCATAAATGACCAAGTCCTAGGCAAAATATTATAAAGTATGTTTCCATTGAGTAAGCATAAGGCTTGCGATGGAGGGGAAATGATCTATTTAATGAAAAGCTAGAGATTGCACATTGTTCAGAATTTTTCCTTGTGGTTCAACAAACATGCTCAAGGGTTCCATAGCAAGTAAATTTAGCTGTTCTAGGAGTTGGTTGGGATGAACGACATCTTCAATTTCATATTCCCATTAGTGGTGACAGGTTCTTTACTAAGTTATCTAATGCATTGGTCTTGTTTTTTTTTGACAGAAGCATAGGGGTAGATTATATTAGTGCCGGTATTTTAGCTACCGAATGCTTGATACATAGATAGTCAATTACAAGTATGCAAAAGCGAGTCAACAGCAGGGCAGATGTGCCTTCCATCGGTCTGAAACTTTTATTTAATAGTGCTAAAGAAAGAAGTCCAGAGCGTGGAATAGTGAGCTTGCAGCACGGTTCATTTTTCTAACTTGGACTTCAGTTTGGCCACTTCAATTTCCAGAGCAGAGATTCTGTTGCCGAAATCACCATGAGTATTGGCTTCATCTTTGAAGTTTGTTCGAGTTTCTTCCTTGAAATCGTTCAGATTACCTGTGAGATCAGTGCGCAGCTGTCTCAGCTCATTGTTCAGAAGATCCCATGACTTTTCTCTAGCTTTGGAGACCGCATCTAGTTTCTTGTCATTGTCATCCAGCTTTAATCGTAGTCGACCCATTGCTGCTTCCAGAGAGCCGATTCTTGTCTCTGCATTGACTCCTGAGCTTGAAGAATCACCAGATGCCATTTTGCTTGAGTCGAAGATGGAGACCGCTTGAATCTTGAGGAGCTTGAGCGCAGAAATATCAGGGACTGAGACACAGGGCCGCTTGCGAAGGGATCTGGGATCATGAAGGAGAGTTAGCTTCTTTAATAACTTGCAAGAGGAATCCCAAGGGGCGAGAAGGACAGGAGTGCTGCCAGAATGCAGGGCATCTCTGCCAAGGGAGAGGAAAACGTGGGTTGCCCAGGCCGAATGAGGAAGCTGCATGAAGATCCTGTATCCCCAAAAGCTATGGAATGTCACATCTGTGATAATCTCCATCAGTACATAATATGCTTTAGTCCAGCGCAACTCCTTTATTAGCTTCTTTATCAGCTTGCATATTCAGCGCACGGATCACATGGAAATACCTGATGTTTTGGAAGTATTTGCTCAAATGTAGGATTTTATGAAAGATATGACTCAGTTTTATATGAGGGGGGGCCTTTTTGGTGATGAGGGCGTGGATAAGAAGCCTGGAGTCCCCGAAGATTAATATTTTTTCAATTCCTTTAGCCCGCGCAATTTTTAGGCCTTGCCATAAGCCGCAGAACTCAGCCACATTGTTAGATTCTATACCTAGCCCCCAGGCGTACCTGCTGAGCATGGTCCCATTGGCTGAACTGATTATTCCTCCAGCACCTGCAAGGCCTGGATTTCCCTTCGAAGCGCCATCGAGGAAGAAGCTAGGTTCATTCAGGGATGACTTCCAGCACCTGAAAGCAGTGTCTTCAAGTCTAATTTCCCACTGCTCTGTCTGAGGAGTTAGACGAGAGGTGCCAGGGTGGATGCTGGAAGTTAACGAGCTTAACCATCGTTTCTCATTTTGCTGGAGCTGGGTGGAGATTTTTAGAGAACTATTACTTTCCAGTGCTTCCCCTAGAATGGCTCTAGCCTGTGCAGCAACTCTTCGAGGAGTGGAGTTTTGATTTTTGAAAATTCGGTTATTTCTCTCGATCCAGATCTTCCAGCTTGTGGCTTTTGGAAGCCAATCCCAGGTAGCTTGAAGCAGAGCCTTTTTGGTCAGATTGAAGGGAGATAGAGACTTCCAGGAGGAGAAGAGCTCATGAACAGAGTGAGGCAGGTGGATGGCATGGTCTAGGTACAAGGCTTGGAGCCAAACTTCTTTGGCAAAGGGATAGTCCAAAATGATGTGATCCATAGTTTCTTCATGGAGCTTGCAGAGGGGGCAGCGGGATGGTCCTTCCATTCCTCTTTTCTGCAGGTTATCTCCTGCGAGGATGCTTTTGTGGGCTAAAGACCAGTAGAAGATATCAATTTTAGGGATGAAAGGATTGTTCCAAATAAACTTCCAGATGGTTGGATTGGGAGCAACATAGGGGATGGCTTGAATATCTTTGTAGCCTTCAGACGTTGTGTATCTTCCAGAAATCCCCCAACCTCTTTTATCATTGGAGGCTTTTTTGAGAGGGGACTTGCCTTGGAGTAGAACAATCAAGGCATCAGCTTCAGAGGTCAATTCGGGAGGGATGAGGCCTAATTCCCAGCCTGTCCAGTAATTTCCATCCCAGGCAGAAATATCCCATAGCGATGTGGCTCCTTTGTCCAGAAGCCACCTTTGAATGTTGCTGACTTCCAAATTTGAACCAATGGGGGGGTCTCCAAGAATGGAATCCTCCCAAACATTAATAGATTTCCCATTTCCAGGAATCCAGTAAAGCTTGTTTTTGAAGGGGGCCAAAGCTTTATTGCAAAGTTTATAGATTGGGGATCCTTTCCTCAGAGGGGGCTGTAAGTCCAAACATCTTTTCCTAGGTCCTGGGAAGTATTTTTTCCGGATTACTTCTTTGCTCCAGCTGTTTTTCCCTGAGATCAATTGCCAGAGCAGCTTGGCTCCCAAAGCAAGGTTTTGGATGGTTAGACTTCTCACCTGGAGACCGCCTTCATTGCGGGGTTTTTTGATCTTTTCCCAGCTGACCAGATGGATTTTTTTGTTATTTCCTTTACCTCCTTCCCATATGAATTTCTTGAGTAGTCCTTCAATCTTGTTAACAACCGAGCAAGGTGCAAGTAAAATAGAAGACTGATAAATCGGCATACTATTGAGGACAGATTTTATGAGAATAGTTTTACCAGCTAGATTGAGCCAATTGGCCCCCCAATTTTGAATTTTTCTTTTGATCTTGTCAACAATAGGATCCCAATCTGCAGCTTTGATGTTGTTTTTACAGATGGGAATACCAAGATAAGTGAAGTTTTCCCAGTCTTTGGTTCCTTCCATCCCTAGCGATCGGGTGATGTTCCTTAGATCCCTTGCTGTACAATTCCAGGTGTAGATTTTGCTTTTGTGGTAATTTATCTTGCTTCCGGATATCTTTTGGTATAAATCCAACTCTTTTTTGAACTGTTCAGCAGAGTGAACAGAGGCTCCTCCTAGCAGCAGCGTATCATCAGCGAACTGGGCGTGGTTGATGTTCCTGACATTGTTCACCATTTTGAGCCCTGGGAGCATGTGGATTTCCTGACTTAGGTTGAGTTGGAAGCTGAGCATAGAGGCCTGAATGGCGTAGAGGAGGGGAGAGAGCGGGCATCCCTGCCTTAATCCTCTGGAGGCTTTGAAGAAGCTAGTGGGCCTTCTGTTTACGAGAGGGGCTATCCACGGATCACCGACACAGCCTTTGATCCAGCTTATGAAATTGGGGGAGAAGCCCAATTTTTCCATTATTTCAAATAAGAAATCATGCCTAACTCGATCAAAGGCGTTGGCTAAGTCGATTTTGATGACCATACCTCTTTCTTTTCGCTGGAAGCTAGAGTGGATAGCTTCTTGGACAAGAATGATATTGTCCAGGATTTTTCTACCTTTGATGAATCCTCCTTGGTTTTCTGGGATGATCCGAGGGAGAATTCTTTTCAGCCTGGAAGCGACGATCTTTGTTATGAGCTTGTAACCAGTATTGCATAGCGAGATCGGCCTGAATCGCTCGAAGGAGGTGGCTCCTTTTTCTTTCGGAATCAGTGCTAGGAATGAGGAGTTAGTGCTGCCTCCCAATTTGCTGGTTTTCTGAGAGTACCGGATCATTCTTAGGAGGTCATATTTTATTATTTCCCAGTAGTAGGTGAAGAATCTGGTTGTAAAGCCATCCGGACCAGGTGCGCTATCAGGTTTCATATTTGAGAGAGATTGTTTAACCTCATCCATGGTGATGGGCACTGTCAGAGAATTATTATCCTCCATAGAAATAAGATGAGGGATGAGATCAAAGGGGTGGGAGGTGCCATCTATAGGGTCTTCCATTGGAGCGGTGAAGAGATCTGAGAAAGTTTCCACTGCTGCCTTTTTTATACCTTCAGGCTCTTGGATCAGAACTCCTTCAAACTGAATTTTCGAGACAGCTTTGTAATTCTTACGTGCCTCTGCTTGCTTATGAAAATATTTGGTATTTTTGTCTCCACTAAGAAGCCAGAGGTTACGTGACTTTTGACGCTGATACTCTTCTTCTTTTCTGCAGGCGGAGAAGAACTTCTTTTGCAGGGTTTCTTCCTTAATGAGGCGCTGGTCATTCGCTGAAGAGGAATCCAGGCTGACTTGGAGCGATTCCAGCTCGGCTTGGGCGATTTCTCTGGTAGCAATCGGTGATGGGATGAGCTTGGCCCAGGATTTGAGGGCGATTTTGAGTCTTTTTAACTTAGATTCCCAGATGAAGGAAGGGGATCCAAAGAGAGTGGCGTTCCAGGAGTCAGAAACAATTTGTGAAAAGTCATCGTGCTGGGTCCAAAGGGGGCTGAACCGGAAGGGGATAGGCCCGAGATTTTGGTCAAGATCTAGAGCGAGAAGGATAGGTTTATGGTCCGACGTGTAGTGAGGAAGGATTTTGGAGGAGACTAACAGGCCCAGATCAAGAAAGGAGGAGTGAACAAGAAAGCGATCTAGCCGGGCTGTGACATGTCCAGGGCCAATTCTTTTGTTTGTCCAAGTGAATTTACCTTTGATAGGTTTGATGTCGATCAGGTCCCAATCAGAGATTATGTCTTCAACCCATTCCCTTCAAGGGTCTCTAACCGGATTGCCTCCTTTCTTTTCACAAGCTGCCAGGGTTACATTTAGATCTCCAGCAACAATAATATTTTCTCTATTCTGCACCTGGAGAAAGGAATCAAGAGTATTCCAGCACTCTTTTTTTTCGGCGTGCAAAACAGGAACATAAAGATTGAAGAGGCTTACCGTCCGTCCAGATTGCTTGTGGATGAGTTTGGTGAAAACCCAGTGCATAGTTCGTTCTTCAGCTTCAATGTCATACAGGGAGGGATCCCAAAAGGTGGTTATTCCCCCGGAAGCGCCTCTGGAGTTGTTGCCAATACAAGTACCTTTTTTCCAGAATTTTTTCTTGATTTGGAGGACAGCAGACTCCTCCATTTTAGTTTCTTGGAGTAGTAGGATCTCCGGTTTGTGAATTCGGATTAGATCTCTCAAAGAATCTTCCTTCAAGGTAGAGCCTAGACCTCTGCAATTCTAAGAAATGTATTTCATTAACAATAATGGGAGGAGGGGTTGGCCTCTTTGGAGGCCTGAGTAGTACCTTTTTTTGATCGAGTGTTCATGATCCCTTTTAGTGTTTTTTGAGAGCCTTCTAATACTGCGAGATGGGTTGCTTCTTCTCTTTGTTTCTTCTTGGATTTCCTACCTCTTGGAACTTTGAGAGGGATAGAGTACAGACCGCTTGAGGAGGCGCCTTCATCCGAATATTCACCTGGGTCTGAATCTAGCATTAGGAGATCTTCATTTACTTCTTTGGGGGAACCTGGAATAGCAGCCCCCACCAGAGGTTGGTTTATTTCCCCAGGATCCAATTGATCAGCGTTTTGGCTTCCAGACTCTTTTCTATTGGTTTGCTTGGATGATTGGGGTTCATCGCTCCCTGAGATTTGATTTTTCCCATTCGGGACGGGATCCTGGTGCTCATTAGGGATCGCGATAGGATCCTCTTTTGAGCCATCTTTGGAGGGCTTGTTTGTGCTTGCATGCAGGTTTTGCATGTCCATTGTGGCCCTCTTTTATGGGTTCTTAGCATTTGATTTGCCTCTCTTGACCTTTTGCCATCCTTCTCCTTCTTCTGAGCTCTGGTTTTTCGGGCAGTTTCTTTGGAAGTGGCCGTGTTCATGATATTGACGGCATTTGAATGGCAGCTGTTCGTAGTTGAGCTTTTGGTAGTATAGCCAGTCTCCAACTTTGAGCTTGACAGCTTCCGGCAGGCCTGCTTCAAGGTCAACCTCGACACAAATTCGGGCACACGAGTATTGAACTTTATTATCAGCTTTATCAATGTATTTTCCTAGTGCGTTCCCAATTTTTTCCAGGGTTGGGGTGTTCCAGCAATGGACTGGGAGATTGGGGATCCTAACCCATACTGGAACTTCCTTCGGCACATCTACTTCTGCATTGAAGTCTGGGGTCCATCTGTTTAGGTACAGGCCTTGAGGTCCCATGAAGTATGGACCATTTCTGAATATCAGATCTCGA
This sequence comes from Pseudotsuga menziesii, assembly GCA_001517045.1. NCBI lineage: Eukaryota > Viridiplantae > Streptophyta > Pinopsida > Pinales > Pinaceae > Pseudotsuga > Pseudotsuga menziesii. The sequence goes on from LPNX010912855.1 coordinate 193,214, forward strand.
TCTTCTTTGGCAATAAACTCAAAAATGAAGAAGCCACGCCCTACAGGGTAGCAGGTAACACTATTCTTGAGCTGAGGTCTCCATTTCCGTTGGATCCAGTCGTCCGTGGTTTTGGTTGATGGCCAGAGCCCCATGAACTGGCCAACCAAACCTTGATCTGACAGTGCTAGGGAGACCTTGATGGGAATTTCGCTTGGAAGATCAATTTCCGGAATTGAATCTAGCTTTTTAATGAATTTCGGGATGGCTGGTGCATTAGGAACAGCTCCATGAGGACGGAGCAGTTGATTGAAGGCGTCCGTGGCTGAAGAAGACGAGGGAGGGGGGATCCCTCCCTCAGGCGAAGCCATGAGCGACTTGGAGAAGACCAGGACGGCGACAGCTAATGGCTTGGGCGCGGCCTGGCTCCAGCGCAGTGATCTTTTAATGACCGATGATGAATTTAATGCATTGGTCTTGTTATTTAAATTCTGAAAGTAGAATTTAAATCTGACTGCGCTATAAAACTATAAATATGCAAAAATGTTAATTAGTTTTTCTTTTAGCCTTTTCTTTACTTTATAAACCTTTGTTACTATTTCAATTTTATTATGTATAGGATTTTAGGAATCACAAGTATGTTTCTATAAAGAAAATTATTTTTATTTTATATACAATACCTCTATACACTGTCATAACCGTAGGTTAAATAGCTAGAACCAAGAGGCTTCTTATCACAATTTCATTTACAATAATTATTTTTAATCAAGTGATTAAACAATGTATTTATAATGACAAATGAAGAAAACCCTTTATATTACGAATTAAACTTAAGCAAATCCAAAACAATAATTTAACTTAAAGATAAAATAATACAGTTATAACAAACTAAGAATCGAAATAGGAGTTCAATTAAGAGAGTCTTCAGTTTTTATAGTTCTTGGAACTGGTTTCCGACCAACCAGTTCCGTATCCAAATCATAACTAACATTTAAGATATAAATAAAAACTTTATAATCAAATTCTAGATGGACGAGTGTTGATATGTCAACTTAAATGTAAAAATATCCTATAATCTTCTGTTAAAAAACCGCGATGGATTTTCAAATTGCAAGGAAATTACCAGACCCAATGTTTAATGTTTAAGTTATCTTAAAATCGTAAGGAGGATAGAAATATCTTTTCTTCAAACTCTGAGCAGGGTAAACCTAGGAGCTCTTCCAATTGGCTTGCATATTAAATTGAGGCATACCTTGTTATGTAGATTAGATCCATCATTCAGTGAATGGAATTGCGGCATTTTTGGGTACATGCACACATGCATGCAAATGTTAGTTTTCTTTGAGGTATTTAAAACATGAATTTAGGATTAAAAGGCATATAGGAAAATATTTATCACCTTGAAATAGAGTAATGGATTACATAGGAGGAAGTAAACCTTGCCGCATGGCCCTTACGCTACCATCCATTCCTTTTAAAATTTTGTAAGGCTATCTGGGTAACCATTTCAAAAAAATCCCAATATGTAACTCTACATAAATTATGAATTTAACTATTAGTAAAGGAAAATTTATTTAAACCTTGAATCTTGTGTTTCCAATGAAATGCTTACCTATGGATAAATCTTGGGCCGTAATGGCAAGGCCAAAGATACTCTTGACTCATCAATTGATCAAGTAACCACTCATTTGGTCCTCTTTGCCTCACATGTCAAAACAAAGCATTATTATTATTTCCTACAATGTGAAATCAAACTAATATGTTTTGATAAAAAAGACTTGGGTAGAGAGTTATACCTTCAACGAACACTCAAAGGGCCAAGGGTTTTATCCTCCAAGCTCTCCACACGGGGACTTCACTTAGTGAACCTATCACATAGCACGTGCGATCATAGGATATTAAAGAATACCCTTAATCTCCAAGGATATTGAACCAAACTCTTTTTGTTGAAACCCCCTCCCAATACCTAAAACCTCCTCCCCAGGCCTTTTTATACCTCAATCCTTATAAACCACCCTACCCACCCCCACCTTAAACCCCTCATCCCCCCTAATACATGCAATATATTGGTTCAATTTTTGATAATTTTAAAACCCACAATATGAACTAACGTGATAGGATATTGGTCAAAAAGTGAAGCCCCCATGGCTCTCCATTATTTTTCTTTCCCCTGTACAAACCAAAAACATAAGGTTCAGTCTTCCTTTGTTTCCTGCAAAAGTTCAAATAGAATAGAGTTTTCAAGTCTTAAACAAAATGATTACCTTTACTTTCTACAAGACGCATCATCCTAGGAAGCTCCTACATCAAAGGCTGAAGGATAGTACACCTAGAGCTTTACACCTTACCACACCGAAGATGAAATAGCTAAGACTACTTAAAGGCTAAAACTCAACCGAAACTGGCTGATAAAAATACTTATAGCACAATGTAGTTGTTCGTTAACTGAGCAGATATCTAGCAGTCATGTCTGGAGGCAATTTAAAAGTAAATATTGCACAACAACGCGATAAATAAATTCAGAATGAAACCATCAAGTAACCACCAGAGGGAAACAGAGAACAAAAACCTCCATGACTAATTAACTGTACTGAACCCGACATAAAAAAAGCTAATTTAGTTCTTTCAACACTGTGGATCATGCACAGTAATGATGTAGGGCCAGGATCTACCTTCCCTTTTACGAAAATCATTTTAAAGCATGCCTTCAACATTAAATTTCCATGGTTATGCTATCAACTCACATGCCATGGCTTAGGACAACGTTAGAAACATCATTTAAATCTCATCTTAACTCACAAGTTATAATCCATCGTCGTTGTCAGCTTTAAAGAACCCTTAGGCGCATATCATAACCTTGGCATAGTATTGTAACATAGCTTATGCCTTGTAACCCTTGTGAATCCGTTAAGTCGCATAACATACTTTAGCCTAAAGTGTTTCAGCATAATACTTTAACCTAGGGTGTTTCAGCATAATACCTTAACATAAGGTGTTGCGACATACTACTTTAGCAAAAGGTGTTTCATCATAGTACTTTAGCATAGGGTGTTGCAGCATAATACTTGAGCATAAGGTGTTGCAGCATAGTACTTTAGCATAAGGTGTTACGGCATAGTACTTTGGCATAGTATTTGCAAAGAAACAAATTGTAACATTAACATATCACCTTGTCGTAAAGAAATGATTCTGGAAGTGTCATAGTTGGATTTACTGCAGGAGGGACCACAAGTCTTGTCTTCATATAGACAAGAACTTAAATTATAATTGTAACACACCTCAAAATTGTAAATAATTTTTTTTTACATGCATTTTTTTTACCTGTCTTTTGCTAGCATATTACTCATGTTCTAACTTATGTGGATTATTAATATCTTCATCATCTTTTTTATGTTAGGTTCTGTTGGTTGAGGCAATGGCCAGTTCCTTTTGAAACATTCAACCATGCCCATAGAGGTGATGTTCTTAGTTTACTTGCTTTTAAATTGATTAATTTTACTAGGGCCTTACTTGCCCTAAGGCTTGGGAGACTATCCATAATCTTGATCCCAACCCTTATGTAATAAGTTTATCAAGTGTGAAATAAAGGCCTTAGGCCTTACCATATCCTAAGCTATGGTATGTTTGTGATCCTCCCCTTAAGCACAATGGATTTGGATTTGTCATGGTATATGGTATTAACCATCGTATAAACCTTCGTTATAATAATATAAGTTTATCTTTTATGATGCAATGGTTTTTGTTTGGCATATCTTATACCATGGTTTGTGATGTTAAGGGTTCTTGGAATAAATGAAAGGTTTTGTATGATATATTTATGCTACGGTTTAAACTATATAACACATCATTTGAACCTTGATGTTATAACACGCATGCAATGATTTCGGGCCATGATTGCTCTGAACGTGGGTTAAAAGTGGTACTTGGTTGACTTTAAACGTTGTCCTGGCTGCGAGTTGATAGCGCAACCAGGATCTTGAGCTGGCCCTACACCTTTATGCTAGGATTTTAAAGGTTTTTACAGGGTTATAACATGTTTTTGGATTGTCAGAACCCTTGTTATTGTACTGGTTGTTTCGGTTTTGAGCCGACAAGATCCAAAGCTCTACTTCTATGGTAATGGTTGTGAAAAAAGGGTTTATGGTTTGATGTTGCATTAATGGAATTTTTCTTTTTAACCTTTCCAAGGTACTCTGGATCCTATGGATTCCTGAATGGTCTGCACTCCCTTGCTGGTGCTTCAACGCAGCTTGTCATTTCTTTGGCCATACAAACTTCCCGCTAACAGGTAAGAAGACCTTTGAAAAATAGTCTTGGTAATTTACTTGATAATAAAATCCATGTTTATGAAGTTTACTAATGTTATGGTTTTATGTTTAGAGGAACAGGAGGATAAGGGTACTCCAAAGGAACCAACCCCTAGCCCTCTCTGCAATACACAAAGGTAAGGGTTTAATCATTCTCCCTCTTTTCGTTTTGTTAATAACATTTCAATTCTAACTGTAATCTAAAATGTTTACAGGTTGAAGGTGTTGGTGAGGGAGACGACATGGTCACCTCCTCCCAGGACTGCGTTTTTAAACACCCAGGTATGCGTAAGTTTTTTTTATGAATCAACCTTCTACTATGGACAATCGTCCTCAAAATAATGACTCGTCTAAATAATGTTTGTAGGGAATGTCGATACTAGCATGGGACGAGAGTGGAAAACGCACCAGTTTGTTAAGATAAGTCTACCCTTTATTTAACAATGTTGTATACTAAAAATCCTTGGGATTTACCTGGCAGAGTCTCTTGCAGCCACTTGCTTCGGAAATGTTTTGTTTTTTCATGCACTGTATTTTTTTTTAAAGAAAAGAATGCGGAAGCCATCTGAGATGGGATTAAAACCAATTCTGTGTATGTGATATTGATTAATATAAGCGATGACCCAGCCTAGGGTTTGTGCAATTTTCTATTAAGAGTTTTGTTTTTAATTTAATCTTGTATATTGTTTGTTTGAATTGAATGGCTTCCATCCTTCTATGGTATTACAGCCATGAACACAGTGGTTGATTCAATACTGCAATGCTGGCTTTGTATGTAAATATTGTGAAGTATGAAGTAGATGGTTTATTCATTGTATTATGTGATTAACCTTAGCATAAACGTTGGTAGCCAATAAATGGACTTACGGACATTTCTTTATTTACTTAGTGTTTGTTTTGGTTATTACGACCCATAGGGTTTGCGATTACCTGTGAAGTAAATACAATATTTTGTTAAGGCTCGATTGCCATCAATGATGGGATTTAATGTCGGTCCTTGGGAAACACAGATTTTCTTAGTGATTTGGTTTTGATACGGAAATCACAGCTACAACAACTAGCGTATATGCCTACGATTGTGTTGTGGGTTACTTGTATATTTTAAGTTTACTAAACTTCTAGATTCGTGAAGGATTTCAATAGATTGGTTAAATCTTAGTTTTAACTATCATGTAGGCGACTGTTTGTATAGCCTCCATGCTGTAAAGGAATACTCAACAATTGTAATCGATTGTGATTCTTAGTTTGTGGATCCTTAAATGGTCATTTCATAATTTACTTAAGTTTAATTCACAGATGATTATTTTTTTTGGATCCTCAATCCGATTATAACTATTTACTTGGATCCATAAGGATTGTTTATCATTTGCACTATATTCATTTTGTATGGGTTTAACATATGGGTTTATTTGTGTAAGATTTGTTTTAAATGAATATAAGATAGCTCTATGTTTGTAACTTTATTTATAATAGATCTACTCCATACATTAATAAAACCTTATACTTTTATGCTAAATTAATTCTAGATAAGCAAAGAACTAGGTTATATATTGTGACCGTATAAGCATATAATTTTGGTGCCTTAAAGATTGAAAAATATGATATAACTATAAAGGAAAAGAGTGTAGAGATACATTAACTAAATCTGTCACATAGGGAAGAATTAGGTATAAATCGATCACATATCCATTAAGCACAAATTTCGGTTTTCAATATATAATGAATAAAAAGAAAAAAAATCCTAACTCTGGTATGGATGCCTGATCTAAGAACTTTCCTAATTACCATTTAACATTTATAATCCAACATAAATGAATAAAAAATGATAGATGAATGTAGGATAATCTATGCATAATAGGTTTTACATTAATCATTCACATCTAGAATAAAACATTCTATCGTAGATTTAAAACATAGAATAAGAACCTAGCACCAATGCTAGGAAAACAAAAGTGGAAAAGTTGTTCCTCCAAACCAACTCCCAAAGCAGCCAAGTTACATGCTCTAAAACCCCTGAGCATGTTCATTGAACCGCAAGAGAAAATTCCTTCAATGTGCCATCTCTTCCATTCTCATATTTAATTCCCGTCCAATGCTAGCCTCCTGCTTGCTTCTGGACATACTATTATATAGTATTTTGCCTAGGACTTGGTCATTTATGAGCCTTGTGCTCTTTAGCACTCAACTAGGAGTTGTGACCTGATTTTTGGGGATGTTGCCTCCTGCATATTGAGTTCTTACTCTGTGACTTCAACCACTTGTCTTTTCCTGTTGTGGGTCAACAAACACTCTTGAACAACTATTTCCACTTTTATCCCCTCTTTAGTATTATATTAGTAAATATAATTCATTACAAATGTTTTATTTTTGACTTTTTGTCAAAAATAATAAATAAAGTATTTTTCAGCCAAAATCAACAATAAATTATTAATTTCAAGTGCATTACAATAATTATTTATGGAAAATGATAGAACTGAACTTACCAGTAATAAAAAGCTCTACGACATTTAAATAAAATAGTGGTGTATTTTTTTGGGTTCGTGAGAAACATTCTCTTATGTTATAACATTTGTTAAATGGTTAGATATAATTGTTTTAATATAAGATAGTTTCTTGTTGTTATTGTTAAAAAAAAATTAGTAAATTTAATTAAATGGAAAAAAATATAATAAGATTTTAAGATAATAAAAATTCTAATATAAAATAAAATAAATATAAATTTTAGTATAAATATATAATTAATATAAATTTTATCTATAAATATATAGATTAAAATAAAAATAAATTTAAAAACGATTAATTTATTAAGCATTTCATTAATCATCATTTACATTATAGATTTTTTTTTCAATCGAATTTTCTTTTAATGAAATATTTATCAAATCTTTTTTGTTTTAACTATTTTATAAAAAATAAATATATTTTATATTAAAGATGCCTAATATCAAATCCTCAAAATAAATTCATTCTAATTAAAAATTAAGTTATATATATATATATATATATATATATATATATATATATATATAATCAAATATTTAAATTTTACATT
>LPNX010912886.1:0-149802 GCA_001517045.1 Pseudotsuga menziesii
AAGACAAGAGACTAAAGGCTACCTTGATAATACCTACTGTCTGGGGGGACAGTCGCAAGCCGAACTCGTACGCATGGGCAGGGTAGCTGAGCCCGAAATTCCACCTAGACAGAATCCCCAGATGTGCAAAATTCCTGAGTTACGTTTTGACAAGGATTCGGGGGGTTATCCCCTCTGTCCAAGCCTCCACGCGGCCTCGTGCTTAACTCCCATTTGAGAGGAGCTTCCCAGATACAGCGGTAGAACCAAGGATTTACCTAATGAATGGTCCACTACGTCTGAGTTTATAGCTTGTGGGAAGTTTACACTCCCTAGCCCACAAGCCTAGCCTAAGCTAGTAGGTGGAAGGCCCTAAAAATAAAAACTTACTAATAAATTTTAAATTTATGCGTTAATTTTAAGGGCTTTTTCTTACTCGGAGGGTAAATGGCATGAAACTGAATGTGGTGTTTTGACTCAAAAAATGAAACAAAATGACTAAGAAAAGAGAAATGAGATGCAAATAAGCAAATAGCTATTCTCTTTATATTTTCAAATAACTTGAAAGCCAAAAAGATCAAATCTTTTTATATTTTTTTAATTTTTCAAAAACAATGCTATGCTATGCAATCTAGACTAACAGCCTAATCTATATGCATATAAAGCCAACATGTTTTTGTCTTTTTCTTTTATAAAATGCAAAAGAAAAATCAGCCTATAAACTAATGCAAACAAGTACTGAAAGCAAAGCAAATAGACAACTACTTTATACCCCGAAAACGAACCCTAGGTTTCCCTAAAGTTGAATATAAACCTCTCTTAAAAAGAAGGCTTACAAAAGGAAACAAGCCAACAACTTTGGAATGAAAAGACTGAACACAAATACTGACATAAACAAAGGTCAACAAGTCCTAAGTATCAATATAAACCTTAAAGCAAAGGCTGCTCAGTACCTTGTACAACAAGGTCAAACCAAAGAAAGAGGTAGGGGGAAAGTAACAAAACAAGTTCTTTTTTAATTTTCTTTTATAAGTGCAAAAGAAAAACTACCTACAAAGCAAAGCATGCAGATAAAAAGAACAAAGAAAAAGGAACTTTGCTATGCAACCACCCAACAAACTCTAGAAAGAACTAAAGTCAGCATAAACTCTACTTGGGGGGAAGGCTTGTATAAGAGACAAGTCAACAACTTTGGCAAGGTAAAGTAAACCAACAAAAGAAGGAGGAAAACAATACCCACAAGCTTCTGAAATCAAACAAAGGCCACTAACGGAGGCTGATCAGAAACATAAGCCAAAAAACAAACCAAGCAAAGAAGACAGGTGAAATAGCAAAGAGAAAATCCTAATGCTATAAAGGGGCTTACCACCTAGATAAAGAACAACAAAAAGAAAGACACAAACTCCCTGGATTCAAACACCCACAGAAGACATTAACAAACCCACCATGCACCTAAAATGCACTATGCTTTGAGCAGACTTGGATCAAAATAAATCAGGCAAGCAAGAATTACTCCAAGCAAAAAGACTCAAAGGCTTTTGGAAAAGCAGGCAGGGTGATCACCACAAGTCTTCAGACAAGTTACACAGCATTCATAAAGATAAACCACTCACAAACAGGGATTACCCGAAGAAAGGAAACAAGCAAAACACTTCTTAAAAACCCTAACTAACAGGTATATGTGCGACTGTCTATAAGGGCATGTCGCGAATGATACGCGACTGTTCAGTAGAACAACCCGCGCATGCAAACTTGTATGTGCAACTGTCCAGAATGACAACCCGCGCATAGGTGTAAAAATCACAAACAAAGGTAGAAAAACTGCCTTAGAAAGGCAGGGGAGAGGGTGCAATCAGACTTAAAAATGTTCCTAAGTGGCAAGAAGGACCTGAAACAATGCAAAAGATGAAAGAAATCAAGAGAAAAACCCCAAACAGATAAGGCTTTCCCCAGTGGAGTCGCCAGTTCTATTGTAAAGGAAAGTGTCCTATGGCTAGGGTTTAAGAGGCCATCAACGTACTGGGGTTGAAAGAGAGATGCACACTGTTCAGCAAGCATATTTAAGCAAGATTAGAGATGAGAAAGGTCCACGCCTGACAAACTAAAGGCTGGTCCAAGCTTTCTCTTCAATCCTCTTCTTGCTCCTCTCGCTCCAAGAGACCTGCAAAACAAGTTATACCTTCCTCAAACCATTATGACTACATATAAGACAATGATAATCAAATAAACATAAACAAATGATCTGAATAACATCATCATATGATCAGAAACAGAGATTCAATCACACATTGAACAATGATTTGGGAAGAAGAAGGACATCACATCTTTATTAATCTTGAAAACAAGTACAAATATACCTTCTCTTCAAGTTGGCACCTCACGAAACCTTGATCTGGTTCTGCTGCTTCTCTTCTCCAAAGAACTCAGCCTCCAAGATCTGCAACACAAGGGAAGACCTCCAGGGAAAAGGTGTAGGCAAAGAGAGTCCCGATTCCTCTAGCATAACAATGCATAAAATCCCAAGTCCCTTTTCATGGACCTCCCTACCTCTATTTATATGATGAAAAAGAGTTAGGGGCGAAGCCAAAGTGGTTACAACTGAAGGAGTCAGTTGTATAACTACCCAAACTAACTCAAAAGGCGTATTTTTATGTTTTAATGTTAAGAAACAGATGCGCGGTTCTATAGGAGGGCAACCCGCGCATGATACGCAAGTTTACACAAGAGCAACCCGCGAATATATGCATGCGCGAATTGCAAAACACAAGAGTCACGAGTGATGCGTGGGTTGCACATAAGGAGAGTCGTGCATACACAAAAAACGAATTTTAAAGGTATTTCTGGGAATTTTCAGACTTTAGTGTCTTCTAGGAAGTTTTAGCTAACTGAAATACCTTTCCAACAATACAGAAATAAGGTCAAACGGAGTTACAAAACTCAAGATATGGGTCCTCCAAGATAGGTGTTTTTTCAGTGACTTCCATGAAGTGCCGACATGCGACGAAATCATGGAAAAGTGGTCACAGGAAGAGATGTGTCATTTTGGGCTATAACACACGGCCCCTAAATAATTGCATGGCATGCAATAAGCTGTGCAGCATGTGATAAGATGCACGGCATGCGATAAGCTGCGTGGCATGTGATAAGCTGCGCGGCATGCGATAAGTTGCGCGGCATGTGCATATAATGGCTAGCATATGAGTTAAAACCATATATTAACTACTATTGTACCATATTGGATCAGTGTAACTTGAAGATGAATAATCCTCCAGATCATTCCTCCCCATTGGAGAACTTTTGTACTACCAAAATCTTGAATTATTCGGCAAGTAAGTGAGGGTACAGCTCCCTCACTTTTCCAATCTCCATCCATCTTGCTTTGCTAGGATGCATGCCTTTAAGCCCCACTCAAAGGTACTCAGCATTCCCCCTTCATGAAGTCCTCACATTTCTGTCAAGAATAACATCATCTTGCAACTCATTCATGTATTCAGGTGCCATATCATCAACTGAAGGAATCTGTATGTTAGTTTCCTCATCCATGATCATAGGAGGCTCATACAGTTTAAGAATCTCAATATTGACAACTGAATAAATTTGCATGTATGGAGGTAAATTCAAGCAAAAAGCATTAGTACCAATCTTTTCCAAGATATCAAAAGGACCATACCTGATAGGCTTAAGCTTTTTACCTTCACCTTTCATTCTTTCTTTGGAGATACATAACCAAACTCTATCACCAACCTGAAATTGATGATCAACTCGATGCTTGTCATGCCTGGATCTTCTCCAACTGTTCCTGAACTACCTGCTGCACCGCTTGGATTCTCTGAATAGATCTTAGAGCTTTATCTACATCATGATGTCCATCCACTACATCTTTGCCAAAAGAGAATTCCATCAGTGTTTTTGGCAGATATCCAAAACAAGTTTCAAAAGGAGATCTTTTCGTGGAAGAATGAATTGCATGATTGTAAGCATGTTGTATATACTGCAACTTCTCATCCCAAAGTTTAGGATGTTTACTACAATAGCCTCTGAGCAGCTGAATCATTGTTCTGTTTACTACCTCTATTTTCCCATCGGTCTATGGATGAAAAGTTGTACTTTTCTTAAGTTTAGTATCCATAAGCTTTCATAAAGTTGACCAGAATTCTCCCAAGAACCAGGAATCCCGATCAAATACAATAGACATGGGTAGCCCAAAATGTACCCAAACATTCTGAAAGAATAGATGAGCTGTTTGTTCAGCAGTGATCTGTTTGTTACATGGCATTAAGATACACATTTTGCTGAATCTATCCACAACAACATATAGGTAATCATGCCCCTTTCTAGACATAGGTAGTCCTCCTACAAAGTCCATAGAAATGCTTTCCCAAGGACGAGAAGAAACTGGAAGAGGAGTGTACAAACCCAATTTCCTATTGCTAGGCTTACTCGTTGCACACATAACACAACCTCTTATGTATTTAGCTACAGTTTCTTGCATATGAGGCCAATAACAGTGATTCTGCAATATAGACATTGTTTTACTTACTCCAAAATGTCCTGCAATCAATGAACTATGTGCTTCTCGAATCACATGCACTCTCTCTTTCTCTGGAATACAGAGTTTACCGAGACGATACAAGAGTTGATTATGCACATAATAGTTCTCTTCCTGTTTACCATGTATTAGTGATGCATATACTTTCTTAAAATCTTTATCTTCTTCATACTGTTCAATATAACTTTCATGTGTTAATGAATTGTTTTGAAGAATGATTGAAACATACGTAGGAGGCCTTGATAACATGTCTGCTACCTTATTATGAATTCCCTTTTTGTGCTTAATTACGAGATGAAACTGTTGTAATAATTCCATCCATCTTAAATGCCTACTTTGTTGTATTTTAGTTTGAGATTGTAAATATTGAAGTGGATGATGATCAGTATGTATGACTATTTCTTTACCCATTATATAATGTTTCCACTTCTTCACGCTCTATACTAAAGCATACAATTCTTTGTCATAAGTCAGATAGTTACTTACCGCAGTAGAGAATGTTTCTGAATGGTAACAGACTGGCTTCCTTCCTTGCATCAAAATGGCTCCCATGGGAAACCCGCTGGCATCGGTTTCGATCTCAAATGGCTGCTGCAAATCTGGCAACGTCAGAACTGGGGCTGTGCTAATCCTTTCCTTCAAAGTGTCGAAGGCTCTCTGATGCTTTCCTTCCCACTGGAAAATCTCTTTGACGTTTGTCAACGCATGTAATGGTGCAGCAATGGAGGAAAACAAAGAAATGAATTTCCTCCAATACTGAACAGCACCCAGAAAACTTCTTATTTCAGTAACGGTGTTAGGCCATGGCCAATTTACAATGACAGCAACCTTGGCTGGGTCCACTTGCAGGTGGCCTCCACCAATAATATGGCCCAGATATACTAAAGAAGTTTTAGCAAATTCACATTTGGACATCTTTACATAAAGCTTCTCCTTCTTCAGTACATCTAAAACTTTCTTCACATGTACAATATGCTCTTCCCAGGTTTTGCTAAACACTAGGATATCATTCAGATATACTATTACAAAATCATCAATGAATGGTCGAAAGACATCATTCATGACCCACATAAAAGTAGCAAGTGTGTTACAGAGTCCGAAAGGCATCACAAGCCATTCATACAAACCCTGTTTTGTTTTAAACGCTGTCTTCCAGGCATCATTTTTAGCAACCTGGATTTGATGATACCCACTACGTAGATCCAATTTTGTAAAATAAGTTGCATGTTTCAACTGATCAAGCAAATCATCAATGCGAGGAAGAGGATACCTATTTTTAATGGTGATTTTGTTAAGGGCCCTATAGTCAATGCACATCCTCCAAGACCCATCCTTCTTCGAAACCAAGACTATAGGAGAGCCACAAGGAGAAGTACTTGGCCGGATGACCCCCTTCTCAATCAGCTCCTAAACCTGCTTCTTGATTTCCTCATTCTGCATTACAGACATCTGGTACATGGCTATGTTCGGGAGTGGCACATCCTGCTGCAACTGTATCTCATGCTGAATCTCTCTCTTTGGTGGTAACCCTTTTAGATCTTGAAACAAAACATCATACTTAGAAATGATTTCAATCAGTTCAGATTTATGCTTAGGGTCACATTCTTCAAAATATTTAGAGATCTCATCATTTTTCATCTTAACTATCATTAACACAAATTCTTACTAGCATTTACCAGCCTCTTCATTTTTCCTGTAGAAACTATTGCTAGATTTGTTTTTGTCTTATGTGCTCGTACAATATACTCTACACCATCTTTAAAAAGATGATACTTATTATGCTCTCTATAAAATACTGCTTTTCGGTCATACAAATATGGACTCCCAAGTACAATTCCACAAATGTCAAGTGGTACTACATCTAGTTCTACCTCATCCATAAACTTTTCAGTGATTGCAAATTTCAAAACACATTTCTTTGTGACTTGCAATCATGTATCATTAGTAACCCAACCAAGAGGATAACGTTTTTCATGAGGCATAGTAACTAAATGCAAGTTCTTAACCACTTCTTCTGATATCAGATTTACTTGTGAACCACTATCAAACAATGTATCAATCTTTGTGTGATTTGTAATGATAGGAACATGAAACAGTGCACTTCTATTTTTATCATTTTTCTTAGAAGTAGATGGCAGACTTGTACTTGCACTAGAACCCGATTTTGCATCAATGGGAAGTGAGATACTTTTATTCTTACCCTAGATTCCGATGGCTGTAACCTTTGTTTCATCACTTGAGTCAGATCCCAAGTCTTGAATAACTGCTGCAGTAGCTTTTGCTTTGCCTTTATGTCCTTCTGTATTTTTTTCCCGTTCTGTATGTCCTTCTTCTTCCCCTTGTGGAGAAGACATGGTTCTTGAGAATTTTCTCCTTGATCCAATCTCAAGATCTCCTTCGATTAATTCTCCTTCACCACGCTTTAACCTGGACCTGGTAAGCATTCACAAACTTGTACTAGTAGTTAACCTGCTCTGATACCATAACATGTTCGGGAGTGGCATTCCAGAGGAGGCATGGACAGGTAAACAGGTAAAATACTCATTTCTGAGAACTTTTCGTTGTGAAGCATTTGTCCATATTGATAAATATGATAGAACAAAGCTTGAAGCTAAATCCAAGAAATGTACCTTTATTGGATACGGGGTTGATGATTTTGGTTATCGCTTATGGGACCTTAAAAATCGCAAAATCATTAGGAGTAGAGATGTAGTATTCAATGAAAAGGTCATGTACAAAGATCAGTTGTAGGGAAAAAAAGAAGAAAAGGAAAACACAGAGTACATAGTGCTTGATGAAATCAAAGAAAATGAACTTCCAAAAGCACCAAAAAATCAAGAGAAACATTAGGTACCTGAAACTCCTACAACTATAAGAAAGTATACTAGGTTAAGTAGACCCCCTGAATGATTCTCTCCTTCACTGTATTATTTATTGATGACTGATTCTGGTGAACCATAATGTTTTGAAGAAGAAATGCAAGTAGAAACTAGAAAGAAGTGGGAGCAAGGCATGGATGAGGAGATGGACTCATTGGTAAGAAACTAGACTTGGGATCTGGTTAAGTTTCCTGCAGAAAAAGGGCATTGTAGAATAAATGGGTTTATAGGTTGAAGGAAGAAGATGGAGGAAAGAAGCGATACAAGGCTAGACTTGTTGTAAAGGGGTTTGCACAAAAGAAATGTATAGACTTTGATGAAATATTTTCTCCTATTGTTAAAATGACTTCAATTAGAACTATTTTAAGTCTAGTGGTGCTAGAAGATTTGCATCTTGAACAGTTAGATGTAAAAATGGCCTTTCTCCATGGGGATTTGGAGGAAGATATTTATATGCAGTAGCCACAAGGGTATGAGGTCAAAGGGAAGGAGAATTTGGTTTGCAGGTTGAAGAAGAGCTTGTATGTCCTGAAGCAAGCTCCAAGGCAGTGGTATTTAAAATTTGATAAGTTTATGACAGAACAAGGTTATGATAGATGTCATTCTGACCACTGTGTTAATTTCAAGAGGCTAGATAACGGAAGATATATTATCTTGTTATTGTATGTGGATGACATGCTTGTTGTAGGGTTTAACATATAGGATATAAATGTGCTCAAAAGAAAATCATTTTCAATGAAGGAATTGGGTGCTGCAAAGCAAATCCTTGGTATGAGAATAACAAGAGACAGAAAAAATCACAAATTGACGTTGTCTCAAGGTGAGTACATAGAAAAGGTGTTGTAGAGGTTTATGTCACACCCCGATTTTGACCCTATTTGCATGATGTATATAATGTAATTAATCATGGTGAGGAGCTAAAGGCAAAGGCCCCACCATCGATTTGGTTGTGTATGTTTCGGCAATAGGGATAGTTGCCAATGGTATGTTGTGCTATCCAGCACATTATAATGTGGAATTATGTAGACACGCACATCAATTAAAAAATAAACCAGGACCAGCTACGGCAGTGCAACGTTGAAATGAAAAGGGCATGATTCCAAAGGATAAGGGTGTGGGGGATGTCCAACCTTGGTCTTTGGGGGGGGGGGGAAGCCTTGTGTCATCTTCCCTTGTCTCACCCAACCTCTTCAATGTTTTGTGGAGTAGTTGAGGAGTTAATGCTGAGTGGTGGTGGGTGTGGCAAGATTGTCCATCCTTGCCCACATGCCCACTCCACCAGTGGATTCTTCCCCTACACGTCGCATGGGGCAGAGGAAGCATTCACTCCACTCTTCCATGACTCCATTCTTCCCCATTCCTTCGTTTTTTTTGGTCTGTTCATTCCTCACGGATGGAGCCGTTGTCTATTCATTTTTTGCGTGCATAGGCGGAGCTGTTCATTCCTCACGTGGGGATGTGCAGGAGGAGGTCGGTTCATGCTCACGCGTAGGGGTCGGATCTCCATTCGTTTGGATGATTACAGTCTGTATAAGTTTTTCCCTTCATGCAGGGAGGACTACTTCCTCACGCGCACCATTTTAGCTTGCTATTAGTTTAACCCATGATTCGGGCTTGCTGTAGGTTTCACCCACGTTTTGGGTTGCTGTTGTTCTTCCACGATTTTTGGATGTTGTTGACAGTCCGATTCTTCTTCCATTTTCAGACTGTACATGTGTGTTTCTTCCATGTTCCTGTCTGTGTAAGTTCCTCAGCATCTGCATTGAGTAATTGTGTGCTATGGGTAGTTGGATGTTGGGTTAGGTGTTGATTGCCACATCCATCGGCTGAGCTTTCCTCTAATTTGGGACTGTGTAAGGTCGCCATGGTTTTTATTGTGAGTTTGGACTACTGATGTACCCTCGTTTGGGTTGCTTCTTGGTTGCTGAGGCTGCAGCCGTCTTTTGGGTGTTGTTGTGCATTGTTGTTGAGTTGTTTTGGCCATGCTAGGTCCAAGAACAACTCTGAATTGCCTTGTGGGCTTGAGCTATGTTTCCTCTTTTGTTTGGGACTGTCCCCGGTTGTCTTTTCCTTCATCACAGAGCCATGAGGGGGTTGTTTGCTACGATATGCAGTGGGTGTTCTACGGACTGTTGAGAGTGGGATTAGAGGCTGGGTATGCATGAGAAGACTAGTGTGGAGGCCACCAGCTTGGCATTTAGCCTATCCCAGATCCTTGACAACCTGGCGAACCCTATGGTGTGGGTTGGGCTGTGTGTTGGAAAACCTTGGCTATGTGTAAGCCTGTATTGACCCTTATCCCTTGAGGAATCATGAACAGCTCAGGGGTGGCAGTGATGCTGAGAGATTGATGAGCACGCTGGCCTGTGGTTGGGTGGAACGTTGCAATGACGTAGCTGGTTGCGGGGAAAGTTCTTCATTGAAAGATAAGTAATCCTGATTGTTTTATCTCTGCAATTATATCTATTGTTTCATGAAGAATGATGAACATGTTGATGCTGGAATGTATATGTTAGCTTCCACTGTATCTTGAATGTTATGCATCTTTGTATGATGGATTATGCATCTTAGTATACATTCTGTTAAGCTTGTTTAATTTCAGCATTGATGTCTGTTTGTGTTCATGGGGTTGTTTTTCCCATTTGTATTGGTGTTTGGTTGCGTCCTCTTCGTCGGTCGGAGGGTAGGGGATGTGACAGCGTGGTATCAGAGCTCATGTTGCAGCATGGGCCTGAATGGACCACCAAGATGCAGTGACAGTGGCTGGATTTATTTCTGCCCAACAGAGATCAAAAATTTGATGGCAGCAAACTTCAAAAAAATTTACCTAAGTGTTGGAACAGTCGGGTCATTGGAGAACTAAGTGGGAAGTCCCTCCGATACGTCGGAAGGTGTAGTCGAAAGGCCATCCGACGAGGGGTAGGCGGAAAAGAATTTTTGAAAAAAAAAAATTGTCTAAGTGTTTGAGCTGTCAGAACACTTAGTGGAACGGACTTCCGATGTGGTGGAAGAGCTAGGAGGAAGCGCGACCAACGGAGGACCGTTTGAAAGAAAATCGCAGAAAAATTCTAAGTGTTCGGCGTTCATCAGAATGAAATAGTGGTTGGATGTTCCGCCGTTGCAGAAGCCAAAGGCACTAGCCTGCCGACGAAAAGAAGATTAAGTGGCCGATCGGAAGAAGATTGAGGATGGTGGGCCGCCGTTGCGGCTGTTGATGGGACTAATTCATCGACACATAGCAGTTAGTGGATCCGACTGCCGACAGAGGTTATGTTCTGCGCAAAGAAGTCAAGAAGAGAAAAAATTTTGAAAAATTTGTCTAAGTGTTGAACAGTCAGTTCAATCGGAACACTTAGTGGACTAGACTTCCGATGTAGCAGAAGAGTTAGTGGAACGGACTTCGTTTTTAGTGGAAGAGTTAGGAGAAAGTGCACCCGACGAGAACAGTTGGAGGGAAATCTTGAAAATTCTTCTAAGTGTTTGGCGTCCATCGAAAGCAAATAGTTGTTCGAGCATCTGCCGTTGCGGATGGCTAAGCGACTACGTGTCCGACGGGTAAGGCCTCCGACCACCGACGCCACAAGAAAGTTAAGTTTGAAAATTTTTCTAAGTATAGAAATCGTCGGTCATCGGAAGAAGATAGAGGTTTGATATTCCACTGTTGCGGAAGCCAAAAGCACTAGCCTACCGATGCTGGTTAAAGAATTAGTTCATCGATCAGAGGTAGATAGTGTTTGATGTTCCGCCGTTGTGACTGTGGAAGGATCAATTTGGCCGACAGAAAGAAGGAAATGGAGCTGATCAAGCGGAGACAGAAAGTAAGTGTTGAGATCTTCTGAAGATCGCCAAAAAGTCGGCAAAGGATAGTTGTTTGAGTAGCCGATGTGGCGACGGAAAGAAGAAAAATTTTGAAAATTTTTCTAAGTATAGAAAATTTCGAAAAACTTTAGAAGATCGGACCACTGACACGTTGGAAAGATTTAGTTGATCGGTCCACCGATACGTTGGAAGCCAGAGGAGGATTGGCCCGAAACGTCAAAAAAATTTAGAAGATCAGACTACTGGAGTGTCGGAAGCTTAGAGGACTAGCCGTCCGACAGGTTAGAAGATCTGATTTCCAATGAACAACAGAGCGGCTAGTGGTTTTGAGAGCCGAAACATTGGATGGATAGATGAAATGAGAGCCGATTCTGCACAAGGAAAATTTGAGTTTTTCAAAGGGGATTTTCCAGCAGATTTTGACTGTTTTCCAGTGGGATTTTCTGCAGTTTTTCAGTGGGTCTACAGGGCTGAAGTTGGCACCCAGTCTAAAATGCAGTTGTGTGTAAAATGCCGAGATTTGGTGAAAATATTCATTTTTAGAAGTGGTGTATTTTTCACACCCAAGGTCGGAATGAAGCATGTGGATAGGCATTGGAAATATTATCCAATAGGGAACAAGGGAAAATCACCAGAATCTGAGCATGGAGCAGCAAAGTGTTAATGACGACCGCTGCTATCAAATGGACAAATCTGGACAGTTGCATGCCCAGAGGTAGCAAAGACCATGAAGTCAAACTAGCTGTTATGTGGAAGAGGAATTCCATGCAAGGATGAGGGATTTGAAAGGGAAGTTTCCTTAAAACCCTGTCTTGCTAACTATGTTATATTTTATATGTTTTATGCTGAAAATGCATGGGGAAATGTATGGCATGCATAGGATATTACATGTTGGTAAGAATATTGAAAATTATATATTTATAATGAGCCACTAATGATAACTATTGTATTGGTGTTGGCATTAGTGGAAAAAAAACCAACGACAACATGGACCTAGCTGAATATGTTGCTGATGCTGATGAATGTGACCAGCAACCCTATGAAGAAAGGGATAAGGAAACCAGTCCATAATCAAAAGTTGGTGAGCAAAGTCTACAATCCTCTGCAAGATACCAACCAAACTAGTAATGTCAAGGGTGTAAGTACGACCCATGAAGGTAAGAGTTGATTATGAAAATTCCATGGAGTGGTAAAGGTAAGAGACCTCATACCATGTGGATATTTGAATATAGAAAGGTGTCATGCCTGTATATATTGATTGAGCTTAGTATCCCAAGGAAATTAAGTACTGATGATCTTGATTATAGTAAACCTATATGAAGTAGTCATGGTTAGGCCATGCATGGTATGTTGAATGCATAGTATGCCTAAATCAATGCAAGGTAGCATTGAGTGGATATGCATTAAAAAGATTTTATGAATCTTGTAGTTATGCATTGGATGGATGCATATGAAGGGTGTGAGTGACTGATTGCATATGTAAAGGTGCAAATGTTGTGATGCATTGCATGAATGCCTTGAGATGAGCGCATGTGATATTATGAATAACTAATGACTGAAATGATGAATTGATTACATTTCAAGAACCATTTCAAAGGTTGTTATGAATGCAGGATAGTCATGATCAATTGGATGCCTGAAATGCTCTATGGAAGAGCAAGGCGGTAGAAATGACACACTTGTGAAGTAAGGAGTATATAAACATTTCATTTAATTGCATGAATGATGTGACTATTCCTTGTAAATGTTAGTATGATAATGATTGCATGAAGTAAATGAGTTTTGGTAATATTGATGTGATTAACAGCTGGAAGTATTTGAATTTTATAAATTCTGAAAATGCTTCAGTGACGGTTGTAGCAATGAGAAGTTTATATGCATCCAGACTTACCAAGTGTTTCGTTGATTGAAGCTCATGTTTCAGGTAGATTATTTCGAGCATGGAAGTGAGAGGTAAGACGCTGACCAATGCTAGAATCTACCATGTGAAAGAGACAAACCTTATGAGAAGAGTCTCATGGTTGTAAAAATAGTTAGTATGCATAATAGGTTGTTAAATTTGAATTGTGAATTTTGGATTTAAGAAATTGCTGACAACTATTAGTCACTATTGGCTTGCATAAGATTGTGTTGGATGATTGAAGCTCAGGTTTCAGGTAGATTATTTTGAGCATGGCAGTGAGAGGTAAGACCCTAACCAATGCCAGAATCTACCATGTAAAAGAGCCAAACCTTATGAGAAGAGTCTTATGGCTGTAAAGCTAGTTGGTATGCATAATGGGTTGTTAAATTTGAATTGTGAATTTCGTATTTAAGAAATTGCTAACGACTACTAATCACTATTGGTTTGCATAAGATTGTGTCAGGAGGACGCATTGTAAGTGGGTATTCATATTATGTTAGAAGCAAACTAATTTCTGTAGTAGACAGAATTGCAATTTCCTATTGAATTTGATTACCAATGTCATTGCTTGGTTATGGAACAATCAATTGGATTGTATTATCAGATAATGATTGACTGTTTGGCTATTTGATGAATGTGCCAGGGGTGCACGTTGCAGGAAGATCATGTGTGATGGCCTGCAAGAGCCAAACTTCATGGGAAGGTTTTCCCTCGTCTTGGAAATGGGTTTCAGGTGAAACGCCATTGGACATTTTGGAAATGTCTCATCTGCACTACATGTTTGGTAGTAACATGAGTGAGATGGTATAAATTATGTCGGTAAGACATGTGTGAACATGAAATGTAAAAAGGAGTTGGGATGGAAAACCGAGGGACTTTTAACTCAGAGAAGGAGCCCCCATTCCTCTTTAACAAAGGCATACTGCGTCGACAAATGGATAAGTGTTATGTGACCCTTGCTAAGAATATGCATGTTTGATTGTTGAATTCAATATGCAGAACATGTTTTGATTTAATATCCATTATGACCGATTGCTTGAATATGAATAGGGCATACATGGCTAACATCGGAAAGGGGTGCACACTTTCCTGATGTCGGATCATGAAAGGGTTTTCAATATTGATTACACCCTAGGGAGTGGACACACTTCCGGTGTCTCAATACTTGATAGTGAATGATATGAAATATGATTACGGTTTTAGAGCAATAACGCTGATGAGTTGCTTATATTGATTGTGTGGATAGGTAAAAGGTAAAAAGGTAAAAAGGTAAAAGGTAAAAGGTAAATGGTTGTTGTGAGGGGTTGTGGAGTAAGGGTTATTGTTGATATATGTGTTATTGTTGGTATAAGTGTATGTGTTTTTGTTGATGGCCTGATAAACCCAATGGTGTTGGCTTGGCTAATGATTGATTGTTGATATAAGTGCAGGTGATTTGTTGGTAGGCTGATAAACCCAACTGTTAGCTGGCTTGGCTGAGTAGCCTAGTAAACCCAGCAGTGTATTGGCTTGATTGGCAACATCCTGATAAACCCAATTGTATATTGGCTTGGCTGGACGGTCTGATAAACCCAGCTGGAGGTTGGCTTGACTGTGCCTGATATATATATATATAAGGATGTTGTGGAGTATCCTGCATGCTGACCGAACATCCAAGTCCATAGGCGATACCAAGGCTTGCAAAGCAAAGCAGGATCCTGTGGACGAATGAGGAAACGCACAATACAGATAAGTATTGGATTATTTTGCTTATGAATATACATGTGTATATGATTTGGTTATGATGTTTTAAGCTCTTGTTTTAGAGATAAAACTGATGAGAATAAACTAAAAATGTGAATCTATTCAATGTTTGGATATAGGTATCGCTGGAAGCGAGGACTATGAGAGCATCCTAAAGGTGCATGTGGACATGTGACTGTTCTGGAAAGCTCGAAATGAGCAGCAATGAAAAAGGTGTTAGTGAGACCGTGAGGTTCCTAGCAGCCAAGACAAACCATGTGGAGAGACTCCATGGTTTAGAGGTCTAGAATGGACCAGAGACACTAAGTGTCATGACCAAGAGAGATTGGTCCAACATTCACAGTGAAGTGAAAGAGGCTGAGAGCTAAAAAGCCACAGCAGTGGTGTGGGATTCCAGGATGGAACAAAACAAAGAGGGGAAAAACTCTTGCTGCTCTCTCTTACCCTTTTTAATTATATTTATATATATATATATATATATATATATATATATATATATATTTATGCATTGTGAAAACAAAGGATTGTTGAATGCATGTATGACTGAAAATGGAATGTGTGTATTTGCTTAAAGTAATTTCTGAATGCTGGGATAGTTAATTCCCTGCCCAAGAATGGACATGAATGAGCTCATGTTCCTGTTGGGAAGGCATGAAAAATATGAAAGCTTCCTTGATGAGACTTGGACTGTCATGCCAATTGGGTAATTAACTGACTAATTTTAATGTCTATACTATGCTTAGACTGATAGAATTTCAATGGTGCATTTCACAGGTGAGAAAAGTGAAACCCGGTGGTGCACATTGATCATGGCAGCAAATCAAAAGTTGTTGGACTTAGCTGGAATTCTCCTTCAAATGATTGCCAAGACCCAAGAAAATCTTGGGGAGATGCTCAAGATATAGAAAAGGCATAATGAAATGAACCACCATATTTTGCAAGACTCTATTGGTTTGCAAATGGAGGTGAAAATCCTTCTGGGAGCAATCAGCAAAAGAAAGGAAGGTGGATCAGCGATGGGACATTCGTCCAAGTGACCCATTGGGAAACGGTCTAGGCATGAAGACTCAAAGGAAATTGAGTAGGTAAAGATGAAGCATCCAGTGAAATGCTGGGAATGCGGAGGACATCATTTATGGCGGGATTTCCCAATGAGGGAACACGATGAGGGCAACAGTCGCAAAGTTCCTAGGCTTCAGGATAAGTTGGAAGCTGAGAACCAGCAGGAGAAGTTCATGGAAGCTGAGGGGCTTGGTCCTGAACATTCAAAGTGAATAACTGAACGTGGGATAGATCTGCAAAATTTTGAAATTTTGATGTGCAATTGTATATGTATTGTATATGGAACACCGAGGACGGTGTTATTCCAAGGGGGAGGGGAATGTCACACCCCAGTTTTGAACCCGTTTGCATGATGTATATAACGTAATTAATCATGGTGAGGAGCTAAAGGAAAAATCCCCACCATCGATTTGGTATTGTAGGTTTCGGCAATAGGGATAGTTGCCGATGGTATGTCATGCTATCTGACACATTATAATGTGGCATTATGTAAACACACACATCAATTAAAAAATAAACCATGACTAGCTACGACAGTGAAACGTTGAAATGAAAAGGGCATGATTCCAAAGGATAAGGGTGTGGGGGATGTCCAACCTTGGTCTTTGGGGGGGGGGGGGAAGCCTTCTGTCATCTTCCCTTGTCTCACCCAACCTCTTCAATGTTTTGTGGAGTAGTTGAGGAGTTAATGCTGAGTGGTGGTGGGTGTGGCAGGACTGTCCATCCTTGCCCATGTGCCCACTCCACCAGTGGATTCTTCCCCTTCACGTCGCATGGGGCAGAGGAAGCATTCACTCCACTCTTCCATGACTCCATTCTTCCCCATTCCTTCGTTGTTTTTGGTCTGTTCATTCCTCACGAAGGGAGCCTTTGTCTTTTCATTTTCCGCGTGCATAGGTGGAGTTGTTCGTTCCTCACGTGGGGATGCACAGGAGGAGGTCGGTTCATGCTCACGCCCAGGGGTCGACTCTCCATTTGTTTGGATGATTGCAGTTTGTATAAGTTTTCCCTTCACACTGGGAGGACTGCTTCCTCACACGTGCCGTTTTGGCTTGCTATTGGTTTAACCCGTGATTCGGGCTTGCTGTAGGTTTCACCCACGTTTTCGGTTGTTGTTGTTCTTCCACGATTTTTGGATGATGTTGACAGTCCGATTCTTCTTCCATTTTCAGACTGTACATGTTTGTTTCTTCCATGTTCCTGTCTGTGTAAGTTCCTCAGCGTTTGCATTGAGTAATTTTGTGCTATGGGCAGTTGGATGTTGGGTTGGCTGTTGATTGCCACATCCATTGGCTGAGTTTTCCTCTAATTTGGGACTATGTAAGGTCACCATGTTTTTTATTGTGAGTTTGGGCTGCTGATGTACCCTGGTTTGGGTTGCTTCTTGGTTGCTGAGGCTGCATCCGTATTTTGGGTGTTGTTGTGCATTGTTGTTGAGTTGTTTTGGCCATGCTAGGGCCAAGAACAACTCTAAATTGCCTTATGGGATTGAGTTGTGTTTCCTCTTTTGTTTGGGACTGTCCCCTGTTGTCTTTGCCTTCATCACAGAGCCGTGAGGGGGTTGTTTACTGTGGTATGCAATGGGTGGTCTACAGACTGTTGAGAGAGGGATTAGAGGCTGGGTATGCATGAGAAGACTGGTGTTGAGGCCACCAGCTTGGCATTTAGCCTATCCCAGCTCCTTGACAACCTGGTGAACCCTATGGTGTGGGTTGGGATATGTGTTGGAAAACCTTGGCTATGTGTAAGCCTGCATTGACCCTTATTCCTTGCGGAATCATGCCCAGCTCGGGGGTGGCAGTGATGCTGAGAGATTGATGAGCACGCTGGCCTATGGTTGGGTGGAACGTTGCAGTGACATAGCTAGTTGTGGGGCAAGTTCTTCATCAAAATATAAGTAATCCTGATTGTTTTATCTCTGCAATTATATCTATTGTTTCATGAAGAATGATGAACATGTTGATGCTGGAATGTATATGTTAGCTTCTGTTGTATCTTGAATGTTATTCATCTTTGTATGATGGATTATGCATCTTAGTATGCATTCTGTTAAGCTTGTTTAATTTCAGCATTGTTGTCTGTTTGTGTTCATGGGGTTGTTTTTCCCGTTTGTATTGGTGTTTGGTCGCATCCTCTTCCCCAGTCGGGGGTTCGGGGACGTGACAGTTTAGAATGTAGAATGAAAAACCAATCAGTACACCTTTGGCCAACCATTTCAAACTAATCAAGGATACGTGTCTAGACACACAGGAAGAGATACATTACATGTCCAAGATTCCCTATTCATCAGTGGTTGGGAGCTTGATGTATGCCATGATGTGCACAAGACCAGATATTGCACATGTAGTGGGAGTTGTGAGTAGGTATATGAATAATCCAGGTAAAGAGCATTGGAAAGCAGTACAATGGATTCTCAGGTATTTGAGAGGTAGCACTTCTCATGCATTATGTTTTTGAAGTTCATACACTATTCTACAGGGATATGTTGATGCAGATATGGTTGGTGATAAAGACAATAGGAGGAGCACCACAGGGTATGTGTTTACTGTAGGTGGAACATTAGTAAGTTGGATTTCAAAACTGCAACAGGTTGTTGCACTTTCAACAACGAAAGCAGAGTATGTTGCTACTATAGAGGCTAGTAAGGAGATGATTTGGTTGCAGAGGTTCATGGAAGAACTAGGTAAGAAGTAGGAGAATAGTAGGATGTACAGTGACAGCCAGAGTGCCATTCATCTTGCAAAGAACTCAACCTTTCATTCAAGGACTAAACATATACAACTCAAGTACCACTTCATAAGATTTGGTCTAGATGAAGAACTGTTAAAACTGGAAAAGATTCACACTAGCCAAAATCCTGCAGACATGTTGACAAAGGGAGTAACCAGAGAGAAACTAAGTTCCTACTCATTTTTTGTTGGCATTCAAGCATGAAGGTGAAAATAAGAAAATTTCTAAGTCCAAGGTCCAGAGCATAGTCCAGCAAGTGCAGTAGTGGTGGAGTTGTTGTGATAAGTCTCCAAGTGCGAGATTGTTGGTTGTGGAGCCTAATCTTCCAGATCCAGAGATATTATTCAGTTGTGATTGTAACCCAGGAGTACTATACACTCATTCCCCCTGCCTTGGGGTTCAGGGCAGTGCCCTGTAAAAGGGGGTTAACCCTATAATTTTCCATTGTATTTCCCCTATAAAAGAAAGCATTGTAAAACGACTAAGTATGGTATTGTATTGTATTGGAAGAGAGACTCTAAGAGGGTGAAGAGGAAGTGCAATGGTTTTGCTGCAGGGTGTATCCCTTCATATTTTTGGACTATAATAAAATGACTGGCAATTTCTTTGTGGACATAGCCCATCGTTTGGGTAAACCACGTTATATCTATGTCTCTCTGTAATGTTTTAATGTGTTTTGCATCTTGTTTATTTCTTTAACTGTATATCTATTATTGTTATGCAGTAAACAGGAGGAGAAGAAAATTGAGAAAACTTCTCCTGATAAATCTCCTTCTACTGGTTCTCCTGCATCCTCGTCCAATGGTCCCCTAATGATCGAGAAGCCTAATCTTGACATGATTTTGTGTCTTCCCAATAGTACTCTTAGGAAGGTTTCTTTTAACCCTAATTCCTACGCTGCACAGTTTTATAATGTTGTAGAAGACCTAGCTCAGGCACCATGTGCAATGTCTACCTTAGAAGTCACTCCAAATATATCCCACACAACGCAAAAACTTATTAACCGCTTTGGTAGCCATGGACCCGAGTGACATGAATATGATTCATTTCAATCTGGAGAACCTTAAACCTAGATTACCCCACCAACTGGATTTTCAAGTCATAACTAGAGTAGTTGGAAAAAAGGTCCTTAGGAATGTTCTAGATGAAGGTGCTTCAACCTCTATTTTGTCTTTGTCCTGTTGGAGAGACATTGGATTTCTTGAGCTTGTAAAATCATCGACAACACTAAAAGCCTTTGATGGAAGAGGTTTCCAACCTATGGTCTCATGCCAACCATTTCAGTTGAGCTAGGGGGAAAACCTATTTCCATTCAGGTGGAAGTAGTGGATGCCCCATTAGAATACAATCTTCTCTTAGGAAGAAACTGGTTTTTATGCTATGACCACTGTCATTTGGAAAGAATTGTAACAATTGATCAACTTGATTTCTATACACCGGATCTTACCACTCCTACGACAAATAATATCCCTTTTCTAGGTCAATCCCCTCCTCCTTACCAGTTGATTGGGGTAGGGATGTTGAAATACTTTGCCTTCATGGGCATGTTTTCATCAACCCCTTCTAGCACATAAATGATAACAATCAAAATGATCTCTTCATTTAATTATGATCCTAATGTTAAACAAGTTGTTGAGTCATTCTCCCTAAACCCTCATGAAGCAGTTTATGACACCATCCAATCTATTTCCGATGTTCCTATAGATGATCTTCATCTGGTGGCCTCAGATTCTTACCACCTTCCCTACCAGTTAGAACATGTGCTTCCTACTCTATATTATCTCTCATAGACTTTTCCATCGGATGAGTCGATTATAGAGATTATGAATACAAGTACATATGTATGGGAGGATCACCATCATAGATCTTCCTTCCTCCCCAATACCATCTCGACAGATAATGATTTTGTATCTCTCTTGGGTACCAATATTGTCAACGATCTGCAAACACCTGTCTTGTTGCAAGATTCTGAGTCTGAAGGCAATTTATGCAACATTACCAAAATGGTTCCAATTGACATATTAGTCAAGTATGGAACTATTGAACATGTTCACATAGGGAAAAATTGTTCAATAGATGAAACTAAAGAGTATAAATCACTTTTTAAATAATTCTAAGATATTTTTGCCTAGTCCTATGAAGAAATGCCTAGGATAGATTCATCCATTGTAGTCCACGAGATCAAAACCTATCCTACGACCAGACCGGTTAGGCAAAAATTGAGACAAGTCCATCCGTGAAAAGCTGCGACTATCAAAGCCGAAGTCAAAATTTTTTTGAAGGTAGGATTTATCTATCTTGTACCCCTGACAGAATGGGTATCGAATATTTTTCTTGTGAACAAAAAGCAGGGAACTATTCGAGTCTATATCAATTTCCGAGATTTGAATAAAGATTGTACCAGTGACTACTTTTCGACTCCACACATCGAATAGATTATTGATAACTATGCTGGGAGTGTATTTAGAAATAATAGATCAATGCTATGAGCAATGATCCTAAGAATAATTACAATAAATAGATCTTGCTACTAAGAATTCTCACAAGCATACACAGGAAAAATAGAGAGAATAAAAGAGACTGAATCACATGAATGAAGAGATGAATATTGGTGTGTATCCTTCCATTGAATAATGATGAATAATAGTGTACATAAATAGTACATCCCTCATAGGAAAATCAAATTGTATGGAAAAAACTCATAAATCTCAAAAAGGCTGACTTACCAAAATATAGCAAACCCCCATAGGTGGCTAAAGCACTTCCCAAATATATCAAGGACCTCACAAGTTGGAAAAAGAATGATTCAGTTGTCAAGGAGATGGAAAAAACATGCTAATCTTAGAAAATGGAGAAAATCTAATGGAGGATGGGTTGGAAACAAACGCTCCTAGTTTCCTAGTTAACTAGCTTTTATCTTATCCATAGAAAAGCAGGAAAAGTAGAAAAAGCAGAATAAAGAAGAATCTTTTGTAAATTCCTGTATACTAATTTTGGATGGTCAAAAGGTGGTCAATATCAACCTAGAATTAGAAATAAATCATTCATAGGATATAGATGGCATGTATTGACTTTAAGGTGCAAGTGGATGCCAACTAATTAAGCTAGTGGGTGAATAATTAATCAAATAATGATTAATTATTTTATCCTAAGTTGTGAGTGGATTTAATATATTCCAAGACCCCCCTATAAGTCTGAATTTATGATGGTATGACAAAAATATGGATGCATATGGATGCATATAGGACCCAGTAACAAGGCTATGGTCACTCTTTAACAATTGTTATGTCCAGAAAAGTGAGGAAAGAGGCAAAACCACATGGGGAAAATCCTTCCTCAAGATAGGACAAGGCACAAAATTTGAAATATGTCTTCAACATATCTTCATCTTCACTTTAATTAGCTGACTGAATTGCTTCTAGATGAAGGACTTTCTGAAGAAATCATGAACTCCATGATCATGCACTGGAGTTTAGAACCTGCAAGAAGGAAGAAAAGAGACTCCTTGTATCTCATCAACTGATGAAGTAGGAGCATTATCTTAATGATTCTTTCTTATGTCAAACTTTGATCTGTAAACATAATCTGAAATGTAAAAGATATTTGTGCATACTCCTTTCCAAAGAGTACAAAAAATAAGGCAATTTATTTCACACCCAATTCCCTGAATAGATGCAAAATTGTGATGTGAATCACATGTCAATCTTCCAATATGATGTAGCACCTGTATATATCTGATATGAGGCTGATAAAAATATTATATATCAGAAATATTAGCATATGGAACAGCAAATACAAAGGCTTCAGTGGCTCCATGAGGATATAGGGCTAGACTAGGAAAATTATGAGCAACTGGGGAAAACTGATAGGTGTAAAAATCTGAATGATGAATGGGCATAAGATATGAATCATAAGTGTTTAGAAAAGATCCAAACATGTTTAATATCAGTCCATATATGACTAAGTTCATGGATAACCATCCACTGAAATTTAGGAAAGACTTCAAATCATGTAAGATAAATATCACTGCATAAGAGACCAATGAGGAATCAACTTGTGAACTAGGGATTTGTATAGTCTTAGGATTATTCAGAGCTATGGTATATGGTATGGATGGTGGTATCATATGTGTATCATCCTTAAAATATGATTCTAAATCAGAATCCAAAGGATCACATATAAGCATATCAATAGATTCATGGAAATACACTGGTAATGAATCCTCTGTATGAAAGGAAGAAATAATGAGATGTTCAAAATCTTCAAGAAGGCTCTGAGTATTGATGCCAAGAACAAAGGAGGATATGTTGAAGCACATGAGATCAAGTAAGGTAAGTGGCATGACACAAAAAAGGCTTGATGTGGCTAAGCAAACATCCTGGAAGTCACTGGGTTGCGCACCATCAATGAGAGAGGTATGCAAAAGGTTTGAAGAATCTGGCACATAGATCTC
Organism: Pseudotsuga menziesii; assembly: GCA_001517045.1. Lineage (NCBI taxonomy): Eukaryota > Viridiplantae > Streptophyta > Pinopsida > Pinales > Pinaceae > Pseudotsuga > Pseudotsuga menziesii. Next base: position 23,118 of record LPNX010912886.1, read on the forward strand.
AAAATATAAGATAGGAGATTTAGAGAATAATGAATGGGTTATAGGATCATAATAAATATCAGCAGAAGCTCCATATGTTACTTCTTTTTCATCAATAGTATCACAAGAAGAAAAATCACCTTCAAGAGACACAGAAAAAGATGGCTCTTCAGTATTTGCTCCTTGATTGAAGGAGGAAGCATTCGAATCAAAGAGGGAAGCAACAACATGAAATGTATGAGAAACTTCTTCATCATGATCAAATTCATCAGAGAATGTATAGGCCAATAAATCTTGAGAGAGAGAACAAGAGGAGATGCTAGGTTCGCTCCATGCTTCATCTTCAATTTCTTGCAAACCAAAAGCTTTGTCCAAAATTTTCCAAAGCTCAAATGGATACTCAACAAAATATATGAGATGATATATATTTGGAGACATTCCCAAACACATAATTCCATAAGCTCTATCACAATTATTAATCCAATCAATCTTCTCTTCATAAGACTCAGGTTCCCTCAATGCACCAATGGAGACATCAAAGAGACCTTGCCCTCTTCAAGTATGCACTCATCTTTGGCTTCCAATCAGCATAGTTGAAAGGAGATAGTAGAGAAAATTTTGAATCCATATAGAATTTGTTGATATGATCTAGTAGATACTCTCTGCAAACTTCAAAACAAACTAGGAGAAAATATTGTAAACTAGACAATCTCTTCTTCAGAGAGGGATAGGAGACTGGATGTGCTATTCAACTCTGTAGAACTTGATCAACCTTGCTGCTGTAGAATATGGTAAGGTTGTGCTCCCTATAGGTCTGATACCATGTAGAAATAATAGATCAATTCTATGAGCAATGATTCTAAGAAGAAGCACAGGAAATAGATCTTGCTACTAAGAATTCTCACAAGCATACATAGGAAAAATAGAGAGAATAAAAGAGACTGAATCACATGAATGAAGAGATGAATATTGGTGTGTATCCTTCCATTGAATAATAATGAATAATAGTGTACATAAATAGTACATCCCTCATAGGAAAATCGAATTGTATGGAAACAACTCATAAATCTCAAAAAGGTTGACTTACCAAAATATAGCAAACCCCCATAGGTGGCTAAATCACTTCCCAATTCTATCAAGGACCTCACGAGTTGGAAAAAGAATGAGTGAGTTGTCAAGGATATGGAAAAAACATGCTTATCCTAGAAAATGGAGAAAAACTAATGGAGGATGGGTTGGAAACAAAAGCTCCTAGTTTCCTAGTTGACTAGCTTTTATCTTATCCATAGAAAAGCAGGAAAAGCAGAAAAAGAAGAATAAAGCAGAATTTACTGTAAAGTCCTGTATACTAATTTTGGATGGTCAAAAGGTGATAAAGATAAACCCAGAATTAGAAATAAATCATTCCTAGGATATATATATATATGGCATGTATTGACTTTAAGGTGCAAGTGGATGCCAACTAATTAAGCTAGTGGGTGAATAATTAATCGAATAATGATTAATTATTTTAGCCTAAGTTGTGAGTGGGTTTAATATATTCCAAAAGTGTCATCTTCTCATTTATGGATGGATTTTCCAGCTATAATCAAATTGAGATATTGCCCGCTGATTAGCATAAGACGACATTTATATGCCCGTGGGGAACCTTTGCCTACAAGAAGTTACATTTTGACCTTAAGAACATTGGGGCCACATTCCAGTGTGCCATGTCCTATGCATTTCATGACATTAAGAATATTGTGGAGCCTTACCTCAATGATCTCCCTGCACACTCACAGCTACGGGAAGACCATCCTCAACATCTTAGAGACATTTTCCTGAGGTGTCACCATTACAAGATACGGCTGAACCCACACAAATGTGTTTTTTTGCATTGAGACGGGACATCTCGTAGGCTTCATAGTCTCCAAGGATGGTATTCAGATTGATCACTTAAATATTGTTGCAATACTCATTTTACCTACCCCAACCAACCTACTTGAACTCCAAAGTTTACAAGGGAAGGAAAACTTTCTTCGTCGTTTTGTTTGTAACTTCGCTGAGAAAACGCATGGTTATATGCATATCCTTAAGAAGGACACCCCATTCTTCTTGGATGACCAGGCCCAATGAGCCTTTAATAATCTCAAACATGCTCTGACTCATTCACCCATCATACACCCCCCAGATTGCTCAAAGGATTTTCTCTTGTATGTTGCTACCTCTACTACTACTATCGGAATGGTTTTATCTCAAGAGGACCATAATGGCCTAGAACACATGATTTATTACACTAGTAAGAATCTTCTGGATTCCAAAACTTGATACTCATGTGTGGAGAGGCTAGCATTGGCTATGGCCACGGCTGTCCAAACATTTTGTCACTACATCCTGCTTCACACCACTAATTTACTCGCAGACCAAAACCCTATGTACTACATCTTGACTCGTCAGGTGCTAGGGGGGGAATACTCCCGATGGATTGTTATCCTATAGGAATTTGACCTTGAATTTTCCAAAGCTACTTCAAAGAAATCATTAGTTCTTTTCGAGCTGATGTGTGATCTTCCCTGTTCTTTAAGGGATTCTGAGCTCAATGATTCATTCCTAGATGAATTTATGTTCCTAATAAGCACAACTGACCTGTGGTATGGAGATTTAATCATTTATCTTCAAACACAATGTTTTCACCCTACTATATCTCATGAGGATTGTTGCCGCATTCATCACCATGAAAATTACTATCTTATATTCAATGATACCTTGTATAGACATGGTATAGATACAATTATCTGATGATGCCTCACACATGACAAGGATGAAAAAGTTCTTAATGACTGCCATTCATGGGCATGTGGTAGTCATCTTTCTGGGATGGCTACAACTCATAAAATCCTGCACGCTGGCTATTTCTGGCCTTATATTTTTTAAGATTGTCATGAGGATGGTAAGAAATGCCCACCCTGTCAACACTTTTACCTAAAAAATCACACCACCCTGCTCCGTTACAGCCTGTCATTTCCGTTGGCCCTTTTGCCAAATGGGGGATAGATTTCATGCATTGTAATCCTACCTCAGCCGAGGGGCAAGGTTACATCATAGTAGCCGTGGATTATTTCACTAAGTGGGCTGAGGCTATGCTTACATATGCAGAGGATGGTAAGACTGCCACCCTCTTTCTTTTTAACCATGTAATAGCTAGGTTTGGAGTTCCTCAATCTATTGTCACTGATCATGGATCACATTTCTGGAATCAGATGATGGTAGAGTTAAGTGCTAAGTTGGGTTTTGTCCATGAAAAATCAACCCCCTATTATCCGCAAGCTAATGGTCAAGTTGAAGCCATTAACAAAGTTTTAAAAACTATGCTACATTGGATGGTTGGAGATCACAAATCCAACTAGCACCAGACTCTCTTCTCTGCCCTTTGGGCTTATAGAACTTCAGTGAAAACATCAACTGGTTTTACACCTTTTCAACTAGTATATGGACTAGAAGCTGTCCTACCTATTCAGTGTCAGATTTCGTCTTTGAAAGTTTTCATTGAACTTTTCCCTAATACTTCTACCAAGGAAGAAAGGTTTTTATATTTAACCAACCTTGACGAAACTAGACAAGATGCTTCCTTGGTTAATGAGGCACATAATAAATGCATCAAGTCGCAATACGATAAATCTGTCGAACCTCGTGTGTTTAATGAAGGTGACCTAGTCCTGACTTATGATTAAAGACATGATAAGCTAGGAAAAGAGAAGTTTGAATCAATGTGGTATGGTCCTGTTGCAGCTGCAACATTTTCCCAAAATTCTAAAAATTTTAGGACCCTCCTCTACTTTGAATTAGTTTGATTTTCTACCTTATCTTGATCTAATGACTTTTGGAACGTTTTCAAATGCTTGGGTAGCTCTATCAATCGATCTAATGTTTTCCTTAACACTTTAATTAAATCCCATGCATAATCAAGTTTATCGTTGCTTTTTAAATACCCTTGAAGCCTTCTTAAATCGGAAGCTAGTTCATTTGAGTTTCCCGCCATTGCGGAGGTCTGTGCCTTGTATTTTTCCGTCGTTACAGATGATTTTTGGTTCTGCCTCGATCATTTTCCTAGCCATTGTTGTGGAAGAATCCTCGTTCTGGCTTCTGCTATTATGGATCAGTCCGGGTTTTGATTTTTGGTTTTCGTTGGCTGTGTATCAGAGACGTTTACCTTCGTTCTCTCCGCCGTTGCGGATGGTGTCTTGTTGTGAATGTCCGTCGTTGCGGAGGAGTCTAAGATGTCATTCCCTGATCCTAAAAGCCATCCGATGTCCGATCATTGGTTTTTGTTCTCCTTACCTATTCGCCGTTGCAGAGGAATTTTTTGTTCATCAGCCGATCCTATAAGCTTCCGACGTTCGATTATTATTTTCATGCGCCTTTCTCACCGTTGTGGACAGGTTGGTGTTGTGGCTTTCCACCGTTACGGAAGGTTGTGATTTCTTACCCTCCGATCCAGATTTGTTTCTCATCGATCTATTAAGTCGTCACACGTAAGGCCCAGTTTTATATATTCGGGGGCTGCTAGCGTTTTATTTTTCTATTATTCTTTTTGCTTCCCAGCGTTGCCGATCGTTTGAGCTGTCGTCTTCTCGAAGGACCCTGCTGTTGGTATGCTTGCATCCAGGTGGTAATCGTGGAAGCTTGGATGTTGTCAACCCGCTCATCCTCCCGTTGATTGCATTGTGTTTTCCAAGTAGGCTCCTTGTCATTTCCTCCTTTTCCATTTATACTATTAGTGGTTTTCTACGATGGTAGGGTATTCCCCGACCGTTTCTTCCTCATACTGCTAGGTTTGAGCCTTGGTATCATCTTATCTTTATCGTGGGAGGGTAGTATAACAGTCAAAACCGCCAGGTTTTTCCATCATTGTTGCTTACAAGCCCCACGCAGAGAGGAAGAAGGGGGGGGTTCGGTGCGGACGGTCGTCCGCACCGAAACCCCTGTGCGAGGATGTTGAGTAGGGGCAGGTTAAAGGCCATATCTCCCTAGTAGACTTAAGCAGTTTGGTGCTTCCCAGTCTTCTAACCTACGCTGTCCCGAGCACCCTGTTCACACCCAGTTTCAAGCCGTGGCCAAGGAAAAGGGTTTATTGTGGCAGCCTGTAGTTGACCATTTTCTGCTCAGGCAGTTTCTTTCTTGGCAGCTATTTTGACCTATGCTTTTCCGCGGGCTGTTATTCCGAAACCCCAACATGTGAGAGGGTGTATCGCGATGCTCTTTCTGCGTGGTTTTTCCCCTATCTGTCTCACGCCTTGATTTGCTAGTGGCACCCACAGGGAATGCTATGTGGGGTCGAGTTAATGTAATTAATTTTTGCCTAGCCATATGGTTGAATTGTTGATATTGGAAGCATGGGCGACTTGCGCAGTCATACTGCATATAGTTACCTTCAATCATCTCTTTCGTTGCTAAACCTAGACTAAACCCCTGAACTCTGTGCATTGCATTTTAAACGGTCTAAGGGTCAAAGTTTTTGTTGCACATGTATACAGTTGCTTCACTAAATACTACCGTATAGGAAAATAGCACATAGCGTAGTAATTTAGTTTTAATGCTAGCCCGAATATAGCTAATAAATTGCTCAGTATCATGTAGCAGCAGTAGATTACCCACTTTATTGCACAAGATTGAGTTTGCTGCATATTAGGTATAGATAGGGTCACGGAATCTTGTACACCAGTTTCAGCAGTTCTGATAGTCAGGGCATTTTTGGGTTATACATGCATGCATTTGATCCTCTGCTTGCTACCACATTAAACACCTGAAAATGACACTTTGCATATAGATGTAATTTTATTGTAGTCTAGAAGATGGTTGATGTGATGTTTTAATATCATACAGAAATGTTTTGCATCATGCTGAGATATAGACAAAAGCACCAAATAGTGTGCATTTGGTCAGTCAAGTTATGCAAACTTATATCTTAGTTTCATCGACTAGTTGCTGCCATGATATACCTAGAAAGAATAAAATGCTGCACACTGTCATGTAAATATATGCATCTTGAATGTGTCATTATTACAATGTTATATGTAGCAGGAAGAAGTTGAGCCCACCATGTCCAAAAGACAGAAGAAGAAGGCCCCAGTGGTGGAAGAAGTGCCAGAGGCGGAAGTTGAAACAAAGACTGAATACATATATGAAGACACCCAATGTGTTTCTGGTGTGGAGCCCGAGTACAAATGGGGTGACATATACAGATTGATTTCCCGCAGGGAGGTTCCTGACACGGGCCTCGAAGAAGAATCTATCTATGCCAACATAGAAAATTCTTCTATCATGAAAGTTGACACCAGACCAGAGCTGTTCCCATGCTCTGAGGTAATTGGTTGAATTTTCCCCATGTAAATACAACCACAATGATCATAGGAAACACTGAAGGACAGGGCTATGCTACATTTAGCCCTGGATATGTGGCATTGGCCTATCATCTACCAAAGGCCCAGGTTTTCTTATCTGACAAGTGGTTGGACAGCATTAGAATGGACCTAGTGGAAACTCTTAAGAAAATGCTCTTTCAAGGGAAGCTCTACCGATATAGACAGACCGGTGAGTACGATACAGCGAGCTTGAGGCCTCCCTACAGGTTTATAGCTCTGATGCTCAACAGGATATTTGGAAGAGCTCATGGAAGACTCTTCAAGCTTGAATGGATACCTATTATCTTTCATGTGGCCACCCAAGGAATAGTCTTCAATTGGGCCAGCCTTGTATCAAGCAATCTTTCCTCTTGCTTGGTCGCGGCCTTGGGAGGAGAAGCTCAGAAAAAATACGAATTTTACATGAGTTCAATATTGATAGATTGCATACTGTGTAACCAGCCCTTCCCCGGTCTCAAGTGCATTTGGGACAGGGAAAGAATGCCTGTGTATGCTGCATATAGACCGTTGTGGGCTCATCAGTACCATAGCCATTACACAGAGGTCTGTGACCACTTCATTATGCCACTCTACGTGCTCATTTTCCAGAAGGAATGTGATTGTATGTCAGAAGGTGCCATGCAGGTAATAGGAGAATATGCTGATTATTTCCTCACTGAAAATGGCATGTACATCTGAATGTATGGAGGATCAAAGACTCCTTTACTGCTGCCCAAATATGCAACGGATTATATAGTCCATAAAGAGGCAGTCAGGCAGGTATTCATTGATGGAATAGGTAGTTTCTTGTTCCAACACAAGAAGACTACATACCCTCCCTTACCATTTAGGCTAGGTAGCTACAAATTCACCAGGGTGAAACAAGCTGCCGAATTCATAGAGGAACTAGGGAAGTTCCATTTTGGTGAGATGCCTTTCCGAAGGAATGATACTCACGGTAGAGTGATGGAGCACTGTAAAGAGCATAAGGTGTTTTTTGAATATACCCATCATTTCGATAAGGAAGAATCTGTCTTTCAGAATGCTCCAAACATGACGGCACTAAACAGAAGATTTAAGAAGAAAATCACCACCATAGGTGGGAAAGGTGAGGAGCAGAGAAAGGCTGAAGAAGGAATTAAAAGGAGGAATGAAGAAGCTCAGAGGTTGGAAAAGGAAGCTGCAGAATGGCTGCAGAAGGGAGAAGAAGAGAAAAGTAAAGCTGCTCAAGAAGCAGCTGAGAAAGCTGCCCAAGAAGTAGCTGAGATAGCAAAAGAGGCAGCCAAAGAAGCAGAGGAAGTAGCTAGACAAGCAGCTGAAGAGGCAAAGAGAAAGCTTGAGGAGGAGCTCCAAAGGCAGGAGGCTGAAAGAATAGAGTTGACATAATAGTTAGTATCTGAAACAGTAGAAGGGCAGACCCAGGAGGAGGAAAACCCCGAGGTACAGATCTCTCAAGTACCCACTGCTAGCATCCCTGTGGCCCCTTCGCTCCAGCTAGTGCCTTTCATCCAGAAAAAGGGTGAAGAAGTCCCCAACTTCAATACTGTCTATTATGATAGGGCCACCAAAAGAATAATGAAAAGAATGGAAAGGAAGGTAGAGGCACAGGATATGCCTGGAAAAATGATAACAGATACTGCTGTTATGCTAGGAACGGACCTAGATCCAAGGCTTACGATAAGGGCTAGGATTGCAATACTACATGCTTCATAGGATAACATAGATAAGGTGATGACTAAACTAGAGTCATACAAAAAATCTTATACCCAGCTGAAGGATACCCTGAAGAGAGAGAGAGAGGAAGGAAACAGGTTAAAGCGGAAATTTGAACACTTACAGAGAGAGATGAAGACTACTGAAGCTGAGTTGCAAGCCCTGCATGAAGAAAGATAGGCTCAGGAGACTACACAAGAACACCTTGAGAAAATGCAAGCAGAAGATCAAGAGTTGAAGAAGGAGAAGGAGCAGTTGCTACGAAAGGTGGAGGACCTAGAAGAACAAATGAAGATCCTTGAGCAGGCCAATGATTTGCATTACCAAGAACTGACAAAACAACATCAAGAGCAGCTTGCCTCTTTGACCGCTGATCTTGAGGCAGCAAAAGAATAGCAAGTAGATCTGCAGCCTTTCAAGGAACATATCCTGGCTCAGAAGGCTAAAATACTACAGCTGCAGACCACTCTGGAAAACGAGAGATGCAAGGTCCTTCAGATTGATATCCGATTGGAGGAGATCATGGAAACCTCCTCTTACTTCGTAGACAGATCCTAGGAAGTTCTTGAAGTTTTGAATGCCAGAATGGCAAGGCTAGAGAACAATGCAGAGACCCCAGCAGAACTACCAGCCAAATACCATCAAGCCCTTAAAAGAGATCATGACCTGGTAGAGTTCGCTGTCAGCACTACAAAAGACTTGAAGAAGACAGTCAAAAGTGCAGAGGGAGCATGCTCAGAATACTTCAACAGGCTCCTTAATACATTCAACCGGTGCCAAACAGACACTGAACACAAGCTGGATGAGTTCCCAGACCATGAAACCTTCATAGAGATATTGCAGAGCATGTATCCTGATGCAGAGGCCAGAACGCAACAGATCAAGGCCATTGATGACCTGGTTTTGAGGAATGAAGTGTGCCACCCAGCTGTTAGTGTGAAATTCTTGGAAGACCAGCTTCGTTTGAGCCCAGCAAGGGTCAAGGCTATCAAGAATCAAGCCGAGAAATTTGAGATAAGCATTTAGTTTTTGGAGCCTAGCACTTTTGAAAGCATCGCAAGTGAAGCTGCAGCGTGGAGGAAGTTCCTAGAAAGCCAAGCGGGGCCCTCTTCTTAAGGGATGTGTCATCTTTATATTTTGTAATATTTTTGTAAAAGTAAAATGTTCTGAAAAAGCAAAGCGTTGGGAAAATGAAAGGTTGGGAAGCCCAAAGGCTACTTTGGGCAGCCCAACCATTTCACTCTTTTTGTATAAATGTAATAGACTAAGAAGAGAAAAGGGGATTTTTCCCCAGTAAGACTAGAGGACATATTGTAAGAAGAACTATTTCCTTTTGCAATAAAAAATTACAGTTTTCTTGTTGGAGAAAGAGATGTGAAATTTCCTAATGTCATGCAATGGATGGTGGAAAGATGAACTACTTTATTTTTCAGCCTGTGTCCATAAATCGTGAGATCGTTCTAACTTTATGACCTATGTCTTGTTGAATGATTTCTGATTCATTTTCTTGGAAACCTCACCACAAGTAATGTATGTTGCTTACATAACAATTAGCTATCTGATTGTTAGAATATTTTCTCATTAATGTGTTGTAAATATGAATGTCAACTAACTGTAAATTATGTTTATGATACATTTATAATACACATTACTCACCAATAATCATTTTATATGGCTCCCCGGGGATAGGTGCATATATAGGTAGTTAGACAAATAGTTGGCTTCATGGCTGCATATGTGATTTAGATGTTTGAGAACCTAAGACGAGAGGTAAGAACCTGCGCAGCATATTGTGTAGTTCCTTGCATCTTTATCACTCCTGCATTGTTAGTTAGGCATTTGCATTGCATACATTAATTCAAAATTACAAAAACTCGGTGGACCGGGTCGCAACCGGTAAAACCCTTAGTTTTGTTACCTTGACTTACGGTAGCCGGACCGCAAACCGGACGGATTCCCTACACCAAACAGTCAATGGGATAGTTGGGAATGTTGATTGGGGAGAATCCTTTATTGTTGTCGCCTGCGATTTTCCAGGCCTCAATAGTTCTGGCGCTAGAAGGAGGGCCGCCAATAGATGGCTGGCCATGGAACTTGATTTCCCGAGATTACCCTACCAGCAGATGTTTGAAACTCTCAACCTAACCTAAGTATTTACAGATTTCGGTGCTATCCTTGGAGGACTGTTTTTCCCATCATCTTATTCGTTTATTTTTGCACATGGCTGGTAATCAACCCAATCCTCTACCGACATGGAGAGCTAGGTCCCCGCTGAACCTAACACCTCCTCTGCATAATCTACCTCAAGCCTTTGACAGGCTCTTGCCCAAGTTTGACCCTGAGGAAGGGATTTTTGTAGACGATCACCTTCAAAGCTTCTACCTAGAATTAGAAGGGCTAAGGGCTAGGGAGTATGAAGACGTAGTCTGCAGACTATTCCCACACACTCTGAAAGGAGCAGCAGCATCTTGGTATTTCAGTTTGCCTGCAAATTCCATCCTTGATTGGGACACTTTTGAAAGATTTTTCAGAAGTAAATACACAGACCAATAAATGCACGCCTCATTGATGAAAGGTCTTGGTCGGTTAAAAAAAGAGAAGAATGAAAAGGTACATAGTTTCACTCAGAGATTTTCACTGTACTTAAAAAACTTTTCTGCAGTCGACAGACCTTCGGACAAGGTTTTAATTGAGTATTACACCTCAACCCTGGGGCCTGAGCTGGCCATGTTTTCCAAGATGAAAGTCAAGCCAACACTGGTAGAGACTTATGAAGAGGCTGAAAGGGTAGAGGCTGAAAGTGAGAGTGTAGAAGGTTATCCTGATCCCCTTGAAGACAAGATTACTGTGAGAAGAATCTCATTGTTGTCTAAACCTAGAGAAGATCAATCACATGATTACCAAGGAATGATGAAAATGCTTCAGAAACTGTCCAACCGAATAATAAACCTAGAAAAGGAAAGGGACATTCAGAAAACCTATAGGCCTCACTATCCGAAAAAAGAAGATAACAACCAATGGCAAGTCCCTCCTCCCAATTCGGCATCAATAAACATAACAGAAGTAGGAGGGCATAATTTCTGTACTTTTCACCAACAACCCCATTCTGAGAAGAAGTGTCCTCAATGGTTACATTCAATGACATTGGTGATGAATAAGTTGTTGGACCCTAAATTGGATAAGGACAGTGGTAAGGAGGAAAAGGAGAAACAGATCATAAGAGAACCAGAGGATGATACTATGTTCTCATGGAATGGTATTTCACTGTTCGACACTGAAAATGATACTCCTAAATCCGAATGCACATCTACAACTACAAAGAACATGGGTGTCATAGGCCAAGAAAATGCAATGATTTCTAAAATTAACAAGTTGCGGGAGAATGTTAAGAGACTGGATGAGGGAAAAACACATAAGAACAATACCCTCAACCAAAGGATAGAGCCAATCACTGAGACTGTCAAACCTATAGAAGAATAGACAAGTGTTAGTGGGGAAAACTGTGACGAAACTCAAGAGTTGACAACGGATATACCTACTCAAAACCAAATAGGAGAAGAAGACCAAGAACCAGGTTGGAAAGAAAACCTTGACACCCCGCCTTTTCTTTTGACTCTAGAAATGCTGAATTATAATGTGCATAACTGCTTGGTGGACTCTGGAGAAGCAGTCAATGTGATGCCCCTTGAGATTTGCAAAAAGATTAACGGACAGCTAGAGTCCACACCTCGTGAAGTAACACAGTTAAATCGCACAGGTGTAAAATTAGTGGGAGAAATGAAGAATGTCCTCATTCGTTTGGCTGCTAATAACAAGATATGCCAATTTATTGATATTATGGTGGCTGACATACCAAGGGGATATGGGCTCATTCTCAACCATGATTGGGCTACCAGGTTGAAAGGTTATTTTGCTTCAGATTCGTCTCATCTGTTGTTGCCTCTCAAAGGTACCCCAAATCCAGTAAAAATTCTGAGAGAACCATACATGAAGTATACTGTCACTAAGTTAGGAGAAGGCAATGAGTCTGCTGATTCTATCCTGGGAAACTATCTGACTGAACTTAATCTAAGACATCATTCCTCAAAAAGGGCCAGTTCTATGATTGACAGTCAGCTTCAGCTCCTTCAAATTCCTCAGGCTGTGAAAGACAATTATAGAATTGTGAACATGTGTTCAGTTTCAAAAACAGCGCAGCTAGACCATGTTTAGATATCCCGTGTCTATTTTCCAGCCCACCCGTTGACTCTATAGATTAAAAAAAAAAACAATATATTTCAGGAGTGGGCAAATTTTTCTCTTTCTTTGTTTTTGTACATAAATAAATTGTTTGTTTTCTTTGATGCTTGAGACTGCTTTCTTTTGCTAATTGATTTAATCTTGTTTCCTTTGATTTATTGTTTTGCTAGTTTTTCTTTGGTTTTCAATAAAGAGGCAAACTTTTGGTTGCAATGGAAACGTCAGGGTTCTTTTTTAACTGAAATCTTGAGCAAAATACTGTGCTTTAAAAAATAGAATGTCTTCTAGTAGAAGTTTTCCTAACTGGCAATGCGTTCATTGAAATCTTACTTAATCCCTGTAAATAACTCAAAAGTAAGAGAGGTCTGGAATACTATTTCGAGGCTCCATCCATTTCACATCTTAAATAACAAAGGGGGTGATAGCAAAAGACTCATGGAAAGGAAACATAGTAAAACAGTATATCATATTTAAATGATCCCATGTCATATATATTCAGAAAAGCAATAAGCTATCAAGAGTCAAAACTCCTTAAAGAAAGCATTACATATCAAAGCAAAATAACAAAGCATGAAGTACTGAATGGCCACAAGATCCTCTCCGTCTGTGAACTGAAATATGAAGCACATTTTTCACACAAAAGGGCACTATGGGATAGAGGATCCTGAATTAAAATTCAGTAAGAAAAGGCCTACAAGAGGACTCATATCCAAAGAACTAAAATTCAAATAGCACAAAAGTGCGAATTGGCATGGGAATGAGGAACAAATGGATAATACTGTTTACACTCTGTTACAATCCTGTGGTGTCCAAGTTGGAAACTCCCTAAGGACAGGCAAAATAAACCTCACCTATTTGGCCTCAAAAGAGTTATTCAGACTGACAATATCTATGTGTTACCTTTTCCCCAAAGAATAGACTACTCTTCAATGATTGAAATGCTTAAATTGGCCAGCCCGAGGATAAAGACATCTAGAAGATTTCAACTTTTATTCAGATGGTCTTGCACTGGAAAAGAGTTAATTCAGAAATCTGGAGTTCACGAGGTAGTCACCAATTGTTGCAGCTGCAACATTTTCCCAAAATTCTAAAAATTTTAGGACCCTCCTCTACTTTGAATTAGTTTGATTTTCTGCCTTATCTTGATCTAATGACTTTTGGAATGTTTTCAAATGCTTGGGTAGCTCTATCAATCGATCTGATGTTTTCCTTAACACTTTAATTAAATCCCATGCATAATCAAGTTTATCGTTGCTTTTTAAATACCCTTGAAGCCTTCTTAAATAGGAAGCTAGTTCACTTGAGTTTCCCGCCGTTACGGAGGTCTGTGCCTTGTATTTTTTCGCCGTTGGGGACAGTTTTTGGTTCTGCATCGATCATTTTCCTAGCCGTCGTTGCGGACGGATTCTCGTTCTGGCTTCCGCTATTACAGATCAGTCCAGGTTTTAATTTTTGGTTTTCGTTGGCTGTGTATCGGAGCCGTTTACCTTCGTTCTCTTCACTGTTGCGGACGGTGTCTTGTTGTGAATGTCCGCTGTTGCAGAGGAGTCTAAGCTGTCATTCCCCGATCCTAAAAGCCATCCAATTTCCGATCATTGGTTTTTGTTCGCCTTACCTGTTCACTGTTGCGGAGGAAGTTTTTGTTCATTAGCCGATCCTATAAGCTTTCGACGTCCGATTATTATTTTCACGCGCCTTGCTCACCGTTGTGGACGGGTTGGTGCTGTTGCTTTCCTCCGTTGCGGAAGGTTGTAAGTTCTTACCCTCTGATCCGGATTTGTTTCTCTTCGATCTATTAAGTCGTCACATGTGCGGCCCAGTTTTATATATTCGGGGGTAGCGTTTTATTTTTCTATTATTGTTTTTGCTACCCAGCGCTGTCGACCGTTTGAGCTGTCATCTTCTCGAAGGAGCCTGCTATCGGTACGCTTGCATCCAGGTGGAAACCATGGAAGCTTGGACATTGTCAACCCGCTCATCCTCCCATTGATTGCATTGTGTTTTCCAGGTAGGCTCCTTGTCATTTCCTCCTTTTCCATTTATACTATTAGTGGTTTTCTACGATGATAGGGTATTCCCCGGCCTTTTCTTCCTCATACCGCTAGGTTTGAGCCTTGGTCTCATATTATCTTTTCCATGGGAGGGTATTATAACAATTGAAACTGCCAGGTTTTTCAATCATTGTTGCTTACAAGCCCCACGCAGAGAGGAAGAAGGGGGGGGTTCGGTGCGGACGGTCGTCCGCACCGAAACCCCTGTGTGAGGATGTTGAGTAGGGGCAGGTTGAAGGCCATATCTCCCTAGTAGACATAAGCAGTTTGGTGCTTCCCAGTCTTCTGACCTACGCTGTCCCGAGCACCCTGTTCACGCCCAGTTTCAAGCCGCGGCTAGGGAAAAGGGTTTATTGTGGCAGCCTGTAGTTGACCATTTTCTTCTCAGGCAGTTTCTTTCTTGGCAGCCGTTTTGACCTATGCTTTTCCGCGGGCTGTTATTCTGAAACCCCAACCTATGAGAGGGTGTATTGCGGCACTCTTTCTGTGTGGTTTTGCCCCTATCCGTCTAGCGCCTTGATTTGCTAATGGCACCCGCAGGGAATGCTATGTAGGGTCGAGTTAATGTAATTAATTTTTGCTTAGCCATATGGTTGAATTGTTGATATTGGAAGCATGGGTGACTTGCGCAGTCATACTGCATATAGTTACCTTCAATCATCTCTTTCATTGCTATACCTAAACTAAACCCCTGAACTCTATGCATTGCATTTTAAATGGTCTAAGGGTCAAAGTTTTTGTTGCACATGTATACAGTTGCTTCACTAAATACTACCGTATAGGAAAATAGCACATAGCGTAGTAATTTAGTTTTAATGCTGGCCCGAATATAGCTGATAAATTGCTCAGTATCATGTAGCAGCAATAGATTACCCACTTTATTGCACAGGATTGAGTTTGCTTCATATTAGGTATAGATCGGGTCACGGAATCCTGTACACTAGTTTCAGCAGTTCTGATAGTGAGGGCATTTTCGGGTTATACATGCATGCATTTGATCCTCTGCTTGCTACCACATTAAACACCTGAAAATGACACTTTGCATATAGATGTAATTTTACTGCAGTCTAGAAGATGGTTGATGTGATGTTTTAATATCATACAGAAATGTTTTGCATCATGCTGAGATATAGACAAAAGCACCAAATAGTGTGCATTTGGTCAGTCAAGTTATGCAAACTTATATCTTAGTTTCATCGACTAGTTGCTGCCATGATATACCTAGAAAGAATAAAATGATGCACACTGTCATGTAAATATATGCACCTTGAATGTCTCATTATTACAATGTTATATGTGGCAGGAAGAAGTCGAGCTCACCATGTCCAAAAGACAAAAGAAGAAGGCCCCAGTGGTGGAAGAAGTGCCAGAGGCGGAAGTTGAAACAAAGACTGAATACATATATGAAGACACCCAATGTGTTTCTGGTGTGGAGCCCGAGTACAAATGGGGTGACCTATACAGATTGATTTCCCACAGGGAGGTTCCCGACACGGGCCTCGAAGAAGAATCTATCTATGCCAACATAGAAAAGTCTTCTATCATGAAGATTTCCACCAGACCAGAGCTGTTCCCATGCTCTGAGGTAATTGGCTGGATTTTTCCCCATGTAAATACAACCACAATGATCATAGGAAACACTGAAGGACAGGGCTATGCTGCATTTAGCCCTGGATATGTGGCGTTGGCCTATCATCTACCAGAGGCCCAGGTTTTCTTATCTGACGAGTGGCTGGATAGCATTAGAATGGACCTAGTGGAAACTCTTAAGAAAATGCTCTTGCAAGGGAAGCTCTACCGATATAGACAGACCAGTGAGTACGATACAGCGAGCTTGAGGCCTCCCTACAGGTTTATAGCTCTGATGCTCAACAGGATCTTTGGAAGAGCTCATGGCAGACTCTTCAAGCTTGAATGGATACCTATTATCTTTCATGTGGCCACCCAAGGAACAGTCTTCAATTGGGCCAACCTTGTATCGAGCAGTCTTTCCTCTTACTTGGTCGCGGCCTTGGGAGGAGAAGCTAAGAAAAAATCTGAATTTTACATGAGTTCAATATTGATAGATTGCATACTGTGTAACCAGCCCTTCCTTGGTCTCAAGTGCATTTGGGACAGGGAAAGAATGCCTGTGTATGCTGCATATAGACCGTTGTGGGCTCATCAGTACCATAGCCATTACACAGAGGTCTGCGAGCACTTCATTATGCCACTCTATGCGCTCATTTTCTTGAAGGAATGTGATTGTATGTCAGAAGGTGCCATGCAGGTAATAGGAGAATATGCTAATTATTTCCTCACTGAAAATGGCATGTACATCCGAATGTATGGAGGATCAAAGACTCCTTTACTGCTGCCCAAATATGCAACAGATTATATAGTCCATAAAGAGGCAATCAGGTAGGTATTCATCGACAGAATAGGTAGTTTCTTGTTCCAACACAAGAAGACTGCATACCCTCCCTTACCATTCAGGCTAGGTAGCTACAAATTCACCAGGTTGAAACAAGCTGCCGAATTCATAGAGGAACTAGGGAAGTTCCATTTTGGTGAGATGCCTTTCTGAAGGAATGATACTCACTGTAGAGTGATGGAGCACTGTAAAGAGCATAAGGTGTTTTTCGAATATACCCATCATTTTGATAAGGAAGAATCTATCTTCCAGAATGCTCCAAACATGACGGCACTAAACAGAAGATTTAAGAAGAAAATCACCACCATAGGTGGGAAAGGTGAGGAGCAGAGAAAGGCTGAAGAAGGAATTAAAAGGATGAATGAAGAAGCTCAGAGGTTGGAAAAGGAAGCTGTAGAATGGCTACAGAAGGGAGAAGAAGAGAAAAGTAAAGTTGCTCAAGAAGCAGCTGAGAAAGCTGCCCAAGAAGCAACTGAGATAGCAAAAGAGGTAGCCAAAGAAGCAGAGGAAGCAGTTAGACAAGCAGCTGAAGAGGAAAAGAGAAAGCTTGAGGAGGAGCTCCAAAGGTAGGAGGCTGAAAGAATAGAGTTGACACAGTAGTCAGTCTCTGAAATAGCAGAAGGGCAGACCCAGGAGGAGGAAAACCCCGAGGTACAGATCTCTCAAGTACTCGCTGCTAGCATCCTTGTGGCCCCTTCACTCCAGCTAGTGCCTTTCATCCAGAAAAAGGGTGAAGAAGTCCCCGACTTCAACACTGTCTATTATGATAGGGCCACCAAAATAATAATGAAAAGAACGGAAAGGAAGGTAGATGCACAGGATATGCCTGGCAAAATGATAACAGATACTGCTGTTATTCTAGGAACGGACCTAGATCCAAGGCTTACCATAAGGGCTGGGACTGCAATACTACATGCTTCAGAGGATAACATAGATAAGGTGATGACTGAACTAGATTCATACAAAAAATCTTCTTCCCAGCTGAAGGATACCCTGAAGAGAGAGAGAGAGGAAGGAAACAGGTTAAAGCAGAAATTTGAACACTTACAGAGAGAGATGAAGACTACTGAAGCTGAGTTGCAGGCCCTGCATGAAGAAAGATAGCCTCAGGAGACTACACAAGAACACCTTGAGCAAATGCAAGTATAAGATCAAGAGTTGAAGAAGGAGAAGGAGCAGTTGCTGCGAAAGGTGGAGGACCTAGAAGAACAAATGAAGATCCTTGAGCAGGCCAATGATTTGCATTCCCAGGAACTGACAAAACAACATCAAGAGCAGCTTGCCTCTCTGATCGCTGATCTGGAGGTAGTAAAAGAATAGCAAGTAGATCTGTAGCCTTTCAAGGAACATATCCTGGCTCAGAAGGCTAAAATACTACAGCTGTAGACCGCTCTGGAAAACGAGAGATGCAAGGTCCTTCAGATTGATAACCGGTTGGAGGAGATCATGGAAACCTCCTCCTACTTCGTAGACAAATCCCAAGAATTTCTTGAAGTTTTGAATGCCAGAATGGCAAGGCTAGAGAACAATGCAGATACCCCAGCAGAACTACCAGCCAAAGACCATCAAGCCCTTAAAAGAGATCATGACCTGGTAGAGTTCGCTGTCAGCACTACGGAAGACTTCAAGAAGACCGTCAAAAGGGCGCAGGGAGCATGCTCAGAATACTTCAAGAGGCTCCTTAATACATTCAACCGGTGCCAAACAGACACTGAACACAAGCTGGATGAGTTCCTAGACCATGAAACCTTCATAGAGATATTGCAGAGCAGGTATCAGGATGCAAAGGCCAGAACGCAACAGATCAAGGCCATTGATGACCTGGTTTTGAGGAATGAAGTGGGCCACCCAGCCATTAGTGTGAAATTCTTGGAAGACCAGCTTCGTTTGAGCCTAGCAAGGGTCGAGGCTATCAAGAATCAAGCCGAGAAATTTGAGATAAGCATTCAGTTTTTGGAGCCTAGCACTTTTGAAAGCATCGCAAGTGAAGCTGCAGCGTGGAGGAAGTTCCTAGAAATCCAAGGGGGGCCCTCTTCTTAAGGGATGTGTCATCTTTATATTTTGTAATATTTTTGTAAAAGTAAAACGTTGGGAAAAAGCAAAGCGTTGGGAAAATGAAAGGTTGGGAAGCCCAAAGGCTACTTTGGGCAGCCCAACCATTTCACTCTTTTTGTATAAATGTAATAGACTAAGAAGAGAAAAGGGGCTTTTTCCCCAGTAAGACTGGAGGACATATTGTAAGAAGAACTATTTCCTTTTGCAATAAAAAATTACAGTTTGCTTGTTGGAGAAAGAGATGTGAAATTTCCTAATGTCATGCAATGGATGGCAGAAAGATGAACTACTTTATTTTTCAGCCTGTGTCCATAAATCATGAGATCGTTCTAACTTTATGACCTATGTCTTGTTGAATGATTTCTGATTCATTTTCTTGGAAACCTCACCATGAGTAATGTATGCTACTTACATAACAATTAGCTATCTGATTGTTAGAATATTTTCTCATTAATGTGTTGTAAATATGAATGTCAGCTAACTGTAAATTCTGTTTATAATACATTTATAATACACATTACTCACCAATAATCATTTTATATGGCTCCCCGGGGATAGGTACATATATAGGTAATTAGACAAATAGTTGGCTTCATGGCTGCATATGTGATTTAGATGTTTGAGAACCTAAGATGAGAGGTAAGAACCTACGCAACACATTGTGTAGTTCCTTGCATCTTTATCACTCCTACATTGTTAGTTAGGAATTTGCATTGCATACATTAAGTCAAAATTACAAAAACTCGGTGGACCGGGCCGCAACCGATAAAACACTTAGTTTTGTTACCTTCACTTACGGTAGCCGGACCGCAAATCGGATGGATTCCCTACACCAAACAGTCAATGGGCTAGTTGGGAACGTTGATTGGGGAGAATCCTTTACTGTTGTTGCCTGCAATTTTCCAGGCCTCAACAGGTCGTTTTATCATTTCCAAGGTTTTAGAAAAAGGGGCCTACGAGCTTGTGGATTATGATGGAGTCCACTTTGGGCAACCTCGCAATGGGTTGTACTTAAATAGGTACTATTCCTAGATCATTCATCTATGGTACATTGTATATATGTACATTATTTGGCTTTTCATTGTCTTTTGGTATTTTCAATATGGTTTTAAGTTTAATGTCTAGATTGTTTATACCATGTTTTGGTTATGCAGATCAGATGGCTTTTTATGGCTTCACCGATAGTGTTTGTCACCATACCCTGAACCTTGCCTCAGCTTCTTGGGTTCTGTATTCCCCTGCACATGATCTAGTGAGTTTAGGAGTAGTTTGTATTGGTCCTGCTACCAACAATATCATCGAGTATGAAGCAGTCATAGGTATTTTGACTAAGGCTACATCCTGGATCATTCATGACTTGGTAGTGTTCATGGAATCACAATTGGTGTTTTGTCATTTAAACTAGGTTTACACCATCATAAACACTATACTACTCCATCTCTATCGAAGGGTACATTTATTGGAAAGGTCATTTGAATTCATTACTTATAGGCATATCCATAGGGTAGACAATGCAGTTGCTGACTCATTGGAAAATAATATCCTAGACTGGTATATTTCTCATTCGTGGCATGAAAGTTAAACATGGTTCATAACATTGTAAATAAATAGTAAAAACATATAAAACTCATGTAAATACATTTTCCAATTGAAGCATAAACATCGAAGGAAAAAGTCTGTATATATATATATATATATATATATATATATATATATAAGTGTTTTCACAAAAATAGGTCACGAGACCTCATTTGAAGCACTCTCACTTTCAAGCAGCACAAAATCATACAAAAAATATGAAGCTATAGCAACTTTCAGTGATACATCATGTAAGAGCTAGTGATGCTCATGATAGCACATAACAGCCCACACTACTCTACGTAGCAGATGACTGAAGTGGTCTGGCACCCCTGCTGTGTGCCTCTGATAGCGCATTGGGATATCATCAACGGATGCATCACGTATGTCCAAAGTTAACCTCTCTAGGTTCTCCTCCAGCTGTCCCATAGGGTCATCTCCTCATTGAACAAATTGAGCTCTCGCTCGTCTTTCCAGTGGGGATGATCCCCCAGGTCATGCAACTCTTACATCTGCATGAAAATTTCAGGTCTCGTTACTATACATAAAAAGTAAAAAAATGAAAAGACAAAAAACACAAATAGCTATATTAGGGTTTTGTTTCTTACCCATTTCTCCCCACTTCTCATCAAGTGGAAGTGGTAGGTCAAGGTCATCCCTGAAATTAGTCCATGCATAAGCATAATCCTCAACCATGAGGATTTGGTCACTAAGCCATCGGAAGAATGGAGACCCGAACTTCACCTTCCCTCTACTTGCTCTTGTACGAGCCATGATCCTGACCCACCTCAGCATACGAGGGTCTCTCACCCTCAGCTCAGTAAAAACCACTTGGGGTATCAGCTGTGGGATCCGCTCAAAAAAGAAATAGCCTAAGATAGAACTATAGCCAAACTGTTTTAGTTCTCTGTTCCGAAACTTGGTCATCTAGTCTTTAAATACCAGTAGCAATGCCTCCTCCCCGTTGAAAACTGTAGGTTCCATAGCCTCTATCACATACAAAATATGTTCCCTAGAAGCCTGATGAGGCCCTTGGATCCCAGCTAGCCTCTGCATGGTAAAAATAAGAGTGCAGAGAGGAATATCCACTACTACCTTGATGGGAATATTCTTCCCTCAATTTCTAGTACTGGGAAGGAAGTGGTGATCAATCAACTCCTGAGTAGTCACGTCACCTCCATGGGAACCAGTCAATGAAATCGGGGCACCCTGTCTCGACAATCTAGTCAAGAAGTAGATGTCTTCTACCTAGATGGTCAACACATGTACCCCCACCTGAAAGTATTGTTGTTTCGAGTTCCACATATGGAGTATATACTCCAGGAATCTCTCATGAGACACCATACTATGTGTGCATAATAACTTGAGGAGGACATAGTCCCTCAATGCAGCTATACATCTCGCATTTCTTTCGGCATGGGAATCATCATCATCATGCTGTCATTCCTTCCATATCACCATTTTTTACCATTGGAAACCTACCAAAAACCATTAATGGACCAGTTAAAAACATATCCAATCACCAAAATCAATTAAAATCTTGTGTTTTTTCCTATCCATGCATTTTTCCCAACTCACGACTGACACTGCTTGAGTGCAGTGTTATAAGCACGGTTATCATGGTGCACTGCCTATCCCATAAGGGGTGGGAGCAGTGCCCACTTTTTAAGTTTATGGACTGCCTAAAATGGCCAAAAACCCTCCTAAAATAAAAAATAAATGCGTAAAAGTGAAAGATTAGGTTTTTATCATCTACCTGGCTCTGACGGCGCTCAAATTGTACGGTCGGATTTCCCGGAATCAACAGCTGAAGATCTAGTTCAAAGTTGCTCCAAAATTCTCTTGACTAGTGGTAAATAGTGAAATGTTTTGATTTTTACTATTTGAAATGACTTTTATAGCTATTTTAGGGGTTTTTAATGTCATTTTAATATTTTAAAATCATTATCATTATAAAATCCATCCATATGACTCATTAAAAATCATTTTTCAAGAAATTAACGTTGCTATTGAGTTTTGCACGAGTAGAAATGAAAATAGGAAAAAATTTATGGGGAAGTTTGTTTTTGACTTTTTCGTACTTCCTTAAAATTGAAAAAGTCCTCGAGCGTTTGTTTCGATACTTTGGTCACGCTCTCAAAACTCAGTATCAAAGTTTCGAGTCTTTTTTAAGATTCTTTTTAGGCTCATAAAATTATTCATCATTAAAAACAGACCTAATGGTGTCTCCTTTAAGCTCTTTTCGGACTCCCTAAATATGAAAAGATTGTCGATCACTTGTCTTCTTCATACTCGTAAAAGTATTTGAAGAGTCGTCTCTCCGATGGTAGGTTATCTCTTTTTTAGTTCGAATAGACTATTTTATGAAAAAGGACCCTTTGGAGTTTTCTTTTGTCTTCATTTAGACTCTCTAAATATGAACAATGTTGAGTTTGCTTTCACTGGACTCGTTAAATTAAACACTGAGAGACCCTTTTTTGAGATCGAACCCCTCCTTTCTCAGGTTCGTGAAATA
The DNA here is from genome assembly GCA_001517045.1 of Pseudotsuga menziesii. Lineage (NCBI taxonomy): Eukaryota > Viridiplantae > Streptophyta > Pinopsida > Pinales > Pinaceae > Pseudotsuga > Pseudotsuga menziesii. The sequence continues at coordinate 46,041 of LPNX010912886.1, forward strand.
TATGGGAATAGACTTGTCTTCGGATAATCTCAAATGAGTGTTTGTTACCCTTTTTGAACTCGTAGAAATGAAAAGAGGCACTCATCAATCATGATGGGGGAATTAAGGGAAGGGAATCATTTTGCAAGTCCAATGGCAGTTGTGTGTCACCTTTGAACATGGCACTTGTCTGCATATCATTCAGTCAATTGGGTATTCAGCTGACTTACAAGTCAATCCACTTTCATGAGTCATGTCACTCCTTTGATTTTTTCAAAAGAATGCATTGTCCACTGTCGCATTATGTGTCTGTATAGTCTATTCATGCTACCAAGTATTTTGTTGTGCCACCCAATGTTCAAAGGAAGAAAGAAGTTTACCTTTGCAGTTAAAAAAACCTTTGTGTCAGTACTTTGAGTCAGTCCTATGGTTACCTTATCTATGATATTCCAAAATTTTGTTCCAAGTTTCGTGTCATCGATGTGGGATTCATCATGGCCCTCCTTCGACGAGACTATTCCTGTCAACATCAACTCATCATCTGACAAATAGTCTTAGAAAAAAATTTAGTACCTTGAGATCTGTATGCCTCAATGATAGATTCTCTCGCTATTGACAAAGGTTCACATTATTGGCCTTTGATCGAAAGAATCTGCTGGGTGTTCGATGCCAAGACATCTATTCATGTTCAGTATATTGTACTAGGGTACCTTGGGAATCATTGACATCGCTGGCATTTTCCCTCACACTTGTTAACGGTTCACCTCATTGACCGGTAATCAAGTGGTTTCTACCATGTTCGACTTCAGAACATTGTAATCACATGGATATAATTTTACTTTGTGGAAGACGAGACGAAGACCCTGGGTATTTGTTAAAGAACTCATAGCTTTCTCCCCAGGTTACAATGGAGCATAGTGTATGAAGTACCAGCATGGATCCACATTTATATGGTCGTGGCTATGCTCAAATTTTCGTTTGTATGACATAGATCTATGTTGTATATCTGGTAGCTATGTCCAAGTTTGAGTCCTCTATCACATGGATCTATGTTCTATTCTAGTAGCCATGGTTGTTTATTCCTCTTATGGATCTGTCTTTTGTATTGGTCTACAACCATGATGAGGTTACATTTATTCATGAGACAAAGTATTGATGTATTGCAGATGCCTGTTCGATGACACTCTTCGATCAAGCTGGCTCTTACCTTGAAGTGATAACTTGCTCTATCAAAGCTCTCGCCTATCATATCCCTCTAGCCTCATGCTTTGGGGGGAATTCTGTTACACTCAAAATATGTCACCAACATATGATAGGATCCCTAACACAGGCATTCTCCCTCAAATAACAAACTTGAACAGAATCCTGCTCTAGGTGTTGATTCCAACATACAAAATTGCAGCACCTCTTCTACCCTCAAGCACATAAGCGGTACCCTATTCAGCACCACTCTAGCTGTGTGAGAACTAGGTAGTGCCACCACCTTTAACCTATGTTGTTAGCTTCGTTCCTAGCCATCACCACTCTGTCATAAAGGGGTATAAGTGGTGCCCTTGGTAAAAAGAGAATAAAGGAGGTTTCTCGAGGCTTCTAGAACAACATCCTTGTGTCTAACCTTATCCCTACTCACCTGGGTTGGTTAAGGTCGAGATCCCTCTTTGTAGGATCTTGTGGCCACCTCACCCACCAATCTCTCAACCATCCTATCCACTTGAGCCCTATAAATACAAGCTCATACTCCATGGTTGAGAGGGGGGAGAGAAGAACAGTAAAGTTATGTTGTTGAATTGATACCCTGGCCTAATCCATTAGACAGCAATTGTGGAGCAAGTTGGATTTATCGGGGACAAGGTTCTAGTCTTGTGAAGGAGTGTATCTGCACTAAGGCACATGGTTGTAATATCTTTCATTTATTTTCTAATGCAAAGTTTATTTCCTTCCCACATGTTTGTTGCGTTAATCTCACATATGTGTTATTGGATTCCTTAGTCACTAATATGGATGTGTAGATGATTTTCTGGTAGTTTTGATGTCTTTGTATGTTTGATATGTTTTACAGGTATAAAGGTCCTTCATCAAAGTTACATTCAAGGCATCTATAACATTTAGGGAAGGTCTTCTGCCGAGTTATTCACTCATTTTTTCTGGATCTGAACCATTCAGACCAGAGGAACAACTTCTGTCCGCAGAAGGTGATATATTCCTGATAACACTTGGATACTTCTACTGACCACCACCTCTAAATTGTTACAGAGAAAAGAATATTTCTCTATACATACACACATTCCCGAAGCAACACAAAAGAGATACAAAATATATTTATAAGAAACCCATTCCTTCAAAGAGCCTATTCCAACATCATCCACAAAGAGTAAGTCGGTTAGTTCCAAATTTGAAGTGAGACAAATACCTTGTAAAATACCATATTGCTTGGCTGCTCCAATAGTTTGACTAGGCCCTTCAATGACCAACAAAAAGAGTAGGGGAGATAAGGGACAACCTTCTATGATACCACGCGTACCATTAAGGAAACCCAATGGAGAACCATTTATCAATACAGATAAATATACAAAAGTGATACATCCCATGATCCAATTTACGGTACACATGGGGAAGTCGATATGTAGTAGGATCAGTCGAATGAAGGTCCAGTTGAACCTATAAAAATATTTTATGATATCTATTTGAAGTACTAGAGCCTCCATTTTTTTAATAGTACGTAATATTTCCTCCGTTATACCAATCGGTTCTTGAATTTGCCTATTTTTCAAGAATCCAAACTATTCCGTGGAGATGCATTTTGCCACGATGGGCTTGAGTCTATTTGAGATTACCTTTGAGATGAGCTTATATATAAAGTTACAGAGCAAGATGAGTCTAAAATATGCAAAGGACTTTGGCTTATCGTTCTTGGGAATGAGGGTCAGGAAAGTAGAGTTTAAAGTTCTCCCCACCCTTCCCTCTTTCTAAGATAACTCCACTGCTTTCCATAAATCCAAGTTTACCAAGTCAAATAAGTAGAGGAATAACTCCATATGCTAACCATCAGGACCCAAGATATGATCCTTTTTGAAACTCTTAAGAGCTATTTCAATTTTCTCCATCGTAACCTTGGCTTCCATGTTCTCTGAGTCTTCCTCAGTGAGAAATGATGGGAAGTGCTTAATTACCTTAAGCTAGTTAGTGATCAGGGATTTTCCATAATCCTTGAAAAGGATTTTAAAATGTTCCTTCCCCATGAGTTTGAGTTGGTCCAGGTTACTGGCCATCTTTCCATCACCATCCATCATCTCCCAAATGTTATTATTATTGCACTTGGCAGAAGCATAATTGTGAAAAAAACTTTGGATTGGCATCACCTTGTTAAATCCAGAGGGCCCTGATCTTTAATTTCCAAGCAAGACCTCATGAGCCAGTATCTCATGTTTCCTTTTCTTATAGGAAGCAAGGATTTGCATTTCCTATTTAGGGATTATACCAATAGGAAAAAGAGAGAAAAGATGTTGAATATTAAGATCTAAATTGAAGAGTTCCTGCCTCTACACTTGTTTCTTCTTCTTTTCCCACCTATTTACTTTGAATTTGAGTCTTTTAAGTTTCAGAACCAACCTATTCATATCATCACCCTCAAGGGGGTCAATCTCAGATAACCAAGAGGAATGAACAACCCGTGAGAAGCCTTCTACAGGTAACCAAGCCCTGTTGAATTTGAATGGATAATTCAAATTATGAGCTATGCCATCCCATTCAAGACAGACAAGGAAGTGATCAAAGATCACTGAGGGATGTGTCCAAGATCTATAGCGAGTAAATAAAGGCATCAATAAGTCAGAAATGAGATATCTATCCAATCTCTTACTGATTCCTTCAGACCCAACCCTACCATTCCTCCATGTCGTACCAGCAACAACCAGGGAAACATCCACCATTTTAGTACAATCCAACAATTGGGAGAAAAAGGAACATTCCATATTAACATGAGATTTCTTCCCCCATATCTCATCATCCAAAAGGGAAAAATTTAGATCCCATACAATAATCAGATTAGCGAAATAAAAAATTCCATCTTTAACCATCGAATCCCAGAACACATTTCTTTTCAGATATGGTCCATAACAGTTTAGATAGGTAATATCCAAGGAATTATTCCTTGACAATACCTTGACCAAAATACCATATAGTGTAACAAAATCTTTACAATGTACCAAAGAAGGATCCCATCCAGTGAGAAGGCCCCCAGAGAGACCAAGGGAGTTCGTTGCATAGAATTCCTAGTCCGGTTTTATTTTGGCAAAGGATAGAAGAGCTAGAGAGTGATCACACATGGTTTCTTGTAGGAATACCATGTCAGGTTTGATATCAGAGAGAAGAGAACCAAGGGACTTGATCTTTGAGGGCCCTCCAAAACCACATATATTTAGGGAGAGAAGTTTCATTATGAAACATGGTCTGGGGAAGTCTCTTCTCTAAGATCCCCAAGGGAAGATTGGTTTGAAGGGAAACAAGATCTCAATGCATCCTTTATCTTGATCGAAAGAGGTTTATAATAATAACCATTAAGGTCACTCAAGGCTTAATAGTATTTTGTGTTCTACCTCTCCGAATGTTGACATTTTGATGTCGAATTGAGTCCAGTGGGAGAGTAGGGGGATAAATAGGAGTTTTATCAGTGAATATATCAATATACTTAAGGAGGTAAGGATTCGTAAAGGAAGGTGCTTCATGGGATCTAGCAGACAAGAGAGGGTCAATTGGAGGAGGGGGAGGAGCTCTAAGTGTCTCCGAAATTGGTGTAAATTCCACCTAAGAAAAGAGGGGTTGGTCTAGAGTAGTGGGCATGTAAGCTCCATCCTTTGGAGATGCCAATAACCTATCACAAGTGGCCTTCACAGGAACTAAAGGAGAAGTAGGAAGGTCAGAGCAGTCCTTAATCGAAAAGGAAACCAACACCGCTGCAGAATGCCCCAAAGGTAGAGAAATCACTAATGTGGAGAAAAACCCCTTTGTTAAAGACTCCACATCCCTATTAGGATCAAGAGTAACCACAACCAGACAATCTAAGCTAATAGAAGGATGGTTAACAATACATTTGCATAAGAAATCCTTTTCAATATCCAAAATATAATCCAGTTCCCCTTTGGTAAGATCCACATATAATGTAGGAGAAGCAGAATCATAAGTACTTGCAATGGGTAAAGTAGAAGGAGCCACTGGAGTAGAGACTATGGAAGAGAGATCCCAGGCCATGTTGTTTGAAGATCGAGGGGGGCCATGGAGCAACATAAGACAACTGTGCTGGAGATGTCTAGTTGCGTGGAAAATGTGGCAATGAAAGGGAATGTTCAAATAGTCTAGCTTTTGGGAATGTATAAAATTGTTGCAAAGGATATCGATGTCAGTTGGAAATCCTATCAAGTTGTCCATTTCCACCAATACTCTCGTCATTCATTTATCGAAGGTAAGATGAAAGTTTTTTGAAACAACCACAAAATGACCCAAAGAGTTGGCAATGCCAACAAGGATGTCCTTACTTCAGAAAGGGGGATGTAGAGCAAGAAACAAAACCCACAAGTGCTGGGTAGAATATTTCTCATGAAGGGGATCGAATCCAATGTGCAAGTGGTTGAGCACAAGCAAGCCATTTTGTATGGTCCATAACAAGACAAGAATCCGAGAAGCATCTTTCCCTTCAAGAAAAACAAAAACACACCATCCATTTTCCAACCTACTCACAGTAGGGATATAATCAAAGAGAATATTCTAGTTTTGCGAGGCCTAGGACACCCATTCTTTTTTCCCTAGCTTGCAACATTCCAAATAACTAATGAGGGATCTACTACAGAGTACGTCAACCTTATCCATGTAGATATCCCTCCCAATCACATAACTTCATTTTGCTTCTAGAATTTTAAGTGCCTTAATCTTTCTTTGCGATTTAAAGTGCTCAAGAGGAGTCAAAACCCGATTCATATTCCTCCCCATGTACAAAGCCACTTCCATATGAGGCTAGAAGAACCAGGACACGTGATGCCCCCCTCTAATAGAAAACAAGGGGAAAGCGACAAAACCACTAGGAGTCATGAAACCCAAGTTCCAAACAGGGTTACCTTCCTTATCTTTATAACCCAACTACAACTCCAAAAGTTTTTTTTATTAGAAAGAGCAGAGCATCATCAAATATCTGAAAATGGAGTGGTGGGAAACAATGGTGACAATTGAATCTAAGACTTGTCCCATTTGTTTGACTTCAACATGGGATATTTTGTCCCTGTTTCTGACATAAAACTTCAAACACTCAAGAAGGAAGATGACTTTGAGAGCCATGATCTAGGCCAAGGCCTCTTCCTTACAGTCGATGAACTTGTGACAATAGCTCCGGATTTTCTAATCGTATTTTTTTAAATCCTCCACAACGACCAACTGGAACTTAGGTATCCCCTTCATTCTTTTCTTACATATACAAATTATTGCCAATTTGTGGCGCTCAATATCATAGAGCTCAGACCTCGAGTGGTGATAGGGACCAATGGAAACCATCTGTGGAATGTACACCTCTCTAGTATGCCAATAATTCTTTCTCCTCCTCATCTAATTTTTGTAGTACATCAAGAGATTCCTTAATTTGAATAACCCAACTATCCTCATCGATCTTCACTTGAGTAGAGTTAGTGTAGGATTCCATGTTTTTGAATAAGAGAAAAGGAGATGCACATAAATTTCTGCACACAAATGAGATTTATCTGTGAATGTTGAGTGACTCATATGGAATTCATTTGGTAGAGGTCCATTTACTTCATAGAGACAATCGAAAGATGCTCGTTACTTCCCATCATGTTCCTCTCTCCAGAGAGAGACTGTTCCCACGTTCACACACTGCAGCCACCTTGATACTGAGTTGTTGAGTTGTCTATGACAGTTAATGATATGGAATTATAATTTCTAACAAACCAAAAACTTTATTGACTGACTTTATTCCTTTTTGAAATCTAAAATGCAATTTCACTTTAACCCCTTAAATCACACGCAACTATGCTCAGCTAGTAACACTGTAGTAATGATTCACTCTTTGATCTTAAACCATTGAAAGAGAAATTGTGTGTTGAGTTAGGATTTGATGGGTTTGTAATGTCTATGCAATAGTTATGTACCCATATATTAGCATCTGAAAGGGTGAAATTTAGATCTCATACAATAATTAGATTAGGCAAATAAAAAATGACATATTTAGCCGCCGAATCCTAGAACACAATTCTATTTAGATACAGTCCATAACAGCTGAGACAGGTAATCTCCAATAAGTTATTCCTTGACAATACCTTGACCAAAATACCATATCGTGTAACAAAATATTTACAATGTACCAAAGAAGGATCCCATCCAGTGAGAATGCCCCCAAGGAGACCAAGGGATTTCGTTGCACATAATTCCCAACTCGGTTTTATTTTGGAAAAAGATAGAAGAGCTAGAGAGTGTTCACACATGGTTTCTTGCAGAAAGACCATGCCAGGTTTGATATAATAGAGAAGAGAACCAAGGGCCTTGATCTTTGAGGGCCCTCCAAAAACATGGATATTCAGGGAGAGAAGTTTCATTATGAAACATGGTCTGGGGAAGTATCTGCTCTAAGGTCCCCAAGGGAAGATTGGTTTGAAGGGAAACAAGATCTCACTGCATCGTTTATCCTGATCGAAAGAGGTTTATACACATGACCATTAAGGTCACCCCAAGGCTTAATGGGATTTTTTCTTCTACCTCTCTGAATGGTGACATTTTCATGTCGAATTGAGTATAGTGGGAGAGTAGGGGCGAAATGGGAGTTTTATCAGTGAAGATAGCAAGAGACTTAAGGAGGGAAGGATCTGTAAAGGAAGGTGCTTCATAGGGGCTATCAGGAAAGAGAGGGTCAATCAAAGGAGGGGGAGGAGCTCTAAGTGTCTTTGAAAGTGGTGGAAAGTCCACCTACGAAAAGAGGGGTTGATCTAGAGCAGTGGGCATGTAAGATCCATCCTTTGGAGATGGAAAAATCCTATCACAAGGGGCCTTCATAGGCACTAAATGAGAAGTAGGAAGGTCATAGCAGTATTTAACCAGAAAGGAACCTAACACCATTGCAGAATTCCCAAAAGGTGGAGTAGTCACCAATGTGGAGAAAAACCCCTTCGTCAAAGACTCTAGAGCCCTATCAGGATCAAGATTAACCGCAATCCGACAATCTGAGCTAAGAGAAGGAGAGTTAACAATACATTTTCTGAAGGAATCCTTTTCAATATCCAAAATATAATCCAGTTCCCCTTTGGCAAGATCCTCATATAACGAAGGAGAAGCATAAACATAAGTGCCTACAATGGGTAATGTAGAAGGAGCCACCAGAACAGAGACTATGGAAGAGAGATCCCAGGTCATGTCTGTTGATGTAATTGTAACTTTGGAATGTATTCACTTGTATATCTTCTGTATTATACCTTGATGTTTATTCTGGGGTGTTTTTGTAATGTAATTGAGCCATGTCATACCCCGATGTTCCTATCGGGAGTTTCTATAATGTGAACAAGTCATGTCAATTCATTGTGGGTAACCCTCCTATTTGTTAAGGGTTAAAGTTCCCACAGTTGTGGGGCCCTAGGGTTATTAGACTGTCTTAGAGAAGTCGACCCTAGGTGATTCATTGTAATTTGAGGCAATAATCCCCACCATTGTGTTAAGGATAACCCTCCTTGTTGGTCAGAGGAGGCAAAGTCCCCACAAGTTGTGGGGAACTAGGGTTATTAGAAACTCCTAGAGATGTCGAATCTAGTAAGTAATTGTTAAGTGAGGGCGACATGTTGGAGTGGGTTTCAAGTGAACGAAAGAATATAAATAGAGAGTAAGCCTCTCTATTTATCACACACACACTCACTCATTGGGGCACATGAGTGAGAGAGGAGAATCTCTCTCAGTGTGAGAGAGAGAGAGAGACAGAAGCCGTGGAGATCATCTTTATGTTTTCAGGTTTTACTACTGCCATTGGTGCTCATTCTATCTCTGAGGAAGTTGTGGGGTTTTCTCCTTTATGGCTTCCCCGAGGAAAATTCTTTGTGTCTCTTGTCTCTTGTGTTTTATTGCTATGCATGTTATTCTCTCAGTTAAAGATCCTAAGATCATAATGCTAGCTTGAATGATAAAATTATAACATGGAATCAGAGCTAACCTAAGAAGAAGACATTGTGCAGATACAAAATCTAGCGATTCTTACTTTTTCGGTCTCTCTCCACAATCCATCAGCAAAATTATTCTAGGCTAACTCTCCATTAAAGGGCGCATCTTTCTGTCGAAGTGGAATTCAATTCCGAGCATTTTCAGTTTTGGTGTGGAAAATTAGGGTTTTCTATAGAAGAGGAATTTTTTAGTGATCCCAGCATCTCTCCTCATCAAAATCAAATTTCAGAGACCTAGATCAATATTTTTGGTTGGGTATAACTTTAGGAAAGTCAAACCATAGTTTGACCCCGAGGTGGAAAACCCTAAAATACTAAAACTGATAAGTTTTGGTACATTTGCTATATCTCGGGATTGGCAAAGGATCAGGAGCTAAAAATTGTAGAGGTCAAAGATGAAATCCTAATGTACACTATGTCCAAAATTCAGCCTTAGATTCTCTATTATGGAAGATATGATCCCTCCAAGTTAGGGTTCCAGCCTCTTCCAGTATTCATCCCTAAAAATGACACCTGGGGAGAATTGTTATATCTTGGGCTGCAAAGCTCCAAATGAAATTTCTAAAGATGTTCCAAAAATGGAATGGACTGTAATTTCTTTGGTTTGAAGTTCAGACTCAGAAAGTGAACTAGTAACATGTGTCAATCTGTACAACTTCACTACTCTGAACAGTCCTGTAACAGGTTACCTTGGGAAAATGATCATAAGTCCCAATTAGTGAAACCAATTCTGATGAAACATATGGTGTTGGAATAGGGACATGCAAGGATACCTCAGTGAAAATTTTTAGACTCGGAGGAGCAATAATTTCAGATATAATGCAGAAACAGTAATAGGCATTTCTGCAGAAGAAATTCGAAAACTAGGTCTTCCTGTTCCGGGAGCTTCCCTCCACTGTTTTCAGAAAAGGAGTACATTGGACAGCTCAAATTGAAGAGATATATCTTTATAACCAATCATATATGAAATATTCCAAGTTTTGAAAATTAGGGTTTGTTGTAATCTCACAGATCACATAAGGTTACCAATAATACATACTAAAACATACATACATAACAGAGACAAGAGATAAGAACAAGTAGATAGAATAACAGATTATATTAACATGAGAGGATCCATACAATAGATAGTAAGCCTCTCTATTTATCACACACACACTCACTCATTGGGGCACATGAGTGAGAGAGGAGAATCTCTCTCAGTGTGAGAGAGAGAGAGAGACAGAAGCCGTGGAGATCATCTTTATGTTTTCAGGTTTTACTACTGCCATTGGTGCTCATTCTATCTCTGAGGAAGTTGTGGGGTTTTCTCCTTTATGGCTTCCCCGAGGAAAATTCTTTGTGTCTCTTGTCTCTTGTGTTTTATTGCTATGCATGTTATTCTCTCAGTTAAAGATCCTAAGATCATAATGCTAGCTTGAATGATAAAATTATAACATGGAATCAGAGCTAACCTAAGAAGAAGACATTGTGCAGATACAAAATCTAGGGATTCTTACTTTTTCGGTCTCTCTCCACAATCCATCAGCAAAAGTATGCTAGGCTAACTCTCCATTAAAGGGCGCATCTTTCTGTCGAAGTGGAATTCAATTCCGAGCATTTTCAGTTTTGGTGTGGAAAATTAGGGTTTTCTATAGAAGAGGAATTTTTTAGTGATCCCAGCATCTCTCCTCATCAAAATCAAATTTTAGAGACCTAGATCAATATTTTTGGTTGGGTATAACTTTAGGAAAGTCAAACCATAGTTTGACCCCGAGGTGGAAAACCCTAAAATACTAAAACTGATAAGTTTTGGTACATTTGCTATATCTCGGGATTGGCAAAGGATCAGGAGCTAAAAATTGTAGAGGTCAAAGATGAAATCCTAATGTACACTATGTCCAAAATTCAGCCTTAGATTCTCTATTATGGAAGATATGATCCCTCCAAGTTAGGGTTCCAGCCTCTTCCAGTATTCATCCCTAAAAATGACACCTGGGGAGAATTGTTATATCTTGGGCTGCAAAGCTCCAAATGAAATTTCTAAAGATGTTCCAAAAATGGAATGGACTGTAATTTCTTTGGTTTGAAGTTCAGACTCAGAAAGTGAACTAGTAACATGTGTCAATCTGTACAACTTCACTACTCTGAACAGTCCTGTAACAGGTTACCTTGGGAAAATGATCATAAGTCCCAATTAGTGAAACCAATTCTGATGAAACCTATGGTGTTGGAATAGGGACATGCGAGGATACCTCAGTGAAAATTTTTAGACTTGGAGGAGCAATAATTTCAGATATAATGCAGAAACAGTAATAGGCATTTCTGCAGAAGAAATTCGAAAACTAGGTCTTCCTGTTCCGGGAGCTTCCCTCCACTGTTTTCAGAAAAGGAGTACATTGGACAGCTCAAATTGAAGAGATATATCTTTATAACCAATCATATATGAAATATTCCAAGTTTTGAAAATTAGGGTTTGTTGTAATCTCACAGATCACATAAGGTTACCAATAATACATACTAAAACATACATACATAACAGAGACAAGAGATAAGAACAAGTAGATAGAATAACAGATTATATTAACATGAGAGGATCCATACAATACAGAGAACTGAATTGAGTTCTCATTTGGCTCAACAACCTAATATATATGATTTACAAACAGTTACAAATAACTACCTGTCGGTTCACTCAACCGACACGACCTTAGGTGTCCGACCTAATCTCTAACTAGTCGGCTGACCGACTTAGTCGGCTGACGACTAAGTCGGTTGATCGAATAAGTCGGCTATCATTCAAGTTGGCTTACCAAATTTCTCCTCCAACATCTCCCCCATGAAAAAAATGTTTCTTCGTCTTGAAGAAACAGGGAGGTACCCAAAATTTCTTTGTCCGTCTAAGTAGTCATTCTTTGTGCTTGATCTTCATGGGTTGTGAAGTCTAATGGTTGGTCTTTTCTGTACACATAATTCGACAATTGCTTCAGCTGGCACTACCAGCTGATGTTGGAAATCCATCCAACTCTGCAAAATTTTCTGTATGTCGATGGTTAGTGTAGTTAGACTTGATAAGATCGACATTTTCTCTGGTATGGAAACTTTCTCTATTTTTTCCATGTCAAGACCCATAAGTTGGTCCTTTTCCTCTACTGTATCCAGTAGTATTTTTATCTACAGGAAGATGATGTCTACTTTTTCCAGGTTTGGAATGGCTTGTTGCACCCACTGATGTGCTTCTCGCTTGAGCTTATGTAGTTTGGCTATTTCAAGCACTATTTGATCTTCAATTGTGCTTCTAAGTGCTGCGTCATTTCTTTTCTGTTTCTCAAGCGCTTGGATCTCCTGTCAGGTCTTCCTGGTTTGCTGATAGACTTGCTCATAGTAAGCAGGCTAGTCTCACAGTATTTCTTCTGTGATGAAAGACTCCTCCATGTGATCTTGCAACACCTTGTATGCTTTTGAAAAGGTTGTGTACTGCTCCATCAATAGTCAAATAGTTTATTCTTTCTACTCCTCTTTTGTCTACTGAATTTGTGCCTGCGGCACTGACACCACGCTCTCAAATAGCTGATAAGCTATTTCTAGTGGTTTGTCAGTGTCGACCTTTGTTGGTCTTGGTATTACCGATTGCACAAGGTTTTTTCATTTGTTGAGGAACTCGACTTGTTCTTTTTCATTGTTTTCAAACTCCTTACGTCTCTACTGGCTCCTTGTCTTTGCTTCGACTGCTAGGGTTTCCAGGATTTAACCTAGCTCTGCATCTCTCAACTTGGTTGCATCGACTGGAGTGGTCGACCCAAGCTGATTAATATGGACCATTTTCGTCTGTTCACGATGATCCTTCTTATTCTTGTGCTTGTGTGGCTCTGTTTGTTGTGGCACCCATGTACCTATAAGAGTCAAAACTGGATTTTCTATTTGTGGGGCAGTAGTGATGGATGGTATTTTTGGTTGGGGTGGTGGGATGACTGCTGCATCTGGTTGTGCCTCTAGTTGGTTGGGTGTATAGGGTCCAGAAGTGGATGCGGTTGTCGCTAATGGTTGCGTTGGAGGTGGTTATGGTACAACTGGTTGAATTAAGGGTTCTGAGTTGGGAGGTGGTGGTGATGGGGTTGGTGAATGGTCAGGTGTGATTGGGTTGGTGGAAGTGTGGTTGAGTGGTGGATTGTCGATCTGAGGGGGAGAATCTAAGTCAGAGAAAATTTGGTAGATTTCTCGACTTATGTCATCCATGTTTTCTCCTTCCTCATATTTGGTTGGTTCAGGGGCTGGTGGATGGGGTTCAGGGTCGGTCGGAGTGATAGACGTGATCCGACGTGCGACAACTTCAGCTTCTTTGTTGGAGTTTCTCTCAAAGGTCGAAGTCACAGTTTTAGCCTCTAGAGTACTTGGTCAAGTTGTCTGGATCCACCAGCTTCAAACAAAGGGGCTTTGGTAGAGAGTTTTTGTACCATGGTGAATATTTCAGGCAGTTTTTCAATGTATTCCTGGAGGTCTCTGTCACGGTCGTATTTTTCCTTCACAGCCTCTGACATAGCATTCTTTCATAAGTCTAGTGGGCTTACTAAAAGCTGTTCTGGTATTAGCTCTTCTATTATTTTTTTCGGAGATGGAGGTGGGGGTGTAGACACGAAATCCACAACATTTTCAGCGGTCGAAGTATGTGTGCTCTTTGCCTTTTTCATTCGACCTGGTTTTGCACCTGCCTCGACAAATTTTTGAAATTGGGTCTCCATCGGCACTTTGTTTGCTGCTAATCCTCTATTATGTCGAGGGTCATAGTTTCCAGTTCCTCCTCATCCTCTAAAGACTCTGAAATGATAAGCTTGTGCTTACCTTTCCCTTGCTCTTGTTCCTGTGTTTTCTTTCTTTTTCTCGAGGCTGCTATATCCTTTGACAATATGGTTATATTGTCTTTGGTGATAGCATACTCTAGATTTTCAGTTTCTATTTCTCCCCTTGGGTCTTGGGTCGGGATGAGAGTTTCTTCAGCCGAATTGGTTACCTGTTGTTCTGCGTGTGTCTCTTCCCTTTGTGTTGTCGGAGGCTTCATTATGATTTGTAGTCGGCTAGTGCTTTCGACCAGTGTCTCCTCTGACACAAAGGTACTGATATATAAGTTAAGCTCATAATCCTCCTCCTTCTCCTGGTCTGTCAATGGATCCTCTATTGAGAAGTTTGTTTCCTTTGCTCTTGCTGGTATTGGAAATTTTGTTCTAGCCTGTAGAGATAGCTCCCAAAATATTTCTTCTAATATCAGATAGTAGTCGAGGCTCTTTGCATTTTTTTGGTGCCCTGCATGTACCACACCACTGTATGGTCAAGCTCTAGCTAGATGTGGGCCTTTTTGGGTAAACTTCATCAGATGTTCTGAGGCACCCTCCATCTGGTCGTGCAGACTTTGAGCTGCTAGAGCCAGTTTTCCAAAAGCACTTTTCCTTTGGCAAGTTCCTTCATTGTTCCATTTTGGGAGAACGGTTTGAATCTCCACATATGAAATCTTGTTGGTTCTTGAAAATTTTTGTCTCCTTCAGGGAAAATAGAGAACATTACTATCCATATGATAAGTGACGGGAACCTGATAATTCCTCCCATCTCTTGGCATTTCTCACAGATGTTTTTGATCATGTCGACGACATACTCAGCCCATTTGTATACCTTTCCATTGGTTGCAATGGTGTCTACTGCCTCTAACATATCCAATTTGAGGTCGCTTCCATGACCTGCCATTGTGAGTGTAATAGCTATGATTTTGGCCATAATCTGTGGCGTTCGAGCTGTTATGTGACTAATCATTAACCCTTTCAATTTTTTGCCCGATGTGGACCCTGTTAGTTCTTCGACCAATCCTTCTTTGATACTGATGGGTACTGGGTCTCCTTTGTTTGATAGCCCTGTCAGTTTGTAAATGACTTCCCCAGAGATGTCGACCGGTCGGTCGAAGTAAAATCGACCGTTGTGGTACCGGCTTATGATAAATTTGACTATTGTTTCTTTTGTGCCTGCAAAACTGGCCATGAGCGACGTGTTGACATAATTTACAATGGTACTATGTTGTATCTTTTGTGCAGTGGGGGTAGGATTCTTGTCAAAGTAAACCCACTCTTTTATCTCAGCCCATAGTTTTGTCCATGAGCCTTCTAGCATCTTAGTGTTCTTGATGTTCTTTAGTCTCCTCACTAATGGTGTCTCTGCAGTCTGTAGTCCTTGGTCTTGGCTAAGGCTGTGGTCTATTTTGGTGCCATATTGTTGGTCTGCTGGTCAATTTTACTTCGATGTTCTTGGCTTTCAGTCATCCAATTTCTCTGTTGCTCTCTCTGTTTGAATTGCGGTGAATGATCCTTTGGCGGTTCAGTATTTATAGTTGAAGCGTTGGATGTTTTTGTTGAGGAGTGTATTAATGGCAGACATGATGGTCCAGCAAGAACACTTGAGTGTGCATTAATGGTGATTTGGTTTTGGTGCTCAAAGTCATGAATGTGTGATGGGACTATCGAGGTCGTCAGTCGATGTCAGTTATGAAAGTGGTTGATGGTATCGTGTCGATGGGCATGATGTCAATTGTAAAAATGGTTGTTCCCTGTCATAGTTTTGTGCATGTATTGGTACTATTTTGCTGTTTGTATTTTTAGATTTTTATAGATTTTTTTTAACTGTTATGGTCGTTATATGTGTTTTTTTTTAGATAGTTTAGTTTCTGTAGCGTTTTAGTCGGGCCCCATTAACGAGTTTCCAAAATACTATGCCTTGTAACCTCCTTATTCGGATTGATCCATTGGAATGTATTTCTTTGACAACATAGGGTCCCATCCACTATGTATGGAGCTTTTTAGGTTTGCCTTTTACTTGACTATTGTATAGTAAAGCAAGGTATCCTACCGACAAGTTTTTGTTTTTGATGTTTCTGTCGTGGCATGCTTTTTGTTACTGTTTCTGGAATTCTTGATGTTGTATCGCCATTAGTTAGTGTTCTTCGAGTTTACTTAGTTTCAATTGTCAGTCCTTTCTCCCTTGTTTGACATCGACATGTAAAATCTCTGCGATAATAGGTGTCTGTTGTCGGAAGTGTAGTGGAACTACTGCTTCTTGTCCATAAACTAGTCGAAAGGGGGTTTGGTCCGCTGAGCATTTGTATGTTGTTCTGTATCCCCATAGTACTGCAGGTATCTTTTCATCCTTGTCATCTTTATCCACATTACATATTTTTTTTAATCATTTTGTTAATGTTTTGTTGAATGCTTCAATTACTCCATTCAACTGAGGATGGTATGTTGCACTTCGACGATGGTCGATTTGGAACTGGTCTGTTAGGGTTTTGATAGTTCTATTGATAAAGTGTGTTCCCTGGTCACTGATTAGGGTTAGTGGACATCCAAATCAGGTGATAATATTTTCATAGATAAATTTTGTGGTTATTTCACTGGAACATGTGTCGACTGGTTCTGCCTCTGCCCATTTGGTTACATACTTGACTGTAGTTATTATGTACCTTGCACCTGTTCTTGTTGATGGTATGGGAAATGGTCTTATGAAGTTGATAGCCCAAATTTCAAATGTCAAACTTGGTTTTATTGATATCAAAGGCGTTTCTGTGCTAGGCAGGGGTCGACCCAGTCATTGACATCGGTCACATTGGCTTACAAAAATTTTGCAATCTTTGTGAAGTGTTGGCCACCACAACTTTGATTGTTGGATTTTCTTTACAGTCGTGTCTTCTTGGAAGTGAACTCCAGCAAGTCCATAATATGCTTCATGCATGATATTATTTCTTTCGTTTTCCAGTACACACCTCCTAAGGATGTCGTCCAAATCCATTTTGTACAAGAATCCATTTATGATGCTATATGGTGCAGCTTTCATGGCTAAAATTTGTTTCTTCTTTGTACTCATACCTTCTAGTGCTTGTCCATATTCTAAAAATTGAGTTATTTCCTCTAACTCTACTGGGACTAATTCTATTCGAAATAGATGTGCATCCGGTAAGTCATCTTCGACTCCTGTTGGTTCCTCCCTTGTGTCGATTTGGGATAAGTGGTCGGGACCGACATTTAACTTACCTGGTCTGACAACGAATTCAAATTAAAATTCTTGGAATAGAAGTAGCCATCGACAAATTCTTCCATGGTGTAGTGGCTTATTAACAAGGTATTTTATTGCTTGGTGGTCGGTATAAAAGACAAATGGGTTCACTAGCAGGTAGTGTCGATATTTTTGTAGTGCAAAGACCATTCCTAATGCTTCTCTTTCTGTCGTCGAATAGTTTCATTCAGCTTTTTTTAGTTTTCTGCTACTGTAAACTATAGGATAATCCATTCCATCATCTCCTGGCTGAGTTAGGATTTATCTTATTGCTATACCTAATGCATCAATGTGGACATGGAATTTAGTCGACTAGTTTGGAAACCTTAGGATAGGTGCTTCGATTAGTTTTCTTTTTAGTTTTCCAAATGATATATGGCACTCTTATGTCCAGTCGAACTCTTTATCTTCCCTTAATAGTTCTTCTAGTGCATAGGTCATGTCTGAATAATAACTTATGAATTTTCTGTAATATCCTGTATGACCTAGTAACACCCTGACTTGTTTTGAGTTCACTGGTGGTTTTAAGTCGAGGATAATTTTTATTTTTGCGAAGTCGACCTGAATGCCTTCTTTACAGACAATGTGTCCTAACAATATCCTTATGGGGGTCACAAATATGCACTTCTTGATGTTCAAAGATAACTAGATTTGTCGACATCTTTCCAACATAAGATTTAGCCATTTGCAGTGGTATTTTAACATGGAGTATATTGTCCAATCAACAAAGTATACTGCCATGGTTTTGTAAATATATTCTTGGAATGTTTTGACCACAATTCTAGAGAATACTGTAGGTGCATTTTTTAATCCAAAAGGCATAACCTTGTAAGCAAATGAGCCAAATTCACATATAAATGTTGTCTTTTTCTAATCTTATTTAGCTATTGGCACTTGGTTATAACCTGAGAACCCATCTGTAAGTGAGTAGCATTCATGTCCTGCAACCTCATTTAAGATTCCATCTGCATAAGGAGTTGGAAATGGGTCTATTAGTGTCACTTTATTTAGCTCCCTGGAGTCGACACAAATTCTTAGTTTGGTTGGATCATGTTTCTTAGGTTTAAAAACCATTGGAATTGCCCATTCTGATTGGTCAATCGGGTAGATAATGCCTGCTGCAAGCATGTTATCAATCTCCTTTTTGACTATCTCTTTGTATTTATGAGCTAGTTTATATGGTCTTTTCTTCACAGGTCGAACATTAGGTTTGGTGTCAATTTTCATTTCACCCATTTCATGGACTAAACCTTTGAGGTCTATATAATATTTGGCAAATACATACTGGAATGCTTTTAGTAAGTTCACTATTTATGTTGTCTGTTTTTCACTCCAATAGTTTCCAATCTTTGCCATTTTTGGTCGGTCATCATTTGAGATGTCGAACTCTCTAGTTTTGACTTTAGCATCTAGCCATTTCAGTGCTTTGGCTTTATTGATTGGTCGACTTCCTTCCTTAAACTATGAGAATGTGGTGGGAAAGTTGGTTGCAGTCATTCGGTCGGTATCCTCCTTGTCGGTTGTTTCAACTTTGAGTACTATGCGAATAGGTTTGGTCGTTTCGACATGGTTTGATTTCCATCTAAAGCTTTTCCCTTCTGTATTTTCATTTTCTAACTATAGTCTTGTCAATTGTGGTATTGTCCCAGTTTGTATATTGTTACAGTCCATTGTCTATCGGTTATCTTTTAAGGGTTTGTTTTCTATCGGCTGTATAAATTCTTTAATTTGTTTTTCTATTTCAACCAAATTATTATCTTGTGGTATAAAGTTTAAATATTTGATAAAATTTTCTCTGAGTTCATGCCATAGGAATGTTTCACCTCGGGCTTCTTCCATTTTATACCATCTATTTGGTAAGTCGGAGAGGGTTGATGGGAACAGGTGTGGCCATGCACGTTCATCTTTGTACCCAAGTTGTTTCCATTCTTTTTCACATGTCCGTATATGGTCTTCTGGATTCTGTTCTTGAATGAATATAGATATTTGGGCTTGATTGGTTAGTTTTTTCCCTCCAAATATTTCTATAAAGAAAGTTGAAGCTGTTGTCCATGTCTGCAATCTTGATTGATGTGTATCCCACCATCTAGCAGCTTGGCCTGTAAAAGTCTCCACTAGGCTTTGAAGTCGGCCATGTTCACCGATGTTTTTGGATACTTGTTCTATATGCATGACTGGTGATTCTCTTTCCTTATGTCTTGGTATTTGTGTATTGTTTACATCTGTTGGTTTTAGAGTAGGCTATTCCCTAATTTTCTTTTCAAATATTTTTGGGACAATGGATACTATGAAGCACTGTTGGGTGGTATTTTTCTGTATTTTCTGAATAGTCCAGCACCCTCTTGCTTGCGTTTCGTAGTTCTCGACTTCCCAATCATATAATTCTACATCTGAATTATATCCTAGTAAGTCTTGATTTCCTAAATGAAGTTCTCCATAGATATTAGGTTCTGTATAATCTTCATTATTTTGTATCTGATAGAGTTGTTGGATGTCGACTTCTTCATCGATAGTTCCAGTCAAAGGTTCTCCTTGGGATGGATGAATAGGTATAATGACCTTTTGTCCATTTCCTTTCAATTTTATTCTTTCCTTGTCTAGGGATATCGATGCTTTCATATTTCTTCCCCAAGGTCAACCTACTAACGCTAGGAAGGAACTGGATCCTTCCTTGGCATCAATAATTTCAAAGTCGACTTTGGTTGATATTCCCTTTATTGTTGTGTCAACATTTTTCCAGACTCCAATAGGTTCAATTAGACCCTGGTTAGCTAGTTTCAGGTATATACCTGAATCATATAGTTGAGGTATGCCCAGTTGCTCCCAAGTGTCACGAGTCATGATGTTTACTTGTGATCTGAAGTTGAGCACAACTTGTCGGATAGGGTTTCTTTGACAAACCCTAGATTAGCCAGCTTCGGAACTAGGATAGACACCTCAAATCGGTAAGATCTAATATTTTGCTCTTTTTTATTTGAGGTTCTCATTTCAAAGTGATCTATCACATCAGCTTGATGATAAGCTTGATGAAGTTGACAACTTCCAAGCATGGAAGCATATGATCTCTCTGAAGAAAATGAATTGGACACCTACATGAGTAGAGAGGTTCCAGTTGTAGAGGGAGATGAGGCTCAAAGCCTTACACAAGAAGAACTTGATCAAAGCCAAGAAGATCATTGTTGATTCAATCACGGACCAACTTGTACCACAAGTGCCTTCCCTAAAGATAGCGAAAGATATGTTTGATTCCTTGATCAAGCTATTTGAAGGGAAGAACATAAATCAGAAGATGGCTTTGAGAAAACAATTGAAGAATGTGAAGATCGATAATGCAGAACAACTTGAAGCGGTAGAAGAAAAAGTGGAGAATGAAGAAGTAGTGATAGCCATCTTGAATGTCCTCCCAGGATCATGGAATTCATTCATGTGAGGAAAAAGTGATTATTTTCAATAGACTCTGGGAAGAAGAAGAAGATCAAGAGAAGATGGGAGCAATTGAAGATCAAGCTCTCACCATCCAAAGAAGATCCCTCAAGCAATGAGGAATATGAAGGACTCAATTCTTGAAGAACCTCTTATCCATCTTAGCATTTGGATAAGAAACGATGCTATTATGAATGAAGAAGATGATGAAGTTGAAGGCTCAAGAAGGAGTCTACCCACGAAACAAGATAAGTATTCAATTGTCATTTCATGATATTGTTTTGTTATGCATTTGTTTATATTCAGTTAGTGTATTATGCATGATAGAATGTTTGAATTAATGATAGTATACTGCTAATATGCATGTGATGGGTAAGTAGCTCATGGTGCTATACAACTCTCCATTACTACTTATCTAGAATGAAACCTATTTGTTGACATATTGGATTAGTGCACAATCTCAATGTTGTCCTGGTAGAGATGGAACACATCTAGAAAGTTTCTGTGAGATATGGATGGATGTTGTATTGGCTAAAGTAGTTGCATGATCATATAGTTATGCATAATAATTTTTCATTATGAATATACCTTATGAAATGTTTCTAACCATACAACTGCATTTGACTTGTAGGAAAGATCGCATACATAATCTCCTACAAGAAAAGAAGAAAGAGACTTGTTCCAAAGAACAAGTAACGACAATTCAAGATGAAAAATAATATGACAAATGCAGCAAAATCATTAAAGTAGAACCTTCCAGCCATGAAGAAGTAACCAAGAAGAAAGGGAAGACCAGTTCAAGAAGAATGATGTCTAGGTTGTAGTTCATAGTTCCATCATGCAATAGATGGAAACATCATGGGATACAAGGCAACATTCGTAGCACGGGGAATAGACTATGAAGAGACATTTGCAGCCACTAAAAATACACATGACAAGAAGAATCATGTGTGCAAATGAGAGAAGGCCTTGTACGAGCTCAGAAGACACCCATGGGATAGCACATACATGAGGAGCTTGATGAAGACCTGAACCTTTGCTACAATGTTGAAGATGAAATTCTATAGAGGATGACAAGCTCTTAGATGGGTATGAGAAGAACTTTTGAAAAATTTCAAGATAGAGGATCTTGGTATCCAATGATCCTAGG
Organism: Pseudotsuga menziesii; assembly: GCA_001517045.1. NCBI lineage: Eukaryota > Viridiplantae > Streptophyta > Pinopsida > Pinales > Pinaceae > Pseudotsuga > Pseudotsuga menziesii. Next base: position 67,848 of record LPNX010912886.1, read on the forward strand.
TAGATACATAGAATATTAGTAGTAGAGGAAGCTACTTGTCACTCCGGTACAGAATGTTTTAGTGCATAGAGTATGGAAGACAGAGGGAGTATGATGCTTTGCTTCAGAGGGAGTGACTGCAGAAGATCCTAAGGTTCAACATGGTATGACAGGATGGATAGATTATTGATGAGTCTAGGATTTACTGAGAGTAAAGAGGATTACAACCTTTGCTTCAAGGTTGAAGGCGGAAGACTAGTGATGCTCCTGTTATGTGTCGATGCACTACGTTCTAGGCATGGAGGTGCGGACAACGGAAGTATGCAGTAGAGATCCTGAAGAGGTTCAATATGATGGACTGTAAGGCCATGACCACACCTATGGCATTGAAGCTGAAGCTATTTAGTGTTGCTTCATCAAAGACAGTTGATGCCATGATGTATTGTTAGATGATTTGCTCCTTGATGTACCTGACGAATACGAGACCAAATATTTGCTTTGCTGCGAACACATTGAGACATGTTCACCTGATGGTTGCAAAGCATGCAGTGAGGTACCTAAAGGGTACAGTTGAGTATGGGATCAAGTGTGATCTCTTGGTTTGGTAACATGAAGTCCTACATGGTACTGAGTACAACTGAGGCAAAAGATGTTGCCACTTGCTATTTGGGAGGTAGTATGTTTATTTTGAAAACTACTATTTGATTTGGTTGATCTGACTTGCATTTTTTGTATGATGCAGAGAGGAGCAGTGATCCAGATCAAGATCTCTTGAAAGAAGGATTTCTAGCATAGCTGATGAGATAGGTTGTCTAAGCATTAGTCCTGGCGAAGCTCATAGGTTATCCTTGGACGTAATCAACCCTAATGTGATCCTATGCTAGAAATGGACAAAGTGAAGTGTTTGTGCCAGAAATTGTTTCTAAGTCCAGAGAAACAAGCCAACACACACTCAAATATAAAACTCAATAAATTTCAGGTTTAGGGTTTTTGCAGTATGTTTTTGGTTGTGAACTTTGAAAACAGTCAGGGAATACATTCACAAGTATGGAAACTACTGAATCATAAGCAATAAAATATGAAGATGCATGATACATATAACAAGATCAAACAGAAACTGTATTGAAGTTCAAACATAAATCACAGGCATTACCAGAATATAACATAAACCAGTCAATGAATCTATCAATTTAAGCAACTAGAAAAGATGAAAATGAATCCAATACATAAATCTGAAAGGTAAAAGTCATAAATATCTCATAGTTTCATCAATCACTGCATACAAGAGCTTTGTACCTTGCTCATGAACAAGTCTGTAAACCAACTGAGCTTGAAAAGGCCTCCTGAAAGCTCTCAAAAACCGAACCCCCTTCAGTCCCTTTGTCCCTATTTTATAATTACAAAGAATTATTTCTATCCCCCCTTCATTAGGTCAAAATTTAAACTACCCAACAGTTACATTAACTAACCAACTCAACTAATTGACTAAAAATAGCAAATCGGATTCCTGGCAAATATGGCGAATTTCTGGAAAATAGGTGTCAAAGAAGCTTCCATATCTCTCAATTCGTGACACTTGTGTAAAAAATGAGAGAGGTTTTTGTAAATGGGGCCGTGATGGACAAAAACCTCTATTGGTTTCTAAAAATGTATCTCCAATAAATTATAATATTCCCCGTAAAATGAACACTAAAACAGGAAAATATTAAATTTTTAAAATCCCTGAAACATAGGCTGCAAAGATTAAATTGTATCTTTCAAACCTTGAAACCTGTGTAAAAAATGAGAGAGGTTTTTGTGAATGGTTCCGTGATGAACACAAACCTCTATTTTTTTTTTTAAATTCATCTCCAATCAATCCGAATCTGCCCCGCAAGATGAACACTAAAACAGGAAAATATTAAAAATCCTGAAAAATAGGCTGCAAAGATTAAATTGGATCTTTCAAACCTTGATAGCTGTTGCAAAACTGAGAGAGGTTTTTGTATATGGGTATCTTATGAACAAAAAATCTTTTGGTTTCCAAAAATTCCTCTCCATCAGCTCGTGGTATTCATTTTACTTAAATCACTCAAAACAGGAAAAATAGAGCAGAATTATGTGCCAAATACCCTGTTGAAAAGCATTTTTCTCTCTCTCCAAGTATCAGCTGATGAAGTGCTGTGTAAGCTATATCTTTCAATTCTGGTGACTTGTAAGACATCAAAGAAATTACCAGAAATGAACAATTTCTCTACAGCCTTTTCTTTTCCAGCCTTAGCTCCCACAAGGAGGAGTGTTGACAGCACACCAGAACTTCTCAAAGTTATCTTGACAAACAGCACAATCCATAAGTCCTTCTGCTCCAACATATTGTTGAAATACTAATGATAGACCTTAGAAAGAACTTTTTGTAAGGAAGGCTTTAAAAGCACAGTCAACGGGCCTGTTTTTAGAATCGGAGGACTTTATGTAATCAGAGTAATCTGGTGCAATCAAACAGGTCTCTGAACCTCTGAACACATTGCACTCTGTTGCATTGTGTTTTGCATATTCTTCACCAACATCTTTCAGCACACCTTCTTTGACCATAGTGGCAAAAGAGCAATGCTTTCCACTGATTTCTGAAAACTTTCTAATTGAATAACATGCACCGAATCCGGCAAGGGCGGGCCACTGCTTTCCAACTGTGATATCCATGTCCATCCGGTGACAAACCCCAGCATAAACTTCAATGAATTCCTATGCAAACTGCCCGCCATTGCTGCTTCTTGTAAGTAGAATATGGACTCGAGTTAAATAATCAAAGAGTGGAGGTAAAAGTTGTGAGGCATAATATTTGCACCGAGAAGGGCCACAGCTGTGTAAAGGCTTTCACGCTTTACTCTTGGAATCATTCCATTCACTATAAATCCAGCATTAGAGTCTGTGGATAAAGAACCGAGTGCAAAGAATAGAAGCACCAATCCTGTTATGCTTATAGATAATACATCAGCACAGCGCTTTCCCAGGAGTGGTAAAATGAGCAAAAATAAAAGTGCATTAACTGTGCTTAGGAACACACACAGAAACATATCCAGCTCCATAATATTTAATTTAGAACATCTTCCCCGAAAATCTTGCCTTATTTCGCTCACTATCGTCATTTTCCATAAATTTGCATCCAGTTGCCAGAACGGTTGCCAGAATCTCCCTCACATGAAACTGAAGCCTGTTTACATGAAAAAAAACTTGGCAAAACATATATCAAATGTGACCAATGATTTATTTAACATTTCCCCAGCAAAATCCCCAAAAAATCGGACTGAAAAATGACCATTCTGGCAAAAAACGATTTTCCTGTAGCGCGCCTTTGTAATTTTTTCGCTCCAGCGCTACAGGAATAATTTTAGCACTGTTTTGGTGCTTTTTTACAGCTTTTGGTCATATTGCATAGAGTTTAAAAGCTGCTTGAGTGATGTCTATGCTCAGTGTATGATTTGTGAATCCACCATTTGATATAATGACTTTCAAAAACCCATTTAAAACGTAAAGGATCAAAAAACAAAGCAAAAATATAAAAGCCAAATTTAGAATTTCACCTAACATCCAAAAATTCTCCTAAAAGAAATAAATAATCAAACTCAAAGCAAAAGATTAACTTGAAATAAAATGCAAATCAAACAAAAATTTAAGAAACAAATTACTGACTTAACATGAAGTTTGAGTACTTCAAGGAAAAGCTTGGTGTTCTCGAGATCAAGGTTCCCTCCAAGGGGAGATGATGAGACCTAGAGCCATTCTCACATGGGAGAGGATTAAGTTCCTTCCATGGTCAGATGTAAGGGATGGGCCATTCTGACTTGGTGAGAGGATGAGGTTCCTTCCATGGTCAGATGTAAGGGCTGAGCCATTCTATCATGGTGAGAGGATTTGGTTCCTTCCATGTCAGACTTGAGTGCTAAGCCATTCTGATGTGACTGTAGGATTGGTCCCTACATGATCAGATGTAAGGGCTAAATGCCATTCTTGGAACAGAGGCACCTGGTCAATTACTAGGAAAACTCAGTCTAGGACTGAGAGCCATTCTGATGTGATAGAGGGATGTGTTCCCACTTGATCAGATGTAAGGGTTGAGCCATTCTGTCATGGTTAAAGGATTAGGTTCCTCCCATGTTAGATGTGAGTGCTGGCCATTTTGACGAGTAGGTCAGATGTAAGGGCAACTACCATTCTCTGGGAGAATGGAGGCACCTGGTCAGTTACCAGGATTCCTCATTCTGGGACTGAGAGCCCTTTCGATGCAATGTGTTTTGCACATGGTTGAATGTAAGTGTAGAGCCTTTCTGATAGGATGAGGTCAGATATAAGTGCTGAGCCATTCTGGCACAATGTGTTTACACATGGTCAGATGTGAGTGTTGTGCCTTTCTGAAAAGATGGGGTCAGATCTAAGTGCAGAGCCATTCTGATGTGATGTGCTTGCACATGATCGAATATAAGTGATGAGCCATTCTGGCACAATGTGTTTACACATGGTCAGATGTGAGTGTTGGGCCTTTCTGACAAGATGAGGTCATATGTTAGTGTTGGGCATGCCTTTTTGATAAGATGAGGTCAGATGTAAGAGCTGGGCAGGCCATTTTGACTTAAGTGTCAGATATAAGCGTTGAAGAAGACCTCCATGGAGGCTAGGCCTACATCTAACATGAAAAAGGGTTGGCTCTGTAGAACTTCTTGTGATGAGAAGAATGCAGAGACAGCACCATTTGATTGAGATAGCAGAAGCAGTAATGATGATGATGATTCAGTGAAGATCCAGCTTTGATGACGATCCATATCAAGTGATGATCCATACTTGATGATGATCCAGTAGTGACGATCCAGATCAAGTGATGATCTAGACTTGATGATGATCCAATAGTGACGATTCATATCAAGTGATGATCTAGACTTGATGATGATCCAGATCAAGTGATGATCTAGCAGTGATGATCCAGATCAAGTGATGATCCAGACTTGATGATGATCTAGCGGTGACGATCCAGATTAAGTGATGATCCAGACTTGATGATGATCCAGCAGTGATGATCCAGATTGAGTGATGATCCAGATCTAGTGATGATGATCTAGATCGAGTGATGATCCAGATCCAGTGATGATCTAGATCTAGTGATGATTATCCAAATCGAGTGATTATCTAGATCCAGTGATGATGATCCAGATATAGATGAAGATGACCTGAAGATGAAGATGACTTGAAGATGACAAGAAATCGATGATGATCCAGATGATACAGAAAAGAATACTTGTGCTGATAAATTGTGTCGAGAGAATACCTTCCTAGTTAAGAGGGAGTGTTGATATAATTGTAACTTCAGAATGTATTCACTTGTATATCTTATGTATTATACCCCAATGTTTATTCTGGGATGTGTTTGTAATGTAATTTAGTCATGTCATGCCCCAATGTTCTGATCGGGAGTTTCTATAATGTGAACAAGTCATGTCAAATCATTGTGGGTAACCCTCCTATTTGTCAAGGGTTAAAGTCCCCGCAGTTGTTGGGACCTAGGGTTATTAGACTATCTTAGAGAATTCGACCCTAGGTGAGTCATTGTAATTCAGGGAAATAGTCCCCACCATTGTGTTAAGGATAACCCTCCTTGTTGGTCAAAGGAGGCAAAGTCCCCACAAGTTGTGGGGCACTAGGATTATTAGACACTCCTAGAGATGTCGGCTCTAGTAAGTAATTGTTAAGTGAGGCTGACATGTTGGAGTGGGTTTCAAGTGAACAAAAGAATATAAATAGAGAGTGAGCCTCTCTATTTATCACACACACACTCACTCATTGGGGCACATGAGTGAGAGAGGAGAAGCTCTCTCAGTGTGTGAGAGAAAGAGAGAGAAGCTGTGGAGATCATCTTTATGTTTTTGGCTTTTACTGCTGCCATTGGTGCTCATTCTATCTCTGAGGAAGTTGCGAGGTTTTCTCCTTTATGGTTTCCCTGAGGAAAATTATTTGTATCTCTTGTCTCTTGTGTTTTATTGCTGTGCATGTTATTCTCTCAGTTAAATATCCTAATATCATAATGCTAGCTTGAATGAAAAAATTCTAACAATGTCATTTGAAGATCGAGGGGAGCCACGATGCAACACAGGACAATTGTGCCAGAGATGTTCAATTGCGTGGAAAAATTGGCAAAAAAAGGGAACGTTAAAATAGTCCATATTTTGGGAATGTATAAAATCATTGCAAAGAATATCGACACCAGCTGGCAATCCTGCTGAGATGTCGATTTCCACCAATACTCTCACTGTCTGTTTGTCAAAGGTAAGATGAAATTTTTCTGAAACAACCATGAAACGACCCAAAGAGTTGGCAATGCCAACAAGGATGTCCTTACTCTAGAAAGGGATATGTAGAGTAGGAAATAAAACCCAAAAGTGGCGGATAGATGCTTTCTTATGAAGGGAATCGAATCTAGTGTGCTAGCGGTTCAGCACAAGCAAGCCATTTTGTATGGTCCATAATGAGTCAAGAATCCGAGAAGCATATTTCCCTTCAAGAAAAACAAAAAAATACCATCCATTTTCCAACCTACTCAAAATAGGGATATAATCCAAGGGTGTCTTATAATGTTGCGAGGCACAAGCGACCCATTCTTCTTTCCCTAGCTTGCAATATTCTAGATGCCCAATGAGGGCTTTGATACAGAGTGCCTCAACCTTATCCATATAGATATCCCTCCCAAGCACATAACTTCACTTTGATTCCAGGATTTTAAGTGTCTTAATCTTTATTTGGGATTTAAAGTGCTCAGGAGGAGTCAAAACCTGATTCATAACCCCCCCCGGGTCCAAATCCACTTCCATAGCAGACTAGAAGAACCAAGACAAGTGATGTCCCCCTCCCGACATAAAACTAGGGGAAAGCAACAAAACCACCAGGAGTCATGAAACTCGAGTTCCAAACAGGTTTAACTGCCTTATATTTAGAACCCAACTGTAACTCCAATTTTTTTATTATCAGAAAGAGTAGAGCATCATCAAGTATTTGAAAATGGAGTGGTGGGAAACACTGGTGCTAGTCAAATCTAAGACTCGTCCCATCTGTTTGACTTCAGCATGGGAGCTTTCGTCCTCGTGTCTGACATAAAACTACAAACACTCAAGAAGGAAGACGACATTGAGAGCCATGATCCAGGCCAAGGTCTCTTCCTTACAGTCGATGAACTTGCGACAACAGCTTTGGATTTTCTAATCATATTCTTTTAACTCCTCCACAATGAACGGCTGGAACTTGGGTAGACCCTTCATTCTTTTTTGAAATCTACAAGTTGTTGCCAATTTGCAGTGCTCCATATCATAGAACTTAGATAACGAGTGCTGATAGGGGCCGATGGAAACAATCTGTGGAATGTACACCTCTGGCTTGTCTTCCAATAATTCTTTCTCCTCCATGTCTGCTTCTTGGAGTACATCAAGAGATTCCTTAATTTGAATAACCCAACTATCCTCATTGATCTTCACTTGAGAAGAGTTAGTGTAGGATTCCATGTTTTTGAATCAGAGAAAAGGAGCCGCACATGAATTTCTGCACACAAATGAGATATATCTGTGAATGTTGAGTCACTCATATGGAGTTCATTTGGTAGAGGTCCCTTTACTTCATAGAGACAATCGAAATATGGTCGTTACTTTCCATCATGTTCCTCTCTCCAGAGAGAGACTGTTCCCACGTTCACATGCTGCAACCACCTTGATATTGAGTTGTTGAGTCATCTATGACAATTAATGAGTTAAAATTATAATTTCTAAAGAACCAAAAAATTTATTTACTGAATTTGTTCCTTTTTTAAATCTAAAATGAAATTTTACTTTAACCTTGTAAATCACACGCAACTATGGTCAAACAGTAACACTATAGTAATGATTCACTCTTTGAACTCAAACCATTGAAAGAGAAATTATGTGTTGAGTTAGGATTTGATGGGTTTGTAATGTCTATGCAACAGTTATGAATGGGATAACTTTTGATGCAAGAAAAGTGGAATTGGAATATCTTTTTATTATAGATTTGTGTTCCAGGCCTTTCAATTACATGTCACTCATATGAAGAGCTCTCTTTATTTTATATTGAATAATAGCGTTGGAAGGTGTCGTTGCCAAGAAAGCAAAAGTACTAACCTCACCCATGGTTTGGTATGACAACTAGAGAATCCATTGTATGATGATTTTGATGGAATATAATAAGTATATAATTATTTTGTTCCGAAAAATCACAATTAGAAGGTGGAATTTGTGTCGGCTATGACACAAAGATGTCAAAAACGTTAAACCACCTAGGAACAAGAGATTTTCACATTTGTGTGGGGTAGGAATCTTCGCACAACAAAGTTACACGACCAAACTTTGTTGTCGATGTCATACTTGTATGGGAGCAAAAATAAAACGTTGCGCGTTGCATATCGCATCATAGGTTTTCTAGATCACTATTTAACAAAATAATGAAATAAGCCGTATTTTTGTTCCAGGCCTGCTTAAGATTTCTCCTGTAATTTTAGGTCATCCCAATATTTCTCCTATTACTGTGGTGGCCTCTTTCTCGTTACAACATTAGGTGTTCTTTCTCCATATTTAGTTTTAGAAACACTGTTCATATTCGGCGTCCCTCCTTCAAATGAATTGTCGCCACGTGTCCTCCTGTCATCTTGCCCCATGTCACGCCATCACTCCCGCAATCCAATGATGGCTCTGACTTTGGCTCTATTTCAACTTCTGGCTCTGGACCTAGCTTCCCTTCTTCCATTTCACTACTACTTCTCTGACTCACCATCTCAAGGTGTTTATGGAGAGCTGGTATTATCTGAAGGATGTTGTGCTTTAAGGCTCCCATCCATTCATCAAATCCCATGGAACGAATGCATTCTTGTATGCAACTGTGGACTAGAGATACAACAAGGTTTTCAATTGGGGAATGTCTGAGCACCTAGATTAGTGGGTTGGAGAGTCCTCCAAGTGATTCATTTGTAGTCTATACCAGTAGGCAGGCTACCAAGGTTTTCAATAGGGGAATGTCTGAGCACATGGATTGGTGGGCTGGAGAGTTCTCCATTTGATTCTTTTGTAGTGATTTAGTAGATGTTATGTAGTAAGCCTCGTGATGTCATTAACAACTATGGGAAAATAGTTGTATTTTCTCTTATAAATAGGATTTTGCATGCATCTCAGCTTATGGTTTACATGTTTGGATTAAAAGTAATTTGAAATTTGAAATTAAGTGGTGGGAAGGAGAGACCGCGTACATAAAGTGGATACAAGAAGGGTCAGAATCCTAGATGCCATGTGAGTGAATATTTGGTTCAGTGAAGAGGATTGTTTTGTTATTGGATGCAGATTAGGTTATTATTCCACCAACCATTGCTGATAGATTTGATTGCTGCTAAGTCCACAATTCATTTATACACAAAACACTCTTTACATGCTCAACAACCCCGTGCTTACCATAACCTATGTTTAGAAACTGGGTCTCAAATTACAACGACATTTTTCATTTTGTAAGTTTCTTTGATGATTGATAGGAACTTGTAATGGTTGAATCCTTGAGTTTGGATATTGAACCCTTATCAATGCTCATGGGGTCCTTGTTGAACTTCCAAGGATAAAATCACAATATCATGGACATATAAACAGACTTTAAAATGCTCTATTGTAATGTGTTATTAAATTTACAAATAGTGCATCAGGATGAATCTGTTAGTTTGGTGACAAGAGCCCCATAATTGTGATGATTTCTTCTTATCCAAATCACACAACAAAGTTGCTAACTATAATGCCTTTGCTTCATAGTATGATTCTTTAAAGTCACATGGCATTGATATTTTATAGGACATATTCTTCTATCGCACAAGTTAAAATATCACAATTGTTTATCAATAGGGTTTTTGTAGCCCAATAAATCCTGAATTTTCAAATTCCAGGGATGCATGACAGTTTGTCTAGGTTTTCTTCTAAAATATGATCAATAAGCTCTTTCATGTAGGAAGCATGTTATTCTCTATGATATAGGAAAAAATTAGGAGAGAAATAAGACACCAAAGTAATCTTTAGGTTTAAATTGAAATGTTGTTTTGTAATCTTCTTTTCTTTAAAATGCCTGTGATTTTTGTTGTTTTTAATTAGGATCATCTTCAATGCTATATGACCTCAATGATTCTTGATGAATTTGGTTGGTTGTTCTCTTTTTATTTTTCTGTATGTGTAAATACACTATTGATTATCTTTTCCTTCCAATTTCAGTTGAATCTCTACTTGCATTTAAGAGTGTTGTTGGAGATCCACCTATTTTGAGGAATTGGGTTGGAAGAGAACCATGCTCACCGACATGGATTGGTGTTAAATGTACCGAGACATTGCAAAATGCGACAATTCTTTCTTTGTAAGCTTCTCTACTTCTCCATAAAATTATATTTGATGGAATTGTAGAACAACTACAATATTTTAATCAAAAGGAAGCATTTTGTCACTTGCACTATGATTAATTGTCTAAAATTTCTAGCCTAGAAGCTGAATAGTGAATTTAGATTGGAACTAGAGGCCCTTGTTTTTTCCTGAGTTATTTTAGTCTATTACATTGAACAAAATGATGATAGTTTAATTTGAAATTTTTAACTTTCTGATGAGATGGATAAAATTCAGCATTAGGTTTTACTTTCAAGTGTTCGAGGCAGATGTGTTGGTCATTCATGCTCCTGTAATCTAATGGTTGAGTGAGATCCCCAAATTTATGGTGATTTTTTTTTTGTATATAAATAAAAGTCAGCTCTGTCAACTTTTAGTTGTTACTATATAGGATTTGGGGGATACAATAATTCTTTTTATGCATTAAAGTATAGATTATGTTTTTCTCTCTATATTAACCTTATAGAAGTGTGGCAGTTGGACATGTGATCCACTCGAATTGTGGAGGGGTTGAGATGACAGGTGACAAAACTTGTAGAGTTGAGATGCTAAGTTTCTAGGTGTCACGGCCATGTGTGATTTGAAACACATGATCACAATATAGTATATTACAATTCTTAGAAAAACAAGAAGACTACTTTGATAAGCTTTGTAAATAAACTCTACTAAAAATATGTTACGCAATAACTTGAGTTCACCACACAATCACAATTATGATTGATTATAGGAATAATGGAAATATAGGGGACATTAAAAACACAAATTTATTACAGCAGTTGAATTTGTTTACCTACCTACATTTAGAAGAATAGGCATTCTAAGGTTTCATGAACTAATGATTTTCTTTAAGCCCGAGCCAAGCATTTTGATGGCCCTTATATTTTCTTCCATTGTTTTTGCAGACTCTAACAATGCTTGCAGGAAAATATGATTTTTATCAAGAGTTTGATTGATGCAGAAAGGTTATTTATGAAGCATTAGATGCTTGGAATTGACCCCTCAAGGAACCTCACCTCTAATGTGGGTAGGACCGCTGACCTTAATTATAGAGTTTTTACACACTTTAGTTTTCTAACATATCGGGAATTGTTGGTGCAATCCTGACCAACAAAACCCAGTCGACAGGGGTTCCACTCTGTCGACGCTCAACATGCCTCAATCTCCCTGAGCATCGGCCCACACAGGTTTTACCCTGTCTAGTAACACTCATAGAGCAGATGACATCTCACCCGAGATGTTTGAGGGAGAGATGTCAGAACCAAGTTTACGTAGTATAGAGGAGGGTTGGGGCATTAGAGGTTCATCAACTTAATTTCTGGATCTAATCTACTTGCTAAACCATTCATCATGTCACTTTTATTCATTCATCATTACAATAGATCTACCAGTGGCAAAACAGATCTAAAAGATGACAGTATTCATAAGCAAAAAGCATCGCATTATCCATTCATATGCAGATCTATTCATCATTCATCATCAGAATCGCAGCAATGTAAAACAGGAAAAAATAAAGGCAAACAGGAGTTCAGATCAATCCACATCACATCATATTAAATCCATAGAACAAATCACAGATCAAAACAGACAATGATCCAGTATCACTCTGTCTAGTATCACATCCAATATTCATTCTCCATGTATATCTCTTTCATGCATAATTATTCTATTTATAGGCTTTCGCCTTTACATTCAAGGTCCACTTCTAACTAAATTCTAACAAAATTCTATCTAGCTTAACCACTAAGGACCAATATTTCAAAGAAATGGTCATTAAGTACAAAAAGTGACATGGAAATATCAAAAAGTGGACTATTTTTTGCCTATCGCGTTATCGTTTCCTTGCACGGTTCCACATGAGTATGTGCAACATCCTAGATGCTACGCAACTCACTTACCTCCAACCCCTTGCCAACAAGCCCCCAACAAAGTCTTGTGGCTCCTCCTTGAGCCACGTCAGATGGACATGGTGTACTCGTTGGTCTTCATCTTGAATTCATCATATTGCTGAGAAATCTTGGTGACCTGCGCTCTGACTTTCTCAGCAACATCCTGACACATAAATCGATCCTGCTTTAACGGGTGCTCCACCATCTTTGCATTGATTCCTTCTTACCGTCCTGCACAGCTTACAGTGCAACAACAAATTTTTCCAACAATTGGGCTCCAATATCTTAGAACTCGTTGAGCTGGTCTTTGCATTTTTTCTATCATTCCTGAGCTTTTACCACCTGCTGCTACATCTCCATTAACTCAGAGGATTGTGTGATTGACACAATTGACAGCATGGTCCATAAGGATTTCTTCAATGTGGCCAACTGGTTCTTGGCTTCCTGCAATTGTGTTGTAAGTTGTTCTAGCTGCTCATCATTAACAATATTACCCCAAAACTATATCGTTACCTCGACAATATTCTTAGCATATTGCTCCAGTTCATCAAACTGCGCCAAAATCTCTTCAATTGCGGTCTTTCGCTCCGCAACCTGCTCTGGTGGTGTGTCTAGGTATACCATAGCATTTAGTAGGCTGTTGTCCATTTGGATATGCATAATGACTTCTCCAAGTCGCTTGGACTTAGTGACTACATCTAGTTCTGCTATGCTTTCATGGATGTGTTGACAGGTCGCATCAACATCCTCTTCAAACTTGCCTTTGCTAGCAAACTACTGTGCCTTTTCAATAACAAGGAAATCTATTTCATTTTTCAATGTAGTTATCTCCACAACAAATTTCCTCACCAGTTCATCCTGCATCGTCTTCAAGGCTTCAATCTCCTATTCTCTTTCTGATGCAAGCTACTCCTTTCCCTATTTTAGCCCCTCTACTTCCTTCCTCAGCTCCTCATCTTCGTCCTGCAACTGTAGGTACCGGTCCCTAAGCTCCTTCATCCTATCATCCAACTCCTCGATGGGGACCCACTGCATGTTTACTAAAGTCTAGGTCGATAGCTTGTTGATATCCAAGGTGATACTTTGCCATTGGTGCAGTGAGGAAGTCACATCTGCATTTCTTGCGTCGATTGCAGTTGGGGGAACCTGGGTGTTCTTATCCCACGGATCGGTGCTAATTGATGAGAATTCCTGCACAATGACACTCTATGGTGCTCTCTTAAAAACAACATTATAAATATAATCCAACTTGTTTCTAACCTTGGCAAAGCCTTCCTGGGTGGACTAACACATTGCAGTCACTGCTATATCAGATGAATCCATAACAACCTTAATAACCTGCTACAATTGGGATTCCAACACTGATCTAGTACTACTGCTGGAATCTTGCTCCATTCTGTGCTTCATTATGATCTCGTCGAGGATGCACTGTGCATCTGAATCAGTATCAATTGAAGACTCTCCATCAAACTCATGAAGACTCTACTCTTGGTGTGTAGGATCTTCAGGGGCATCTACAGGTGGCCCCTCTAATACTTCATCTACACTGACTGGGTCTTGCCATTCCACAGGCCAATCCTAAACCATTGCTTCCAATTCTTCATCCGTCACCTCATAGGCCATGGGTAGCCATTTCTTATCAGGGTCGCGGTGTGCTTGGATTTGAATAATGTGCAGTCTGATGGAGATCCACATAATCAGCTGATATTTCACTGCTGCTCCATCTAATAACCTTATGGTTTTGACTGCTACTTCTTGTAATGCCTCCCAGTAGACCCAAAAGTGGATCGCATAATCTATTTCCTGACTAACCTCCTCTACCCACCACAATTTTTGATACTGTGTGCCCTTGCACAGATTGGCAGCTTCAACCATCATTCCTTGGTAATACTCTGGCTCCATCCAAGCTACCAATGCGATTAAGATTAGTAGCCAACTATAAGAAAAACACTGCTCTCCAGCCTGAACTACGACCGCGTCCTCCATCAGTTGATTCAACAAAAAGAGGGACCAGTTCATGTGGAATCCATCGGTGCATTTCTGTGCACATGCAATAACACCCAAAGTGCACGGAATAGGGCGATTCTTTCTGGCAATCTTACTTTCTAGTATTCTTGCACCAATACGCACCATTCTGTCATTGATGTTGTCAATACAATAGGCTCATCCATCGCATTGCAAACCATATCGCTCCTTCAACCGAGCTGCTAGATGCTTATCATTATCTCGTCCTTTGAAATATTGCAATGGGTCTTCCCCATCCTTCATCAATCCTGTAATTTTAAAAATCAAATCCACTGTGAGTGTGATTGGTGTGTCCAACCACAACATTACTTCATGAAAACACGCCAAAATATGTTTGATGCATGCATTTTCTTCGTTCAATCGTCCAAAATGTGACATGTTGATAAGCCCCATTAGCCCAGAGTTTTTCAGTCCTTCCACCCATGGTTGTAGAATACGTAGGATGGGTGCTCCTGCGACCATAGGTAATGGCTCGTAGGGCTCATCCACTACGTCCTTCCATAGCAACAAATCGTGGTCCTCATACTTCATCTTGATCAACATAGGGATAATGTCAATGGTGCAGGTCATCCCTTCCGGCAGCGATGCTAGTTGGGTTGATACTTCTGATTTTTGGTCATATGCCTAGGTTTCACACTTGGGAGGGTAGGAGCAATGTACCCTGGAATATCCTTCATAGAGATCCCTGTGCGAACCGTCGACTTGACCGCTCCTGAGCTAGAGGGCCCCGTCTGGGAAGTTCCCTCCCCTTGCACTCTGATGGAAGTTATCGTCTGCCATAGTTTGTGGTGGTGTTGAGCTTGGCTTCTGGGCCTTCTGCTTCCCCCACATAATCGATGATGATCTGACTAGCATGCTCATTATTTCTTCAACGATGGAATTCGGCCAAACCGAGGACTCATGCTCACTTGATACATCTACTTTTTTGGGAGTTCTCAGCATGCCGGACCAATATACATCCCTAGTGAACACCCTCTACTTCACTCTACAACTCACACATTGCTCTCAAAAAAGCTCATCTTCAAACACTCTCTGCAACTCGACTGAACACAGCTCAAATGGTGCTTTCGACCTGTGTTGAGGACCTTCTTATAGTACACATCCAATCCATCATTCATCACTACTAAATCATTTACAGCCATCATGACTAAATCCTACATTAATCACCTAAATCCGTTATCGATTCTATCAATCCAATGGTCGGATCATCCATAAATGCACATCGTTTCAACAAGCGCCGCAGGCTAACTATTTTTATTTATTGTTTATTTGACTCTATCGCAGCCCTTTGGATACTGTAGTTGGGCTATCGAATCGATGCAACTAACTCCTATGCGTATGCATCCACTCCCTCCTGGCGCACCTTTCTCTCCTCTATATACTCTACTCATGTTTTCATTTTTTTTAGTGCACAGTGCTTCAGGCATTGCGCGGTCCTTCCCCTGACCGATAGGGATTCAAGCGGCTATCGTTCACAAGATTTGAAAGTACCATGCCATCTAATTGCTGTAATTGAACTACACCCACAAAGGTAATAGAATTGATAAGATATGGGCCAAGCCAGTGCATTTGTAGCTTACCCGGATGCTTCAAGAACTTGTTGTCGTATAGCAGCACCAAATCCCCTTGTTGAAATTGTTTGTTCTTTATGTGGTGATCATGCCATGCCTTATGTTGGTATTTCTCAACACGCTGGCGGAAAAACGCAATGAAACAATCTTCGTCAAGTTGTATTAGCTGCGCTATGCACTCCTCTAGCGTAACATCGTCATCCATTTCGGTCGCAACAACAATGCATAGACTGGGAATGATGTATTCCATATGAATAACTGCCTCTTTCCCATATACCAATTTGAATGGTGTTTTCCCCATCAATATCTTGCACATGGTGCGAAAGGCCCACAGCACTGCAGGAATCTTTAGATCCCAATCATCTCAGTTAGTGTTACATACCTTGGTAAGTTAGTGCTCCAATATTTTGTCGAATGCCTCCACAGTTCCATTTTCCTGCGGATGGTATGGTGTACTTTTCTTATGTTGAACCCATAATTCTTCTATCAGTTGTCTTACCATGTAGTTGATAAAATGACTACCCTGATCACTCATCAATATTCTTGGGCACCCAAATCGCATCACAACATTCTCAAATAGAAATCTGGCTGTCGTCAAAGTAGTACAATCCAAAACTGGTGCAGCCTCTGCCCATCGTGTCAAATAGTCCGTTGCATTTATTATGTAGCACACACCAGTTCTTTTGCAAGGTGGATTGATCAAACCCACAAATTCTACCACCCATTTATAAAAATGTTGCAAAGTTACCTGGGGTACAAGCGACATCTCATCCCACTACAATGGTTTTCTAATGGGTTGACAAAAATCGCAGCTCCATGCATAACCTGCCACATCATTATGAAGAGTGGGCCACCAAAGACTTGCATGAACCACCTTCTGTGTAGTATCCCATCCTCCATAGTGTCCCCTGGCTATGCTAGCATGTTCTTCTTCCAAAATCTGCTCTTGTTCATGCGAGAGGACACATCGTCGTAAAATTTCATCAGGTCCCATCTTATACAAGTGTCCAACAATTAACTGAAAATTGGAATCTTTAACCACCAGCTGCTTCTTTTGAATTGTGGAAAGTTCTTCTGGTACGACTCATGTTGCTAAGAATTGGATTATTGGAGCATAATGGTCATCTACCATGTCAACTCAAAACAGCTACGCATCATGCAATCCATCTTCAATGTTAGTAGGTTTCTCACCCGTCTCAATTCTAGACAAATGATCTGGCCACATTTAAGTGACCCAGCTTCATGATGATCTCGAAATCAAATTCTTGAAAGAGGAGTAGCCATCTGCATGTCTTCCCCCCTAACACAAGCTTATTGACAAGATACTTCAAAGTTGAATGGTCAGTAAACATCTTGAAGTGACCTCCTAGAAGATAATGCCTGAATTTGTGTAGTGCATAAACCATCGCTACCCCTCGCGCTCCATGGTTGTGTAATTATTCTCTACAGATGATAAATTTCGACTCGCAAAATCAATAGTGTGATCCAAGTCGTCGTCGCCTGGCTGCACGAGCACTACTCCTAGCACAAAAGAATATGCATCAACATAAACGTGGAACTCCTTGTTCCAATCTAGGAATACAAGTATTGGTGTCGAAGCCATCTTGGCCTTCAGTGTGTTGAAGATAATCTGACACTCTATACTCCATTCAAATACCACATATTTCTTCAATAATTTCTCCATAGGGGCAGTGATCATAGCGCAACCTCTGATAAATTTGCGATAATATCCCATGTGCCCCAACGTTGGCCGAAGCATCTTTACATTGGTAGGTGAGGGAAAACTCAAGATGAGAGCTATCTTTGCAGGGTCAACTAGTAACCCTTGCTTAAAACATAATATGACCTAATAGTATACCGAATGAGGCGCAAAAAATGCAATTTTTGGAGTTCAACGCGATTTGGTGTTAGAGACACCTTTCCAGCATCATTCAAAGGTTTGCCAAATGATCCTTGATTAGACCGTACACTGTCCAATCATCCATTTACACCTGTAAAAATGTTTGAATGAAATCCTTGAAAGCAGCAATGACGACCCAACAGAATACCACAGGGACATTCTTCAACCCAAAAGGCATCACCGTATATTGAAAACATCCCCATTTAGTGACAAATTTTGTTTTATGTCGATCCTCTTTGGTGATTCTGATATGGTGATAACCCGAAAACCCATCTGTAAAGGAGTACATTTCTTGACTGCCTACTCCTTCAAGTACCTCATCAGTAAATGGTGTTGGAAATGGATCATGCATACAGGAATCATTTAGTTTCCTGAAGTCGACATAGATCCAAACTTCACCAGTTTTCTTGTCTTAGACCACCAGACTGATCCATTCTGACTCTTCGATAGGTTCGATGATTCTAGCATCCAACATATGATCAAGCTCAACTTTGACTCTGTCTTTGTATCATGGATTCAGACAATACGGCCTCTGTCACACTGGTTTGGCATCTGGCTTCAGCGAGATTTTCATTTCCCCTAGGTTGCCCAATATCCCTTTCATCTCTAAGAATTTTTTCAGAAACAGGTCTTGAAACTCATGTAGTAGATCCGTGATCTTGGCCATGGTATCCTCATCCTAGTAGTCCCCAACATTTGTGAACTTTGGATTCTCATCCATCCCAATGTTAACTTTCTTAATCTCTAGCGACTGAGTCATGCGATCGGTCGGCACATCCGGTGCTGCGACATCTTGACTCCCTTTAGTCTCCAAAATATTAATATTTTGCAACTCATTATCATCCTCCATATCGCTTGACATGTTATAACATTCCATCATTGATTGCATGTGGAAATGCGCATGTGGATCCATAGGATATGCGACTGGAACAAATTTCAAGACTACATCCCGGATGATCTAAAGTGCAGTGTGGACATCAAGATTGGCATCTGCAAAAATAAAAGTGTGGGAAAAACAAATTGTCAACTCCTCCCAGGTAGTTATTTCTCTGCGCGGCTCTGTGGATACGTACCGAGACCTCAGCATTTCATCCAAGGTGTGAATAAAGGCATGGACCCATTCATCCTTTAGTCGCACTGTGCATAGTGTTTGACACTCCTCCAAATGGATTTTAGGTTCATTCTGCCCATCATACTTCCCAGTATGGTACACCTCTATGGTACCAAAACAGACTGTCATCAGCCTGCGACACTGCGTCCATCCAGTAATCATTTTCTTATGAGCTGCCCACCAGGGGGATGGAATAGTCATTAGTGCTTCCTCCAATGCCAACAGTCGTTGTGGCACTGAGACTATCTCTTCAAATAATATTAAGAATGAAAACAACTCTGGTAGCCCTTCATATACTGGAAATTCAACAATTTCAGTCGCAACATGGCGCAAATATTGTGTAATTAGACCACACTTTCTAAAGGATAACTCATGTATGCGGTTTTGCCAATTCTCGAGCACATCATCAGAATCAGAGGATGCAGAGCTAAAACTATGCCAACCAAGTTCTACCTCAGTAGTCAGGTGGATATAGTCTTCAGAGAAGTTATAAGCATGATCCCACCCCTTGACAACTTCATCCTTCATGGGTTCAATGTATCTCCGGCCCTCGTTTAGATCCATGGGTGCGATGACTCGAATGTCCTGGTTTTCTAATGTCATCATTTGCTTCTTAAAATTAATCATGACCATACTGTCATTGGCCCATCCAATTCCTAGCAGTGCAGGATAGGATCCTTCCCTATTAATGACTTCAATCACATCAAAATTAGCATGTGTTCTCATACCTTCAACATCAACAACCGAGTTCATTACCTGTTCAATTGGTTGCACCTTAGCTTGGTTCACCAATCACAACTGTAGCGGGGACCAACCCAACATTGGGCTCCCCATTTTCTTCCAGGTCTGCTTAGTCAGGATGTTCACATCCGATCCCAGGTCCAGGATGACTGAGTCAAACTCATAGTCCCCAATATGGATATACATACACATCTCTTTACATGTCTTTTTCTTCTGCAAGGAGTTCACTGCGGAGTCCTTCAGATCCTTGCCTGGATAGTACAACAACCTCTCAAGCTCAATAAGAGACTTGGGATCTCGTGCCAGTGCTAAGCATTTCTCAAAGAACTGCTATAGGGTACCATGCTACACTGATGGTCCTGCTTCTAAGGATAAATTAAAGGAGGATGGCATTTCATAGACATGTGACTTACCAAGATTACATCCGATCACGTTCCGAGTTTCAAAAAATATATATTTTTTCGTCATGATATCAAACACTACTTTTTTCTTCCCAGTTAATCGAAATTGCAGCCAAGGTCCATCCTCTCTCGTCGTCGCATGTCCATGAGTGACAATGGTGATGTTGACATCCTGTGTTCTGGGCACTACTGAAATCATCGCAACTGTTGGACCTTGAGTCTGGTTCATCAGCAGAGTTTGAGCTAGTGGTGGATTCTGTTTTACTAGTGAGTACATTGGCTGATTCACAATCTGATTCTAGAGCGGAACTTAATTCTATTCCTGGCTCAGTAACTAGTTCTGGGCTGTTAGCTGATTCTGAGTCTGCATCTGGGCTTGATTTTGCAACTGTGAAACATTTTCGGTTTTCCATCTTGCGATTAACTACAGGAAGTTCTCCATAGTATGATCAAGCATTTCACAGTACGTACACAAGCAATGCAAGTGTGGAAAGTCTCTCTCATAATTCCTGAATACTCCACAATTATAACATTGGACAGATGCACGACCTCGTCCCCCTCCTTGTCCAAAGCCTCCTCCTTTGCCTCAGAATCCTCCTTGATGTGGGTACTACATCTGAGCTACTTGTTGTGGTGGGGGATTTGGTTGTTGCTGAACAAAGTGCGCTGCTTGAACATATTGAGACCGCTCCTGGGCCATTGATAATTGATTATATGGTTGTTGCAGTGTGAAATGCAGTTGTGGTACAAAATGCGACTACGGTTGTGGTGGAAAAAACTACATCAACAACGGCGGTGTGTACTGCAGTTGTGGTTAAGAACTAAACATTTGAGGCTGTGGATGCAGTTGGTGTACTGCGCGGTGTCCTTTGTCCTTCACGAAATATGAATCATAAGTTCTGTCCTGAAGCAAATCGTATGCCCGATAGTCTCTATCCTCATGCCTGACTGAGCGACATACTGAACAGTATAAATTGGCAGGACTCGACACCATCTTTTGCATATAGCTACATTCCTCATGGAAATTTCCATATACTTGTCATATACGACACCACGACACACCACCACTACTCAACGGGTTCGGAGCTCAAGATAACAGATAGTTTCTAAAGTTGGGGCAAATATCTTTAGTGTGGCCATCTGCGTGACACTGAGTACACCAAATATCTATGTGTTCCTCCTTACCTTTCTTTATATCCTACAGCTAGAGTGTGAGGTTCGCTAGCTGCACCTAAATTTGATTCATCGCGATTGCACTCTCCCTGATAGGTGAAGCTTCAAGCTACATCACAATATTTGGGGCTACGCTATGCGTCACTATATTTTGCTACATCAATGGTTGTCAAATATGAGAAACCAATGCTACGGTAAACCATTATTTATGTTGGACATCACTCATAGAAAAAATTACTCTGGTCATCAGTGTTTTGAACCTCTGATCAAAGTCCCAAATGGCCTCATTAGGAAATTGCTTGATTTGCTTTAGCTCTGTAATGTATTGTGCTTCCAACTTTGGTTTTTTGAATTCCTTGATTAGTCCCATCTAGATCTCATCCAATGTCTTCGTCGGAGTCCCATGAGGAGCTTGGATAAACTTCATAAATTAGTTAAGTGCATGACCCCTCAGAATAGCCGCTAACTGTCTTTTCTTTACATCATTATCAGTGGCTTGTCTAATAGTCCACACTGCTTCACATAAAAACCAGTACTACTCAGGAAAATTGGTCCCTTTTCCATGGAACAAGGGCAGCTTCATATTGTCACTCACTATCCTGGGCCACCTTTCGACAGATGCTAATATACTACTAGACTATTTATGGCACGTTGAACAAGTCGACGTGTGACTTAGAGTTTTTCCTGAGTTTGGAGTAGTGCGCGGAGGTGTGGGTACATTGCTGCTGTGGTTTGATATTACCATTGTTCTAGGCATATTCTAGTCCAGGTCGTCCTCATTGTAACTGTAGGGTCACTTCGTCCTGTGTGGTTGTCCTTCGCGATCTTGTGTTTCGATCATAGCAGGACCTTTCCCTGTCCTCTGCCTCTTCTCTAGTTGAAACCTTGCTCCTCCCCTTGTACAACCACTTTCTTCCTCGACTTCCCTCACAATCTCACCGAAACTTGCACCCATCTACCCCTTTTCTTCTGATTTGTCTACCCCCTTGGTTGCGCTATCTACAGCCTCTGCACATTGGAGTGTTACTACTATAGGTGCATCTTAAGTATACCCTTTTCATAAACCAACATTTTAATTGACAATTGAAGAAACAATAAGAACCTACCTCTGGGTTCGTTTAAGAACTCTCTCTCTGCTTCACTATAAGATTTATTGGTGTCGACAACGAACTCGGTGATATATCCTTCTAGGATATATCCAACCAGACCTCAACAGTGTGAGACACTGTATTGTCAGTTTCCTGCAGCTCCTAGATCAGTTCAGGGTTCCAAGATGTTGGTTCTCCTCCTTGAAAGTTTGTCTTCGTGTATGTGAATCATGCCACCCACTTGTACAATATGATAGGAAATTCGTTGAAGAAGTATTCGTGTGGACTGTCATGTATATATCTTACTAGCCACTTATTTGTTGTCAACCCATGGTTCTGATTTTCTGCTTCAGCAAATTCTCTTAGCTTCTGATCAAACCAATCTTGAAGTTTTGGTCGTGTCAGATGCCACATCTATTCTTGGGCAACCATTTGTCACATGCTACATATCCTCCTCTCAGTCACAATGAGGCCCTGACAACAGAACCATTTTTTGGCGCAATCCCGACCAACAAAACCCAGTCAACATGGGTTTCACTCTGTCGACGCTCAACACGCTGCGATCTCCCTCAGCATCGGCCCAGACAGGTTTTACCCTGTCCAACGACACCCGTAGAGCGCATGAGGTCTCACCTGAGATGTTCGAAGGAGAGATGCTAGAACCAAGTTTCTGCAGTATAGAGGAGGGATGGGGCATCAGAGGTTCATCAGCTTAATTTCTAGATCTAATCTACTTATTGAACCATTCATCATGTCGCTTTTATTCATTCATCATTAGAACAGATCTACCAGTGGGGAAACAGATCTAAAAGATGATAGTATCCATAAGAATAAATCATCACATTATCCATTCATATGTAGATCTATTCATCATTCATCATCATAATCATAACAATGTAAAACAAGAAAAGATAAAGGGCAACAGGAGTTCAGATCAATCCACATCACATCATATTAAATCCGTAGAACAAATCGTAGATCAAAACAGACAATGATCCGGTATCACTCTGTCTAGTATCACATCCGGTATTCATTCTCCATGTATATCTCTTTCATGCATAATTCTTCTATTTATAGGCTTGCCCCTTTACATTCAAGGTCCACTTCTAACTAAATTCTAACAAATTTCTAACTAACTTAACCACTAAGGACCAATATTCCAAAGAAATGGTCAATAAGTACAAAAATTGACATGAAAATATCAAAATGTGGACTATTTTCTACCTATCACGCTATATTTTCCTTGCACAGTGCCAGGTGAGTATGCGCAACATCCTAGATGTTGTGCAACTCACTTACCTCCAACCCCATGCCAACAAGAATGCTTTATATTCCTTCTTAATAGAGTTGAATTATCTAGGAGATACAATCTTAAAGGCACATATATTGTTCTTAGTATATTTTATAAATACCAGGGGATGGATTCATTGACCAATTCAATTCATCCTCTACCTTCTTAATGTAATCATGAATCGCTTTCAGATATGTTGTATAGACATCCCTTAGTGCTCCTTCAATAGCATCCAAACTATAGCAATGAAGTACCATCCCTATTGTAAGGTTCCTATTCTTGTAAGGTTCTTTCGAGGATATAATGTAGCTATATCTTTTCTTCTAATTTCCATATATAAATCTACTTATATACCAATATGGTTTTGCATTAAATTATCTGCCTTTTTTGTGATCAGTAAATAATGATTTTAGTTATAATCCCATCTTTGACTTCCTCAGAAGTTGTGCGATTCTACAACGTGCATTCTACAGCGTGCTCCATGAGATTTTGTAACAACATTTACTAACTGCGCTTATTCTTAAATGTAGTCTTATAAACTCAAACAAATTCTTGGAATTCTTAAAATAATTTGTTACATTCTAATCCGTTAATTTATAATATCCCTCTAATGATCTTAAAACAAAAATGGATTTATTGCTGTATGTTTAGTTTCAATTTCAGAGTTTAATTGTGCAAAGTGTTCATAATTGTTGCTGCCAAAATAGTTTTCTCTAGCAATTAAAACTGGACAACTCATTAATATGGCAAATAGATACACATATCCCTTTGCATGGATTCATGTGGAACAATCCTTGATTTTTATTTTTCCTCTGTATCAACAATCATAATAAATTCTTGGAGTGAAAGACAAAGTTAGAATTCAAATAATTGATGCACAACATGATTTACTATAGCTTAATAGCTAATATAGGTAAAAATCGACAAGGTGTAATAAAAGCTTGCAAACCCAAGCTATCAATACATTATTTTCCAAATTAAATTTAGTTTTTGAACTATAAAGAATATATGTTAGTTCACCATACATTTTTTAAGATGCATACGTTTATTCCAGTTGTAGTGGTTTGTTTTTTATTTAGTTTGTGGGAGTATGTTTCTGCATTCAATAACATGCCTATATTGAGCTTGTATCTACATAGATCTGTCCCAGCAATTGGGTTTATGTTAACCCGTTTTTTCATTATGAGAGTAATTACTTTTTTTTTTATCTATTGAATCCTACATGGGATTATTATTGTTCATTTTATACTTTCATTGTATCAAACATGTTTTTCCTTTTTATATTTGTTTCTGCATGAGTTATAACAACAGACTCGAGTCTTTTCTTGATGAGATTAGTTTATGCCATCACATGCGAAACTATGATGTGATGTTCGTTGTAAATCCCAATTGGCATTACTCTCTTTTTGAAAAGCAACAAGAGATTATATCATTTACAAACATTTATTTACTCTACCTCAATTTAATCTTTCAATTTCTGCCTTCTTTTACCCTTTAACAACCACCTTATTGAACATATTATTACACCTTCTTACAACAATTGCTAGTTTAAACATTGGACAAAAGGTGATGATCCACTAATTAAAAGGTTCAACGGTAAAGAAAATACTGTCGACCAATTTATACATGACCACAATTAGGTCTCGACTTCATGTTATGTCGTCCAAATCACACTCAAGACAACCGACTGCACTATTCGGACATACAAATGGTTGGCGACGATGCTCTTGAGAGATTGTCGATGGGCTATTCAAGTTGTGTGTCAGTGTTGTCAAGCACCCATCTTATGAGCCAATAGCTCCATTTGTGAGATGCTTGATCAATTTTCTTGGACGGGGAACCTCATCTCCACACACATGCTCCCACTTACGGCATATCAATGTAATTATGTATCATAAAGGAAAGTTAGTTGTCTTGAGTTCCACGGTCGACCGTAAATAAGAAAAAGCTTGGGTCGATGGCTAATGTCCCGAGCTCTGCAGAACAAAGCATCGATATTATGCAAAATATTGCTCTCAGAAAAAATAGGATGAATACTGTCTCTGACTCAGTCCGACCATACCGCAGCTCACCAATATTAGATAAACAATACTCATTGCTAATAAATTAATCGATAGATGACAATAGACAATAGCATTCAGTAGGTACTCTAGTTGGCAATCGCTATGCTAGTCGACAAAGTGATAGGTACTCTATGAACTTCTCGACTTCTCCATTTACATGCAAACTGAAGAATGACTTGGCTTGAATGAAACTCATGCTAGTCGATAACATTTTAAACCCTCGTGCTCGGACCTCTGTAGATATTTACACTTCTATATCAAATCTCCAGATAGTATACAACAATAACGAAACTGAGTTTAATACCTCTAGGTCGAGACTCGACGGAATGAAATGATAGTAGCTAAAAAATCTAGCGAACATAAGCAGAAGATTCACTAGAATGTCATTCATCTTGAGGACTTCTTCACGCTGAATAATTTTAAGTATTTCTTGTAGGCTTCATATCTCACAAAAATTTTGTGCTGGTTCAAACCATCCTCTTTTGTTGGTGTTGTCATCCAGCCAAAAGAGAATAGAAATGGCGCCATGATGTTGAACGTGCAAGTTCAACACATAATCAAGAAAATAATATTATAAGCACACACAATAAACTATCAGGAAGAACAATTTTAGGACATAACGTTCGGTCAATTGACATTCATCTTCAATACATAATAGAGTTGGTTGGAGTAGTTACATCCACTCAAACTACTCATTCGTTAAGTGAGTAAACAATTATGTCTAATTATGTCATAACATGTATGAGGGCCTACAGGTCCCTCCAACACAATGCAAGACAACATAATATGATCTCGACCATGTTAGGTCTCGAAGATCACAATGCACGACAACATAATATGACCTCGACCATGTTAGGTTTGGAAGATCCAACCAACTGCCCCTCGGGGCTATTATAGAAGTGATGCTATTACTATGATTTAATTAAAACATGTTTCAAGGTTGTAATAATAACCATTCAATTTCATGATTAACTAAGAATTTTTTTTCTTACTTATATGTAAAATTTAGATACACATTAGAAGTTCAATATAAATTAATACAAACAAATACCTGTTATAGAAGAATGAAATGCATTGTATTCTTAAAATAACTTATACAATTAATTATTTAAATATAATTAAGATATTAGATGTCCAATATTTCTCTATTTTATTTTATAATATAAGTTCACAAAATTGTTTACATTAATTGTAACAATATGAAAATATTTGCATTGTATTGAAGAAGTTATTATGAATGCTTTTTAATAAACACCTCACAAATTTTCAAAAATCCATGATGTTTTTCACAATTTAATATGCGTGATGTTTATACACACAATAAAACTTTTGTTGTTGATACACATCTAACAATCACATCTATTATCACCCATCAAACATAAGCACCATCTTACATACACATAAAAATTTAGATAACATAATCTAGCATACACATCAAACATCACCTAACATACATATGTAAACATTACTTAACATCATCTAACAAATTTAAACATCATCTGACACACAAATATAGTAATAGCGTATAACAAAACACAAGATACATTATCTAACATAACCTTCACACACATCTAACATACACATCTATAAAACATATATAACATGACCTAACATACACATCACTGTTAACATATAAATAAACATCAACATCAACTTGAAAAATGGAGTATATATATATATATATGAACAATAATATCAAACTCATGATACATGCCAAATATACATCTCAATTCCAACAAATGCTATGAGATAGTTGGTCTTAACCCAAAAAATTACCCAACTAGCTCTACATGACCTACACCACACAAAGACGTCTATTTCATTACCCTTATTGACTCCCACACCCTTGTAAAGGCTCAAAAACATCAAAAGGGGATTAAAAACCTAAAAAAGAGCCTAAATAGCTCTCAAAAGGGCTAAATCCCTTAAAAGGGGCTTAAAAACCCCAAAGGAGCTAAGAAATGGGCAGAAGGGGCTTAAAGCCCTAAAAAGGGGCTAAAGCCCTGACCAAGGGCTTAAAACACTAAAACTTGAAAAAAAACTATAAATACAAGGGTGGGGGTCACTCTCAAAACACTAATTCTCCGCCTACCATTACTCTGCCTGTATGAGTGCCTTGAGACCCATATCTCTCAAGCCATTCATCCATTTCCCTCACTTGCTCCATTAGCTAAATCCTATTCCATAGATAGGTAGCTTCCTGCTAGGGCATGGTGGCTCATTTCTCCAAAGATAGAAGGTATACCATGAATTTCTGTTGTTAGTTTTTGTTTTGTAGGTTGTTTCACATGCATGTAGTTTATTGCTAATAGTGTGCTGCAGGTTCTCTATTGATAATGGGTTACAAGTTTATTTCTCTAACAGTTTATTGCAGAGTTTCCATGGCTCAAATCTAACTCTTCCTTGCAAGTTTTTCTTTCACCATAGAAACTTTGTCCTTCCATCCTATATACAGAAGGTGGGTGTTTCAACATGTCGCTAGGGCCTTTGACCAGTACATATTAGCGACCACACCGGGTAGATCCCACAGGATCCTTGAAGTTTATTTAATTTTTTATGTTCTTAAGTAGTTTCTTAACAATATTACTTCCAGTTCTTTCCATTTTCGTAACTGGTCGAGCCCCTTTGAGGCCGACCCAAGCCCGTTCGGCCGCAGTACTACTTACTATTGGCCATCCTTAGCTCACATTTTTTATTTTTTTCATCTCTCAGGCCAGGTCGCTCATTTTAAGCTAATACAAGCAACCCCCTGGCTTAGATTTGGCCAAAAAGGGCGACCCCCTCACCACATTTTCCCCCACAGGAGCGATCTGCCTCAATAGGCTGAATCACCTATTTCGAGCTAAACTAAGTGATCCCCTCACCTATCCTAGGCTAACAGGGGCGACCCCCTTGTCACATTGGCTCCGATAAGAGCGATCTATCTCTTGGGTGTTTGTGTTTTGTTGTTCAGACTATCAGTGTGGCCCTGCCGCCACTGTCCAACAACCTATCTGTTTCTGCAAGCAATTGTTCAGGTTAATGATGTGTGTGGTTAGTTGTTTTATGCACATAAATCTATTTAAAGGCTTAGCTAAAGTACTTTAAATTAGTTTTCAGTTTTTAATTAAACATTGGAAATTGACCCCTTGCCTAACCCTTCCTCCTCGACCCAGTCATCACCCTCTGGGGTATTCAGGGATAAGACGGAGGGTTGAGCAAGTATAGTAATAGGCACATATCACTGTCATTGCTCCATAACCACTAAAAATAGGTGACTTAGAAGATAGAGGGGGTGGAGACTGATGGGTTTTCATGGCGTTCGCGTCCTCCTTGTTGACCGATCTTACACTCAGAGAGTGACCTGAGGATCTATGGGTCGGCTTGTCCCACTGTGTTGAGAGCCCAACACTCTTTCCTGGTATAGGAGGAATACAAGGATAGGGTAGTCACCTAGTAGGTTTACAATTGTTCAAAATTTGATAGTCACATTTTAAGTTTTGTTTAGTTTCAGTTCAAAATTATGTTTAGTTTCAGTTCTGTTCATAGGTTTCCCATTATTCAACCTGCATAACAAACTAGAAAAACATATGCTAAGAAGTATCCATAAACCATGGTTGCAAATTCACAAAACCGAAGCATAATAACAGAAAATATTTCAAAAACATAAGTCACTCACAAGGATACACACAACCACACCACTTAATCAACCAAACTCAATTCATGACGCTGAGCCAACCATTAAAATATATCAATTTACATTAATTCAAAACTTTGTAGTTTGAGGACATAAGTCCCTAACTGCCTTAACTGTGGGAAGTACTTAGGTTCTGCCCTAAAAATCATTGTGAGGGGTACCATGGGAACCCCAAAGTAGCTGGAACATTGAGAGGAATCGCCAAGCGAAACGAGAAATGACCCCTACTGATTGACTAGCACTCCTGTGAGGAAAAGGCCAAGTGCTGTCTTCTGGCAGTCTTGGTGGTCGAGTGACCACTAGTAAGCCAATAGGAAGCCACTGAAACTGGGGTCCAGATTGTCATTTCTTGTTACATTATTTGGTCCAACAAACATACAAGATTGATCCACCATGCTATTCCTCATGCCTAAGAGGTGATCCAACTCAGTTCGGGTCTTTAGACCAGCACCGTCGAGACCATTCTCGACGAACCTCTACACCATCAGAAGGCCAGACAAACTCTGACTCAAACTCAAACTCATATCAATCTAAGCCATACTTACACACTGCACCATCTAGCCCCATGGCTGGTGCAAACCTAGATCCACTTTCTAGACTGGTGATTGGCAGTGGACCCATGTCCACACCTCACACTACAACCAACACCCATGTTGGTGGTCCTAACATTTTCATGCACACTATCATAAGTCAGTTTCCTCCACCCATACTTACTAGTCAAACTATCCCACCTGTCATACATGGGGGCAGTGGCCCTTCTACAAATATCCCCGCTGTGGGAAGTCAACCACAGGTGCCCCCAGTCATTCAGGAACATCAGGTTCCTGCAAACCCCACTACCATTATCAGTTCTTTCCACATCAACCTGGGGTCTAACCTCCCATTCATGGTAGGCCTCAACTTTCCTGACTTGGCCAGGTTAACCAATGATCTTATTTTCCATCAATCCCATTGGCCTCCCATGCCAACCAAAATCCCCTCAGACATCCGTAAGTTTGAAGGGAAGGCAAGGGAGTGCCCCCAAAACCATATAATGACATTTCACCTATGGTGCTCATTAAACAACATCATAGATGACTTGATCAGACTCATAATTTTCCAACGCACCCTCATAGGTGCTGCGGGTAAGTGGTACATTGAGCTACTACAATCCAAGTACCCAGAATTCAACTCTCTGGCCTTCATGTTCCTGTAGTATTTCCAACTCCCCCTTAGATATGACGAAGGGGTAGAGATCTTGCTATCTTTCCACCAAAACACTGCAACCCACATAACCGACGACATCCACAAATGATGGTGACATTGTAGCCTATGCAAGATCCAACTTGATGACAAGATTTTCCTCAATTGGTTACTAAAGACCTTGCTTCCACCCATAGCCAAGGATGTTGCCTTTGAATGTCCCCAAACAGAGGAAGACGCAATCTTGAAAGCCTAACAGTTTGACCTAATTTACTCCAAGTCTTGATACCTTTATACCATCATTCCAGACGCTCCCCATGCGAGCACTTCTTACCGTGATGCGCCAGGGGCATCCCATGCCGCAGATGGCATCATAGGCTCTGTTTCCCATCAAACACAACATCAAGTGATGACACCTATGATGCCACCACATCTAAGCAACACCCCTAGTGTTTCCCACCCTAACTAATCCCTCGACTATTCGATGATGATGTTTCATTCTAGAGCCACAACCTCATACATGCAACCCACGCCACAACAACATACCCATGCACCAGTTTGGCCGGCAAAACAATATCCGGGACAGATGACCGTATTTGTAGCACCAACTCCCCCGGTCTACTATGTGCCACTAACACAAGTTGCTTCGACCCCCACCCCAGCTCTGCCACCACCCTTAGGACAATTTTTTGCCCAGCAAAACTGTCCCAACCAACCATCCCCCAACAACCAACAAGGGAAAGCCAGAAACAACCGAGCTAGGAATCGAGGCAACAACCAACCGCAAGGAGGCGGCCAACAACCAAATCCTCCTAACAACGTTGGGGCAAACCGGCTAGGTAAAAATCCCCATCAACCAAACCCACCTAGACGCAATGCTCCATTACACAGAAATCAACCATGTAAACTATGTGACATCTACAGACACTATATGCAGGAATTCCCCTTCATGGGTCACACTAAGCAGGCCATTTAGAATGAAGCCCGGCATGGTACCAATACGGTAGTTCCAACCCAACCTAACCCAGCACCACCAGGCCCTCCACCTATGGTGCTCCAAAACCCATTACCGCTCCAAGGACTTGTAGTAACCGCACTTGCTCCCCAACCCAATCCCATCGCCCTTGCTGCACCTCCGCCAACAGAAACAGGTGTTCACCAACTACTAGCCCTAACAACCGAAAAGGTCAATTTACAGACCAGGAGAAATCATTACGAAGCCAACACCGAACCCGCTGACCCATCAGTGGAATCCATGTCCAAAACAACCAATACACCTCTTCACTTACCCCATTTTCCCCCATGGCCCCCCATACGACGGGTTACCAAAAATGCCACGGATAGATTTGTTGTGAGCTACAACATCGTTGATGACTTGACCCAAACACCTACGTCCATGTCTGCTCTTGAGGTACTTAAAACTTGCCCAACACAGCTAAAGGCCTTACTATTTGCCCTCGGTGCTGTAGACCCCTCTGACTCCAAGTTGATCAAGTTCGACATAGATAACGGAGAGCCCCTAATGCCATCAACTATTGCCTTCCAAATTTTGGTATCCATTCAAAATTTGGTCGTACACTGGTGCATTGTTGACGAGGGGGCATCCACATGTGTTATGTAAACCTTACTTTGGTATAAACTTGGGTCCCCAATCCTGCAACCATCCACCACTACTCTGCGGGCTTATGATGGGCATCCCACTAAAGCCCAAGGTATCCTTTCGCATGTCCCCATAACATTAGCTGAGAAAACAATACTGATCAACATAGAGGTTTCAATGCACAGTTGGACTATAACCTTCTCCTGGGAAGAAGTTATATGTATGCCATGAGAGCCGTAGCATCCACGTTTTGCAAGGGCTAACAACACCAGCCAATGTTATACCTATGGTCGACACTATCGTCGATGACACATCCACCTCCTCATTATTGAATGTGGGCTCTAGGTTGTTTCCTGACACCTCCATGATGACCTCCTTCCCCTTCATGTCACCACCATCAACACCAAATAAGACTGCGGATTTGTGCATGCTCTCGTCAAGCACTGCTGCACCTAAAAATCAACCGCAGCCGCAGCCCCAGCAGAAACTGCAACATCATTCGCAACCACAGCCACAGCACCAATCCCAGCCACAACCATAAGTACAGCCCCAAATTCACTCACCAGGGAACTACTGGGGATCCTTCCCAATCCATACAATTCCCTTCCTTTTTCCCTCATATGGTTTCGTAAGTAAGCCAGTAATGGCTACCTTAAACTTACCCAACTTCACATTGGGGATTCCTGTATGGTACCTTGACCCATCGGCCCAACCTCCCATGCCCAAAGTTGCATTGACCCCCATTCAACCCATTGCAGTTGCATCTCATCCTCCACCCAGCCAGCAAAAACCAACCACTACACCCGCACCTACCCTTCCCCACCCGAAAAGTGCCAGGGGCAAAAACGTGAAAGAAACAATCGAACCCCGACAGACTCCGCCATGCACTATGTGTAATGAATAGTGCCATGCAACTCAAAAAATTCCCTGAGAATCCCATGCTCCGCGCACATATGGATGCCATGGATACAACAGAAAACATCCCCGTGGTGGTACTCCCGAGCGGGCCAACAATGAAGAACAAGTCGTTGAGAATGAACCATGCATGCACCCTTCACGGATTATATGGACATTATTCTCACCATTTGCAGCACTTGCCCAAATTTTGAATGACCCTAGCTAGCCTTCGACAACATGCCCTTGAATCCGAGATCAATCTGATCAAAGAAGTCCATCCCCAACCTCCTTCTTCAGACACCATGTCCATCTACATGATGTGCAGTTCCACAGACCCTCTTATCTCCATGATCACCGATGGTCCATCAGATCTGTCTCATCATTGCTTTTGCAATGACAAGGAGATACTTGAATCTTTAACCGCTTCAAAATACCCTTGGGACGACATGCACCATCGCTCGTTCTTCCTCCCCGAATAACTTGTGTCGCAGTCTGACCATTTTTTCGTTGAAGTAAAGGATTTCATTCATGGCAAAGTTGAATGGTTCAAAAATCCCATTCCAGCACCAAATGCCTTCGAAGAAGGGAACATGGCCAATATTTCACCAACCATTAAAATCAACATCTCAACCAATCTTGAGATTGTTGAGGAAATCATGTTGGGGGCATCCTACTCCTCAAAAGAAGTTGCTTCCTACAAAACACTCTTCCAATAATTTGGTGACATCTTCTCCTGGTCCTACACCGAAATTTATGGGTTGGATCCATCCTTTGTTGAGCACCACATTGAGATTGTTGAGGAAATCATGTTGGGGGCATCCTGCTCCTCAGAAGAAGTTGCTTCCTACAAAACACTCTTCCAAGAATTTGGTGACATCTTCGCCTGGTCCTTCACTGAAATTTTTGGGTTGGATCCATCCTTTATTGAGCACCACATCGACACATGGACTGATGTGGTACCCGTGCACCAAAAGAAAGCATTGGCCAATCCATTCCTCCAAATTTGTTGTGGTCAAAGTCGAAATTGAGAAGCTGCGCATAGCCAGCTTCATTTACCCCATTGCTCACACAACATGGGTTTCAAATCCCATTCTCGTGAATAAAAAATAGGGTACCATCCGCATTTGTACAAACTTCCACAATTTGAATTGGGAATTTCCCAAAGACAACTTCCCAACACCATTCATCGATTAGATCATCGATGCGTGCGCTGGGCATGAGGTCTTTTCCTTCACGGACGACTTTTCCGAATACAACCAAATTTAGATCCAAAAAGAAGATCGTTACAAGACTACATTTACAACCTCTTGGGGCACATTCGCATATCGAGTAATTCCCTTTGGTTTAAAGAACACTGGAGCCACCTTCCAATGCACCATGACGTATTGTTTCCATGACCTCATACATATCATATTGGTCTACCTATATGACCTTACCGCTCGATCACAAAAATGAGCACAACACATAGACAACTTGTGTCAAATCTTTTTGTGATGCCGCAAGTACAAAATTCGCTTGAATCTCCTAAAGTGCATTTTTTGTGTCCCAGCAGGTCATCTGCTCGGGTTCATCATATCCCACAAAGGGATAACGGTTGACTGTCTCAAAGTTCAATCTATCCTTGATCTCCCTATACCACAAAATATGCCCCAACTGCAGAGCCTCTAAGGCAAGGCCAACTTCCTTCGCTGCTTTGTACCAATATATGCAACAAAATCCCACGGATTTGTACGTCTGCTCTGCACCAAAATCCCCTTTGTTTGGGATCAACAAGCACATGAATCATTTGATGCACTCAAACAAGCCCTAGCTTCCGCACCATTTCTCTCAGCACCAAACTTCACTCGAGACTTCATTCTTTATGTGTCAGCCTCAAAAAATGCCATTGATGGAGTCTTGGTGTAGGAAGATGATGCTCGTCAAGAGCACGTGATTTATTACATCAACTAGAAGCTGACAGGTTCCCCACTGCTATATTCAACCGAGGATAAATTAGCCCTCACCATTGTTTTCTCGGCCCAAAATTTGAGCCACTACATCATTGCAAACCATACCTGAGTAGTGGCCAATTCCAACCCAATGCGATACCTCTTAAGCCATCGCCTTCTACAAGGCCACGCGGACAAGTGGGTAGTCATCCTCCAAGAATTCAACTTGGAGTTTGTTTCCTCGAAAAGTAGAAAGGCACTAGTGCTGGCCATGCTCATGACAGACCTTCCCCCATTGACCACATCACCATCACCCAAGGATGACCTCCCCAATGATTTCCTATTCGTCATATCCATGGAAGACGCATGGTATGGGGGAATCTTTCTATATTTATGCACACAGAAGTTCACAGCCCACTTGAACCGTGAAGACAGGCGACGCATCCAACATCAAGCGACGTTCCATCTTCTGATTAGAGATATTTTATATCCTTGAGGCATCGATACCATCTTACGTCATTACCTCACCCATGACGAGGCCGAGACAGTCCTTAATGACTGTCATAGTGGAGCCCGCGGTGACCACCTTTCAGGTCTGGAAACTGCCCATAAGATTCTACGTGCTGGCTACTTTTGGCCTTCCATCTTTGCTGATTGCATAGAGGTAGTCAAACACTGTTGTAGCTGTCAGCTCTTTACCCCAAAGGCAAGAACCCCCCCTGCACCATTACACCCCGTAGTCACAGTCAGTCCCTTCTGCAAATGGGAAATCGACTTCATGAAAATCAACCCTACCTCGGCCAACGATCATAAATATATCATTATGGCAATTGATTACTTCACTAAGTGGGATGAGGCCATGAACACGTTCAATTGCAAAAGTGAAATGACGACACACTTCGTCTTTAACCACATCATTTCCCGATTTGGTGTTCCCAAACAGTTGGTCTCAGACCATGGTAAACACTTTGAATACGTTGTTTGGACTGAGCTTTCAACCATGTTGAATTTCGAACACCAATACTCATCTTCCTACTAACCCTAGGGCAATGGCCAAGTTGAAGCAGTCAACAAAATCATCAAAACAATGCTCCAAAGGATGGTAGGAAACCATAAAACCAACTGGCACCACATGCTTTTCTTTTCTCTATGGGCTTATCGCACATCCACAAAAACTGCAACCGGTTTCACCCCTTTTCATCTAGTACACGACATTGAATCAGTACTCCCTATAGAGTTTCAGATCCCATCACTCCTCCTCGATGTAGAACTCCTTCTTGATACTTTTCCTTTGGAAGAACGACTCCTCCAACTTGAGAAAACAATAGAAGACCATCGGGATACCCTCCAAGCCATTGAAGCAGCAAAAAGACAGTCAAAATCCTATTATGACTCCCATGTCCACCCTCACACCTTTAGTGAAGGCGATATGGTTCTGGTTTATGACCAAGACAATGATAAGTTGGGCAAAGGCAAGTTAGAGTCAATGTGGTACAACCCATATGTCATCCACCGTTGCCTCGAAAAAGGGGAATACATTCTTGTTGACTCTGATGGACAACTCTTGGAGAACCCCCGTAATGGGCTCTACCTCAAGAGATTTTATGCTTAACATCACCAATGAGTCGCTTGTAGCATAGTCTTGTCCTTTTTTGTTTTACACATTTTTTAAAGTGAGTCTTATGTATTGTTTCCTTCGCTAATCCAGATGGATCCTACCTCGTGTCAATACATTGGATTTGTTGACGGAGCAAGTAGATGGTCTCCGAAACTCGCCTCGGCTACATGGGTCATCTACACCTTGTCGCACGATTTGATCCATATCGACGGAATATGTGTGGGCATTGCAACCAACAACCAGGATGAATATGATGGTGTCACCGGCCTCTTGGCTGCTTCCACCCAGTTAGGTATCCACCATCTTGATGTCTTCTTATGCTCCCAACTACTTCTCTCTCAGTTGAACAACTATTACCGGGTATGTGATCCCCACCTCTTTAGAAATTCATGCGCACTAAACAGATGGTTAGAACATTTGAATCCATCACATTCACACATGTTCCCAGGAACCTCAATAGTGTAGCAGATCAAATGGCTAACGACATTCTAAATTGGCATATTCATCATCGCACATAGAAAACATACAAAAACGACATCATGCATCATCACACATAAATATGCATACACATGTAAAAACACATCATCTAGGCATTTCATTCACATCATCATAAAAGACTTACATATAAAAAACATAAAAACGCATCCACGTGCATTAAATATATATATATATATATATAGATATATATATATATATATATATATATCACATGTCTAAATATGTCCAGTACAAAATGAGGAGCTACATATGCTTTATCGTCTGAATATACATCGTGATACAAAAATCCTATGTGCACAAATGCACTAGGAGCAGCTCCTTAAGCTTCTTATCAGAGTGAGACTCATCATCCTACTCCTTTGACTCTGTCTCCTCATCAGAGCCATCGTCCTCCTCGGCGGCATCATCACCCATCGGAACATCACCCAGTGACGCCGCCTAGACATATTCAGCCGCAACAGTAATCCTCCTCATCAAAGGGACCCAATCACGGGGAGCATGATAGTAGGTAGCAATAAGATCCTGGCCCAGGTGCTTCCACCCATCATTCGCCACTCCCTCTAGGGGGCACTCCATGTGCCCCCACAGATCATTAATAACCTTTCGCTCCTTCCTACGTGCAGGTAACTCCAACCCCGCCACTACACCCATACGACGCTAGTAACCTGCTGGTGGACGCGACCCAATATCTGCACATGTACACAAGGATATCATCAGCCTCAGCATATCAAACAACTACCAACAAGATAAGCTCGCTATGTATAAATGAAAAAAACATAAAAATATCATGTGTAGATACGATTTGGCCCCCAAGCCTAACCGAGAGGACGAGGAATCCCCGCATCCCAAGTGTAGTCCATATCTAAATATGGGTAATCCTCCACAACGATCAGGATCCGATTCCACTAATACATCAGCTCCTAAGTAAAAACACAGCCCACTATACCGCCTCCCTCATGGATCATCATCTCGCACCATCGATGCATGCGTGGCTCCCGAGGCCCACCATCACGCACCTCTACATGTGGCCTAAGATTCATAACCCACTCAAAGAAGAAGGTGCACACAAAAGAAACAAAGTAGAACAACCCGCCAACCACCTTGGCATGGTTCAGAGCATGCTAAACAACAAACAAATACATCTGAGCCCAGGTAAAGTATGTGCCTCCCATAGCTCTCTCCACCATTTGGAGCTGACCCCCAGATATCTTGTGGTAGCCAGAAGAAGATGCACAACACCATTGCTGCAACTGCATGAGTTAGGAGACTCTCAATGTCACACATCAAAATATGTGAGCCCCGTACATATGCAGAGTCATAGCAGTGCCTCTCGCAGATCTCCTCAAGTGTCTCCCTATGTGAGATTTTTGGTGTCATATCGCCAACCACTCCCAACATTGGGAGCCCAGTCAAGAAGTATACATCCCGTAGCATAATATCCATACGCTACCCATGTATAATAAATCACTCCCCTTGAGCATCCCCGAAACCTACCAATACCTCAAGCAATAGCCGCAGGCTCTTCATCAAAGGCACCTACATGAACTTGAGGAGTCCACAACTGGCAAGTGTATCCTGTGTACCTGCATCTTGGAGTGCATCCCTTCGTAAATCCTTGCAGTCCCACTCTTGCCACACTGGTGGGGCCATCCTGCATAAGAACAAAACTATTGTTATCCCCATCTCTCACCAAAAAAGCACACCCAGGACCAAATCGCACCTATCGGGCCAACAGTAGCGACCATGTCGCTCATACAAGCCAAACAGATGCGACTGGGTCACTCTTTCAGGCCTAACAAGAGCGATCCTAGGTTGCACCTTTCTGCCTAATAGGAGTGACCCAATCGTAGTTATACGACAATAAAAGGAGACCTAGTCACTCCTTTGACCTCGAAATGAGCGACGCAGCTCCTGAAAACCCTAGCAGGCCAGCGGACGGTCCCGGGTGAGCAAACCAAAAATGTAAACCATTAGAAAAGATGGGCTTTGCAAGAACTCTTACCTGCAAGTCGCAGATCTCAAAACCACTGGTCAAAACAGAAGAAATCAGCAAAAGAATTTTGGGGCCCTCCTCTCCAACTCAACAATGAACAGTGACAATGACACTTCACAAAGTGGTCCCCACCCATTTATAGGCCTCATTAGGTCTAGTTTCTTCTTCTGAGCATAACAGATCCATACAGAGTCCGTTTCGGTCACCGTTCACACCATTGGTTTCAGTTTTCTGTCCTCTATCAGTTGATGAGAGCATCATCTCATGTTTGATGAGTAATTCTTAGGGACATTTCCTAGAAGTTACCTCGGTTTACGTTCCATTCACATATAACTGTCGAAACCGTCCATCGCAACTTACAAGAATCCCCAGACCATTTTTGGGAGTTCTAATCATTTATTTCTCATGCATTTGGCATATAAGTTCCTCTAAACTTGCATTCACATCATATGTAGTCTAGTCCGTCCACCACAACTTACACTGATCCTCCGAACCTATTACTGGAGGTCACCTCGATGTGCATGCCTCTTCTACATTTGTTTGCATGCCTCTACCGTGAACCTCCCAGTGCATGTATTGGTTTGTTTAAGAGTCACCTACTCCATCCATGAGGCACAATTGGTCACCTTTGGCCACCTCTTATTGTCCCACCATGGGGCACCACCAGTGCCCCCGACTTGGTTGACCATAACGGAGTTTCTGTTAAGCTCTTTTCTGACTCCTAAAATAATGAAAAGATTGTCGAGCACCCTTGCTTCCTTTCCCGTTCATTAAAGTATAAGAAAGGGCATTTACATTGTCTTGTTTAGCCCCTTTTGTGGACTATGTAGACTACTATACGAAAAGGACCACCTTGGCACACTCAAGTCAAGAACATATCCCTCTGCATCCTTTTACGCTTTCTCAAGCATTGGGACCAAACTCTATCGGAAAAAGCTCTTCATGGGTTTTCTTTAAGCTCTTTTCCATCCTTCTCATAAAGAAAAGATCACCAGAACTTTGGTGCAGTAGCATAACTTTTCTCTCTTTACCCATGGGGGGTGAACCAGTATTTATAGCTCTTGGGAGGATAAGAATGGTTGAGAAAATGATGGATGGGGTGGAAGGGAGATATTACTAAGGGGGATCTCGAGTCTAGATGGTCCACAACAGTAGGGATGAGGCTGCCACGAAGCTTATCTTCGAGAAGGTTCATGAATCTTCTCTTTTGTCCTTTTGAAACTCGAGCACTACTCTTTTGATATGGAGATATAGCGTTACCATGGCTGCACTGCTCATTGCTCAAAGGTATTATGCGGTGGCACCGCTCATTGTCAATTTACAAGTGGTTTCACTGAAAGAGGTAACACTTCTTGCATAAAAGGAAAAGGTAGTGGTGGACACAAGTATGAAAATATGAATCATGGCCAAGGTCCAACTTCACATTTTGGGGTTTTGAGGAAATTTCTAATGTTTTGGCTCACATTATATGGTCATGAAAAGAATTGTGTGTAACAAGGTGTGGCCTCCTACTTAACTTGAGTGGCACAAGTCAAATATGAGTTACCAACTATAGGATATATTATCCCAAATTCAATATTAGTGAGGATATCCCTGAATAGTTTCACTAAGAAGTGGGAAGTATTTATTAAGTGCATTGAAGGTAGGGAAAATATTATTGATTGGTCCAAAATGTGGGATGATTTTTCACATGAGGATATTTGAGAAGGGTCTCTGGATAGTCAGTTCAATGAAGAGGTGGAGAATAACTTGGCACTTGAAACAAAATTTAACAAGAATAACAAAGACATCAGTCAGGTTAGATGTTACCAGTGTGGTCACATGGGGAATTATGCCTCGAAGTGTCATGAGAAGAAGAATGTGAAAGAGAATACTGAGAGAGACATGGCAGGGTATACAACTGTACAAGACTATACTGTAAAGTTTGAGTAAGAGTTTTCTCTTGTCTCAATTGAGTCCAATATAGGGAGATAATTTTTTGAGAATTTCTGGGTCATTGATAGTGGAGCAACGAGACATATGATTGGGATCTATGATATCTTCTAGATCATCACAGACACTTTATTCAGAAAGATATTGATAGTCCTTAGATAGTGATGAGGGGTTGGAATAGTCAGGTTCCAACTAGACCTTGGTGAGATCCTGTAAATATACGAAGTGTTTTTTGTACCTGGGATGAGAGTCAACAAACTCTTAGTATCATCCTTTGAGGATGAGGTCATGGGATGATGGTGAGGTATGCCCATGTTTTCCTATATTAGAGAGATGATCCCATTGGTACCACTATTCTATTTGGAGATCGCAGGGACATGCTCTATGTTTTGAGAGGGCACATGTTGGGCCTTGGTATGGTAGGGCAGAATTCATCTATAATTCTTCCTAAGTATGGAGAAGGAGAATAAAAGAGTAAAAGGAAGGAACTACGACAGGGAAAGGAGCATCAAGAGAAAGGGAAGGATGCTGCGACATAAGATGGGAAGAGAAGACGAATACAAAGAGAAGGCATGGGACGAGGAAGTTGCGCCAGATTAGTAAGCCATGATAGAAGGATAGAGCAAGATACGAGACGACATGGCAGAATATTCATAGAAACAGGTGTGTAGATAGTGTAACAACCAAAAAAATAATAGTAAGGCATAACGCTGGGAAAGAAAAAGTCCTTAGTGATCATGGCTATGAGCTCGAATGGCGCCGTGAAAACCACACGCGTGAAGGAATCTTTGTAAGTCAGGCCGATAGCGCCTTTTTTTTATGTGTGTCTAGAATAGGAAAGACAACCTGTTGGTTGAATATAGTAAGTCAGCTGGGATAGCGATTGAAGAAGAGTATGTAATGAGTATGTTAGAGTATGCATCAAGTCAGTATTGAGTCTGTAACAAGAATGTATGGGATCTGTATCGAGTCTGTAATGGGGCTATACAAGAAGGAACACAAGCTTTAGTTGGGTTAGACAGATATCCAGTAAGTTTTAGCTAATTAGATGATGCAATAATTTGAGTAATCTCTAGACTGTTGGAAAATACGCTTGAGCTAGACTTGAGATAGATAGTTTTTGGTTAATGACTTTGGATCGCTGAGTACATCATAGTAGTGGTTTTGCAACTAAGTTCCCAGACAAGTAGAGAAGGTCAAGCCGATCCAAGCTATGTGTGGATTGCTAGTAGGAGTAGAGTAGAACGAGAAAGAGAGAAGACCAAAGAGCATGAGAGGGAGGAAGATTCTATAGAGATAGAAGAGAAGATCTAGAATAGAGTCTGTAGCTTTGTGTGTAGACAAAAAGTGCATATATTTCCTCATGCTAGATGAAGAGCACCTTGTGGTTTTTTCCAGGATGGGTTTCCACGTTATATGTTGTGTATATGTGTAAATGTTGAGTAGCTTAGTTATATGCGTGAATGTTGTGTTGAATGAATGTATGGTTATTATGTTGCAACTGGATAAATGTATGACTACCACATTACATTAATAAATATGCTTATGATGTCTATTCACTATTTGTTCACTTAAGAAGCATAACGACGGGTCATATCATAGATTGGTACTGAAATAATGTGCATACAAGTAACCCACCTTCCTGGTATTTGTTAAAAACCCTTGGCGCAAGGCGAAGGTACTAAAACACCCCCCCACACAAACTACGGAAACGTGGTTTTGGCAGTTACCCATAAAACTGAGATATCTCAGGTGAGATAGCATCCATTTCATAGGTGTTGTCGGCTTCGCTTCTCTTTTGTCGAGCCGGTATCTTTGGATTTTTTGTGCTAAGAAATAGGGACTGAACCTGGGTCTAGGGATAGAGAGAGGGAAGAAATCCAACAAATGCTTCCACTACTGGGACCTTGAAGTGTTGTGGTGAAGGATATGTTGTGGCATCCCACGAAACCAAAAATACAAGACTCGATGGATTCAAATAGCTAGAAGTTGCATGAAAAGAAAGTGAAGGATATCGGTGGAACCCAACAGACTAGTTGGGCCGATACATTTATTCGTATATTTACAAGAATTTATTTTCTGAGTTTCCCATCATGATGCATGAGTGGTTGTCTAAGTTGGCCACCCAACAAAATACTTTTCAAGGAGGAGAACTGAAAGAGTGGAGTCCTTTCTTGATTGAGCAGCTGAAAAGTGTCAACAACTCTATATCAAGTGTTGTGGACTTCTGGGTAGACAGTATCCTAGAAGGATATATCACTGAGTTTGTTGTTGACACAATAACCTCATACAGTGAGGAAGAGAGAATTATTTTCAAGGACCACGCAACAGATACCTGTCATCTTTAAGTACGTGGATAAAAATGCATTTTTTGAATGATAGACTAAATAGAAAAGGGTGGTTATGTCTCAGTAGAACCCTAGAGTGAGATTTTACCAGGAGATAGCGAAACTAAACTAGAGCCAGGATTTTTAAGAAGCAAAACAAGATTCAGATATGGTAAAAGAAGGAAACCTATGTTAGAACGAGGGAGTTGCAACACATATAGAGAAGAAGAAGGCTATGAGTTTTCACCATACTTAGATGAAGGATATTGTGACTAAGAGGACGGATATCAACCGATCTCAGAAGGTGATGAGTCAGAATATTCGACTGAATCTCCAGAACAAGAACGTGCATAAAAATCACCTACATTACTAGAGGTAAGATCACGAGACTTATCTCCAAGTAACTCTGTAAATACAAGTACTACTAACACAGTAAATAATGGACAAGGAAGTACGACTAGTCCAAATTTTGTTTCGATTGTGCTACC
Organism: Pseudotsuga menziesii; assembly: GCA_001517045.1. NCBI lineage: Eukaryota > Viridiplantae > Streptophyta > Pinopsida > Pinales > Pinaceae > Pseudotsuga > Pseudotsuga menziesii. Next base: position 111,637 of record LPNX010912886.1, read on the forward strand.
AGCAAATAAAATGGCTAGAGATGACATTAAACTCCCAATATTCAATGGAAACGAGTTGGAAGACCCTAAGCAACATTGGTTTCTTTGTGACACTATCTGGATTGTATGACAGATCCAAGATGAGAATATCAAGAAATCACAAATGATCATGACTGTACGAGGTTGTGTGCTAGACTAGTATATGAAGTTTTCCATAGTATCCACAGAAGTGCTTCCTAAAAAGATCAACGAGATTCGAATGGGTTTGATAGTTGAACTCAAAAATCCATAGTCCAAATCACAATACCTCACTGAGATTAAAGATATTAAGTAGCTACTGACAGAATCTGTTTGGGACTTTGACCAAAGATTTAAGACATTAATGGCCAAAGTGAGTTTCCAAATGTCGGATGTGCAATACAAGGAATGGTTTATTGCCTCCTTGATACTGCATATTCGAACCCTATTGATGCAACATAAACTTGTGTCACAGGCTAAGGCTCTTGAAATAACAATGAAATTGGAAGCTTTGCCAGTTGGAGACACTGGCTCAGGAATGATGTAAATTCAGTCGTACATGTCCAATCTTACGGTATAGCTCCAGGACATTAAAAGAGGAAAGGGATTTTCGGAGGAACTATGGTTTACGATATGTAGAACAGATGGAAATCATAAAGAAAATTTATTGATGCTTATGAACTATGTCGCAGCAGGTGTGCCAAACCCATTAAACACCCAAGGAATTCCTTGGTGTAGAATATGCTAGACTAGAGGTCACAACTCCGAGGAATGCATGTATAGTATGTATAGTAAATTTTGTAAGTCAGTAGGTCATGACGAGAAAGACTACACAGCACTTCAGCTACTGCAAGAGAAAATGATGGATACATACTTAATGAAAAATGATGAGCAAATGCAAGTTGAACAAGCGCAGCCTTAGTATCAACCTGCGTAGTATCCACTACAACTATATCCTCAACCACAATACAAACAAAATTAGTATCCTCAACAACAATGATACCCTTCATAAAGGGGGGATGGGAATTTTAGAGGTCGAGGATATCAACCAGGAGGAGGATTTGGTCGAGGAAGAGGCCATATTGTATGTTATAATTATGGGAATCCAAGACATTTTTCCTGATATTGTCAAAGTCCTGCAAAAAATTGTACATATTGTAAAGCATTTGATCACATTGTTGAACAGTTCCCGCAACTATTGTGACATGGAAAGATAGAACTGTCGTTAACCCAAACCGAGTACAGAATCCGAATCAAAATACCAATTCCAAATATTCAAATGATTTCTGCCGAACCAAGACAACCCAACCTTGTTGTAGTCACAAGAGGAGGTGCTGCGACGGGAGTAAACCAAAATACATCTCATGGACAAACGCAAGTGTGACCTGTAGCACAAAAGAAATCTCTGCTAGATGTCCAATAAGAGAAAGAATTCTTCTTGAAGGTGTGATAGAACTTTGTTGATCCCAATCAACCGTCGACATCTAGACAAGTTAGAGCTATGCCCAAACGATTTGAACAACTAATCAGGAGGCTTCCAATGAAAAAGGTTAGTAAGCTTAAAGAATTTTTCAAAAGTTGTTTAGCACTAATCCATGACAAAGATGTTATCACAGAACTGACAACACTCATTGAAGAAACCATAGAAGACATGCGACCTGAAAAAATATTTAATCATATCGGGAGAAAACTGAAGATAGGACAAGAACTACGAATGACTACACAGATAAGATATTATCATATGGACTATATCGTATTAGAATTGGGCTCAGATGTCAATATTTTGACAGTAAATACATGGGAGAGCATGAATAATCTGCGTATGGACTAGTCTCCTATTCAGCTAAGGCTTGCAAACCAATTGAAGGTTCTACCAATTAGTAGACTAACCCAAGCAGCTATGAAAGTCGAAGGATTGAAAACATATGCTGACTTCGAAATTATTGAAATTGTTGATGACACAAAACCATATCCTGCACTTCTAGGAATTGATTGGGAAATAGACAACCAAACTATTATAAACTTCAAGAAGAGGATCTTGTCTTTCGAAGATTCTGAAATAAGAGTGGTTGCACCAATTGATACGCTTGAAGGACAACGATATGTTGAACATGTACATAGAAAAGGGTAAGACAATTATCTGTACCAGTTGTACAACATCATGTAATCCAAGGAATACTATATTAACTAAACAACTAATGGAAACCTGATTTGGCGGAGTGTAAGCTCATGCACGTCCAACTCAGCCAATGCTCTAGAGAATTGGCAGAACAGGTTACATGAAGTCTCCATGCACAGATGTGAAAGGGTCACAAGAGCTGTTCAGAGGGTAGAAGACGAAGCAAGCACACTACCTACATATGAAGGATTTCCTAATCTTGCATCATTTTTGGAAGAATTTGAAGAAAAAGTTACAAAGTCACATCGATTGTCCGCTTTGGACTATGTGCTGAAACCTACGGCCACTAGATGGTGGGATACACACAAACAGTCTATCTCTGAATGGCCACAATGTAGGAGACTAATGGAGATCATATTTGGAGAATAGATCAGTTATTTTGATCAAAAGTACACATGATTGACATATCCTAGAAAACATATTGAGCATTGTCGTTGGATTTGGAAAGAATATCTGCGACAAGAATGGGTTCACAGATTCATCCACATTTTGGAAATGCTGCCAAGAAGTTGGTACACCTCAGAAGAGCTGCGACAAGGAACTATTGAATGGGAAATATTAGCTGTAATATTTACCCATACATTTGAATTTGAAAGTGAACACCCAATTGTGGATTTTGCGTTACAAGTCATCAAGGAGAAAATATTTGAAGAAATACCGGTTGCAGATACACACTTTCATCAATGCACTATGACTACAGACAGCTGGATACAGTGCTATAACATCACGAAAAATTTGAGTGATAATGACCCATTTGCCATAATATCCAGGTGTCAGAGGGAAAGTGCGAAGTGGAAAGAATTCACACGTATGAAAATCCATGGTACCCTAACCGATATGACATTAAAAAAGGGGGATAAACAATGAGCGTTTTGGTACCATCCCTCTTTATAACAATAACTACCGTTTAAAGTGATAGGCCAGTAGTGGCATAACGACAAAAGCTTTGATCAAAGAGACCAATGTACACCCATGCGCCAGAAAGGACAAATTCCTTTCTGATTAATTGATTGTGTGTGTGAGGAATGACTAGCATTAATTAAGGTATTTATCAATCTTCACCACCAGGACCCTGTTCCTTGCTTGCTAAAGAAGAAAACTGTTATTGTTTCCATCCCTGAGCATTGAACCAATGAATTTTTAGTATAGTCGTCTCCATTTACAATACAAGAACACTTGAATCCAAGTCTGTATCACCTACCTCGATCATGGAGGACGCTATCGGTTACATCCCACCACAGATGGGCCCCAGAAATGTACATACTAATCAAGGATAACAACTAAATACTAGTAAATTGACTAGGAAATACAAACCAAGTCCATGAGGGACTAAGCAAGGGAAACACACAAGCACCAGAACAATGAAGGGGATAGTAGTAACACCCCCATAGCCGACCCCACCAGCAACAGAGGATTTTGAGAAAATAATTTTTCTGCCACCCTATGTACCACCTAGATGCAAAAATGTACCGGAAGCTACAATCCCAAAGAACAGAAAGATCCCATTGATAGTGCCACTAATAACCGAAGGAGTGAAGGTAGTAAAATATATTCTACCCAACGTGAAAAATATTTCTTACGATGATCATGATACCAAGCTGCAACTAGACTTGGATCACAAAAATCATATGGACATTGCCCAGGACACACCAGAGGTGCCTCAAAGATATGTTGCAAAGGAATGGGATAAGGAACTTGAGCAGTGTGGCATATTATTGCTACTGTATATGGCACATTTTGGGTGCAGTCCACAAATTAATACTTGTGTCAAGCAATTAATTTTATTTTTCCATGATGGGGTTCTCTGGTTAGGAAATCCCATACCTGTGGATGTTCATCTCATTGCCACCATCACATGCTTGCCAGCCGTTGGAATGGACCCAACACCACTGCTTAAAAAGGATCAAGAGGCCTCCATAGCTAACCAAATGAAGAATAAGTATGGAATCCAAAGGAGCAAGAGGTTTTTTTTTATTCGTACCTTTGAGAACTCCACTGTTCACTTTTCTGCCAAGGTATTGGCCTCCAAGTTACTCTGTAAAATACGCTTGGACCAGTGTACATCAGGAGAAATTGCGCTAGTGAAACTTTGTGCAGCATGAACTTAGATCAACTGGTGCTAGTTCTTGTTAAACGAGCTTGTGCAAGAGCCAGCTATGCCCATGAAAAGGGTTGGGAATTTCACTACTCATGGCTATTACTTTGAATTTCATTCATATCATGGTATGAATTGCAAGCCTATAAAGGGGTCAACTTGCCAGTATCCTTTCAAGGAGCAAAATATCAGAATATATGGTACGAGAAGGATCTTAAGGATAGACAGAAGTAGAGCAATATCAAATTCTTTATGCACATGGAGGCTATACGGCACTGGGTAAGGGGAATTTCTAGGTTAGATGATTCCACTGTTCAACACTTTCACTCCATTGTTAAATTTGAGGCTGACCTACACCATATTTGCATGCAACCATGACAACAGATGCAACGCTAAAAACTACATACCAGGTTTATTATGACAAAGGAAGAAATCCAAGATATTAATCAATGGCCGAAGGAATGGTGCATTACGGTGTCTAAAGAACATATTCAATAACAGGATGCTCAATCACAAGAATATAACTCAGATGAGGAAAACGATGAAGAAGACCCTCTAGAGGATTTAGATTCTGAATAAAGCCACATCCCCTCACTACCAATAGACGTAGAATCTGAAAATGATGGGGGGGGGGGGCTCATGAAGAACCAATAAAACCAATCAGGAAGAAGAAGAAGATGAAGGCCGACCAAACTACAAACATTGTTAGCTTGGATAGTGATGATGTCCAACTAATGGCTAAGGAAATAACTGAAGCAGCGTAGACTAGTTTCAAGTCCATCGAAGAACGATATGAGGAAATTTTAGGTACAGTCACTAACCTTGTTAAGGTTCTCTGTAAAGTAGTTGAAGAAGTTAAAATTGTTGTTGATTGTCCAAGTGAAACAACTGAGTCACAAGCCCCATTTGAAACATCATGAATGGAGAAAAATGTGCCCTTTGTGCCAATCCTACCAATAACGGTACAGGTATCTAAAACCGTTGTTAAGTGTGTCACCCTAGAATCTTATCTTGATTTTCAGGATACTGGCCATCTTATTATATATTCTTCCTCTATGCACATGAACGAAGTATATATGGTCTAGAATGCAGTGAATGCAAAAATAAAACAACGTGAGCACAACCTAGAAACTAAGGTAAAGACTGCACATAAAGACATCAAGAAAATGAAACTTGAAATTCAAGAAGATGAACAAAAGAAGATGGAGTCAGACGAAAACTATCAGAGAATCAGTGAAGCATTCTCCCTTTCCTGCAGGAACTTTGAAGAAGAAGGAATAACAGGAGAAATCCCCCCAGATGCCAAAGTAGCACAATTAGCTGAGATAGTAGTTGACCTTAAAAAAAATTAATTCAGTTAGAAGAGAAAAGGAGACCCATCACACCCCCAAAAGTGCTGGCACACAGAAGAGACATAGCCACTCAGGCTGTGAAAGGAATAGAAGAAGCTGAGCAAACATGTGCTAAGGCTATGGACCAAGTCTCCCAAACTTGGGAAGCTCTAATGGATGTTGAGAAATCACAGAGGATTGCAAGTGAGCTCACTGCGTTCGAAGAAAATATAACACAGATAATAAATGATATGAAACAACTTCCCTTGGACCAGAAAAGGTCAATGGATTCGAGATGTGGAGATTGCGTCAACAAATGACTGTGTTGCACACCCAGAAACAACAATGCGAAGAAAAGGTAGAGGAATTGCAAGTAGAAGAAGAAAGATTTACAGGGCTAATTCATCTTGTACACCAGAAGGTGTACGTGGTAGAGAAATCTATAGAAAGAGTCATGCCAAAACACATCATTTCTAACCTAGTGGAGCACATGCAGAAAACAGAAGAAGAAGTGCACACATAAAAAGAGAAGTTGTTGAAAATCGTAGAGGATTTTCAGATCAAAATCAGCGCAAGTCATACCATGGAGGAATAGTTCGCGTGGCTCGATATGAGACATAGGTGAGTGTTGGGGGCCTATTGGGCCTCGGGAAGGTAGAGAAGAATTCATATAGAATTCTGCCTAAGTATGGAGAAGGAGCATAAAAGAGAAAAAGGAAGGAGCTATGACGGGGGAAGAAGCATCAAGGAAAAGGGAAGGATGTTGCAACATAAGAAGGAAAGAGAAGAAGAAGACAAAGAGAAGGCATGGGACGAGGAAGATGCGCTCTATCAGTAAGCCATGACAGAAGGATAAAGCAAGCTATGAGATGACATGGAAGAATATCCGCAGAAGTAGGCATGTAGATAGTGTAACAGTCGGAAAATGACAGTAAGGCATAACGTTGAGAAAGTGATAGTCCTTAGCGATCGTGGGTACAAGCTCCGATGGATCCGACGAAAACCACACATGTGAAGGCATCTTTGTAAGTCAGGCCGATCACACCCTTTTGTTATGTGTTTCTAGAATAGGAAAGACAACCCATTGGCTGAAGATAGTAAGTCGGCTGGGATAGTGACTGAATAAGAATTTGTAATGAGTCTGTTAGAGTCTGTATCGAGTCAGTATTGAGTCTGTAACAAGCATGTATGGGATTTGTATCAAGTCTATAATGGGGATATAAAAGAAGGAACCCAAGCTGTAGTTGGTTTAGACAGATAGCCAGTTAGTTTTAACTAATACAATATTTTGAGTAATCTCTAAACTCTTGGAAAAGACGCTTAATCTAGACTTGAGATAGAAAGTTTTTTGTTAATGAAAATGGATCATTGAGTGCATCAGAGTAGTGGTTCTACAGTTAAGTGCACAGACAAGTAGAGAAGGTCGAGTCGATCCAAGTTGTGTGTGTATCACTAGTAGGAGTAGAGTAGAATGAGAAAGAGAGAAGATCAGAGAGCATAAGAGGGAGGATGTAATGAACAAAAATATATATAATAAAGAATCACTAAATAACTATTATGTAATTAATAATAACTATTAAATATCAATATTAATTATTAATATTAATACATATTGATATTAATAATTAATAAATAGTTATTAGTAAACAATTCTAAAATGACACATCCTTTCACAGATAGTATCCAAAGTGCCTTTACGATTAATATATATATGGCACTCACTTTGTAATCTATCATCATATCTATTATATCATCAATTTATATATTATTATGGCTTATTTAATATTCCAAGTCTTTTGGTAATATTATTTGTGTAAGTGAATAATTATTCGCTTCAAGTTGTATCAGAGCGAAGTTAATATTCAAGCTTCTAGGGCTTCCCTAAAAAATAAGACCTTGTCCTTAAAAAATAAAAGGTAAAAGTAACCCCCCCCCCAAAAAAAAAGTAAAACAAAAAAAGGGGTACAAGCCTAAACCACACATGGTTTCTTAATAAGTGGGTTTGGGTTTGAATATAAGGGTCCATAATAATTGCTACTAAAAAGCAAGTGAGATTTGAACTTAGGTTGGGAAGGTAACACTCATTCCTCCCAACCACCCAATCTACTAACATTTTTACAAACTATTGGAAAAAAAGAAGGAGATATTGATTAAACTTCAAAGAAAACTCAAGAATATGGATTTTAATATTGAAAAGAAGAAAAATTTTCCTATCACCTTACAAATGTTTCAATATTATTTAGAATTAAAGGGACACTTGCAGGGAAGGATATCACCATTTCTATCGCACCTGCTGAAAGAAATAATTATATTAGTACTGAATTCGCTAACCATTTAGTGATTCCTGAGTCAAATATAAGGGAAGAGCTAGACTTTTTGGACAAAAAACGAACTGAAATAAGTGGCTTAGAACTGAGTGTTGGAGATTATATGGTCACATCAAAATTCATTGTTAGTTCCTTATGGAGCTTTGACGGTGACATAATTTTGGGTTTACCCTGGATAAAAACATTGGGGACTTTCATCTTAAATGACAAAAATAAGTTTCTGACATTTTCCTATAACCGGAAGAGAATCACATTTCAAGATATTACAATGAAGTCAGAAATCGAACCTCCAACATCTGAAGAATTCCAGGATATATCAAACATGATTTCACAGGGTAATCAGAAGTCAGAACAAAAGAAGCAGAAAGAAGTTGAAAAAATTATCGCTAGTAAGGATGAAGAAATCACTCGTTCGAAGAATCATAGTCAAGAGTTGATCGCACAGATTAAGAAATTAAAAAGGGAAAAAATATCATAAGAGGAAAGCCAAGAGGAATTCCACCAAAAGGAAGTGGATCTCCAAAATGATTTCAATAAGAAACTATTACAAAAAAATGAATAAAATTCTCGCTTAAAAATTTTGAATCAAGGGTTGACTAAACAAATAACAAAATTTTAAAAATGAGAAGTTAAAAAAATCCTTATTATCAATTGATAAATCGCAAGAATCACAAACAATTAAAGTTTCTACATGTGTTCCGCAAACATCTCGAATACCTTATCGTCACCCAAATCACATAAGTCAATACAACCAACATCAAATTAAAGAAGAAACTATGACTAATGCAATGGAGATGCCATCAAAGGCTCAAATTCAAACATCAAAAAAGGGAAGCAATGCAAATCTCGTCAAAGTTCAAAAGAACAATCTGATTGTCACATCATTACAAGCATCAACAGAAAATGGTTCTGAAAAACAATTACAAAAATCATTAGAAGCACCAAAAGTTGAAGTTCCAGTAAACACTTCACATGCGATTCGAGTTCCTTATCATGATCTGAATAAAAAGAGTCATTATGATAGACAAAAAAATCAAAAGGAAAATCACCAGTATTATTCCTACAAAGAGCAAAGACAAAATCGACAACTCTCGACAATCGATCCACAAATAATTCCATTAAGGGTATATCTCGGATGGATGAATTCCCATTGACGCAACATTTCCACACAATGTTTAAAAGAAAGTATCATCTTATTTTGTCAAATGTTGCAACTGCCAACACACAATGTCATGAGAATACATTACAAGCTAGAACAAGGGATAAAGTCTTCCATAATTTTGCTTTGAGGACAAAGCAATTCTAAGGGAGAGGCAATGTAATGAACAAAAATATATATAAGAAAGAATCACTAAATAACTATTATGTAATTAATAATAACTATTAAGTATCAATATTAATTATTAATATTAATACATATTGATATTAATAATTAATAATTAATAATTAATAAATAGTTATTAGTAAACAATTCTAAAATGACGCATCCTTTCATGGATAGTATCCAAAGTGCCTTTACGATTAATATATATATGGCACTCACTTTGTAATCTATCATCATATCTATTCTATCATCAATTTATATATTATTATGGCTTATTTAATATTCCAAGTCTTTTGGTAATATTATTTGTGTAAGTGAATAATTATTCACTTCAGAGGAAAAGTCTGTAAAGATAGAAGAAAATATCTTGAACACATTTTGTAGCTTTGTGCGCAGACAAAAGGTGCATCTATTTCCTCATGCCAGATGAAGAGCACCTTGTGGTTTTTTCCTGGATGGGTTTCCCCATTATATGTTGTGTATATGTGTGAATGTTAAGTATCTTAGTTATATGTGTGAATGTTGTGTTGAATGACTGGATGATTATTGTGTTGCAACTGGATAAATGTATGACTTATGTATTACATTAATGAATATTCTTATGCTTTCTATTCATTGTTCGTTCAGTTAAGAAGCATAACGATGGGTCAAATCATAGCTTGGAATTGAAATACTATGCATACAAGTAACCCACCTTCTTGGTATTCATCGGAAAACCTTGACGCAGGGCCAAGTTACTAAAACACCCTCCCACACAAACTGTGAAAACGTGGTTTCTGACATGGTTATGAGGAGGAGAGTGACTCTCTCCAGAGAATTGGAAGGAGACTCAACTAGTCCAGTGATGGTGTAGATGAGCGGGTGGATGAGACTTAGGTCAAGTCCCAAGCTTTAGAGTTCTAGTATGGAGTTGAGCATCTGTATCCGAGAGTGATTCTAGAGCAGGAGGGAGATGTTTCAAGAGTCAGATATGGAGATGGTGTTGTGGACCTTCCTTGTTAAGAAGGAGTGTTGAAAAGTTAACTTTGAAGGTCCTATTTCATATTTTTGGTGTGGTGTGATGAAGAGGACATAGACGTTGTCCTTTGTATATTTAGGTATAAAGTGATTTATATATAAATAAAGTGATGTTTTGTAATGTACATAATGGGTCTCACTTAAGTTATTATTTAATAATTAAAGTGAATTAATTATTAAATGTGGGTGCATTAAATGATGGCCCTTGATTTTGTAAAAGTATCTCGACCCTAGATTAGGTGGTTAGATAGGTGGTTACAAATTTTAAAGTATAAAACAAGAGAGAAAGGAAAATAATCACACCATTAATGAAGAGAGAGAGAGAGAGAGAGAGAGAGATTGAGGAGAAAAACAGAATTCCCTAGAGGAGTGGCACAAATCCCAAGGAGAGGAGCACCACACTTCCCAACAAAGTGGAAGCAGAGTTATTGTAGATTGTAAAAGTCGTACAACATTTATTGCAAGCAGATGTGGGCACATTTCCCTAGATAGACCATACAACATAAAAGTATAGGTCGTACAACACGTGTGGGGGTTGTACAATTGTTGATTTGCACAGAAATCGAGGTATTTTTGTTATTTTTCCAGTTTGGGTATTTTTTTCAGTGAGGGTTGAAGGAATGATTTCACGTGTAGATGGAATGTTTCTAGGTATTCATCTTAATAATAATATTATTTTTCCATGGTTTTCCCCAAGAGTTGGGGTTTTTCTCGGTCTATTCACCAAAACATCTGTGTTTACATGTGTGAATGATTACTTCAGTATTTGAGAAGATCTTGAATATGGTGTTTTTTATTTCAAGTTTATGAGTAAATTTGTAATCATAAACCTGAGACATTCAAGTGTTTGAGAGAATGTGTGAATGAAAGTTTCATATTAATGTCATTTATTTTCTTTAGTTCTCTTTCTTTTATTGTAGCGAGATTTTGTTGTTTATAAATTTTAAAATTATTCCCTTGGTATCCCTGATAATTATTCCAGAGTTTTTATAAAACTTAGTGCCTTTCTTTTTCTGTTCAAAGTTTTCACGTGTATTATTTTTCCAATTTGGTATATTCTCTCGTTTGTTTATATTTTGATCATAATATAAATTTTCTTTTCTCATTTCCTCTCCCAGAGTTTTCAGATTCTCATATTTGATTCTCTCTTTAAACATAGGAGGTAAACAGCTAAGGATACATTGAATTTTCGGTTTTTCATCAATAATGTAAGATACATAACGTAATAAACTTAAACATTTGTTACAAAGTTCCTTCATAATCATTACACCTAATTGTAATTCATAGAATTCTTTAGCTTTCTCTTTGTAATACTGTTCTGATAAATATTTTCTTTTAAAATATTTCTTAAAATTTCTCCAAGTTACATAACATTCTTTAATTCTTTTTACTTTTTTATATCTTACCAGCAGATATCAACTTTTTCTGCCACGTTATAAATTGTCATTTTTGCTTTTATTTCATCAGAATAATTATAAATCTGGAAGTACTTTTTCATCCCAGATAGCCAAGCTTTGGCTTCTTCTTCCTTTTCGATTTCTCCATTGAACATAGGAGGTTTTATCTTTTTTAACTCACCGAAAATCTCTTCATACGGTTTGTATTTCTTTTACCGTTGATTACTCTCGCTACTTTTACTATAATATTTATATTTTTCATTACTATGTTTAGTTGATTCTTCACTTGAAGACTTAGTCTCATGATTAGAAAATTATAGTCTTCTTACCTTACACTTATATGGCACAGTTCTTTCCATATTTAATTTGGTTCCTTTATTTTTCTCTTCTTCATTACTATGCAGTTTAGTCAGTAGAACATTATTTAATTCTTCCCGTGCTTTTAAAATGTGTTCATTATCTTCCTTAACTCGTTTCAATTCTACTCGTAAATATTTTACTATTTGTAGGAGTTCAGATGGGTTATCATTCCCACTTCCATCCAGATTTACCCATATTTCATTGTCTCTCATGCTACCTTCTTCATTGTTTACTAGATATTTAGGATGTGATTCTCCTTTAGTAGACAATCCCACATCTACCACGATTCCTACAAAAATAAGGTTATTATTCTATTCCTGTTAGAAAGAGAGTCAAACCATAACAATAGAATTAGTTATGGTTTACCGATTTTGGAATTAGTTAACAAGAGAGTCACACGAGTTTACCGATATTCGCAAGTTGCATGGAATCCATAGACAGTTCATGACCAGATACACTCCACAGTAGAATGGAGTTGCTGAAAAAAGAAATAAACCATCTTGAACATGGCCTGTAACATGTTGTCACAAGAATTTATCAGATGAGTATTGGGATGAAGTTGTTGCATGCTCAATCTAGTTTCTCAACATATCACCCATGGTGAGTGTCAAGGACAAGATTCCTGAAGAAGAATGGAGTGGCACTAAGACTAGTGTTGCATATCTAAGAGTTTTTTGGTTCTGTTGCATTTTCTCATGTACATGATGAACTTGGAAGAAAGCTGGATAAGAAGGGTAAGAAGGGTGAGCGGTGCATTTTCACTGGTTACAGTGCACAACGCAAGGCTTATAGGTTGTATAATCTTGTCACCAGAGATATTGTGGTGAACACATATGTGAAATTACTTGAAGACAAATGCTCGATTGATCCTTCAGACATACAAGAGAAATAAAATTCATATATGTCAGATCTACCTATCATACTTCCAATATTGGAAGTACAACACCACGAAGAAATGTCGACATAAATTCTACCTTAGAAATAGAAAACCAATAGTTTGAGGGAGTTATATGAGCAGACTCCTGTTATTGATGAGAAAATTCAGTGTGCTTTGTTTTCCTATAACCCCACAACTTTTGATGAAGTAGTAAAGGATGCGCAATGGGTACAGGCAATGATTGATGAGATTGATGTTATTAAGAAGAATTAGACTTGGTATCTTGTTGATATCCCTACGGAAAAAACTAGTATTGGATTTAAATGGGTCTATAAGGCCAAGCTGAATGAAAAAGGAGAGCTTGGAAAGCATAAGGAAAGGTTGGTTTCCAAAGGATATGCACAACAGTATGGTGTACATTACGACAAAATTTTTGTTCATGTAGCAAGGATGGATGCCATCAGAGATGCACTTGCCATTGCATCACAAAATCACTGGCATGTTTATCAAATGGATGTGAAATCTGTCTTTCTCAATGGTATTCTTGAAGAAGAATTCTATGCAGACCATCCACCTGGATATACTGTCAAAGGTCATGAACACAAAGTGTTTAAGTTAAAAAAGGGCTCGTATGGCGTAAGACAAGCCCTACGAGCTTGGTACAGTAGGATTGACTCCTATCTCATCAACAATGGGTTCAATAGAAGCATCAATGATCCCACTTTGTATGTAAAAACATATCAACAAGGAAAAATGTTGATTTTATGTCTTTATGTTGGTGACATGATTTACAATGGTAATTTGATGCTTGAAAAATTCAGGACAGTCATGAAAAAGGAATTTGAGATGACTGATCTAGACCTGATGAAGTACTTCCTTGGTCTAGAATTTACACAAAATGATCATGGCATTTTCATCTGTCAGCATAAGTATGGTACTTATATTTTATAGAGATTCAGAATTGATAAATTTAAACCAGCAAAAACTCCCATTGCTTTAGGCACTAAGTTAACAAAGAATGAAGATGGACCTGCAGTAAATTCTACACTCTATAGAAGAATGGTAGGAATTTTAATGTATTTAACTGCAAGTAGTCCTAATTTGATGTATGTTGTCAGTCTTATTTCCAAATTTATGGAGTCTCCCAAAGGCTCTCACTAGAAAGTTGGAAAAAGAATTATGAGATATGTTGCAGGCACACTTGGATGTGGCATTTGGTACACTCATTCGCCAGACAATACTCTCACAGGGTAGACAATACTCTCATAGGGTAAATTGACAGTGATTTTGTAGGAAGTGTTGATGAGAGGAAAAACACATTTGGTTATGCTTTTCATTTGGGTGCAAATATGATCTCTTAGGAATCTCAGAAACAACCCATTGTTAGAATTGTTAAATTTTCATATGCTTAGCTAAGACATCATTATTTCATTTCATTTTCATGACAAAAGCATACAAACAGGATCACTGAAAGATAGACAAGCACAACCATAAAAAAGGAACACAAAGATTTATCCTGGGTAAACCCTAAAGGGAAAAACCTAGCAAAATCTTCCTCAATATAGATGCCCCAAAAAGATAAAAGATAAAACCAGCAAGGAGATCAAACCCTGATCCTCCTCCTTCTCTAGCTACTTCTCTTCTCCACTAATGCGCTACACAAGTGAGAGTGTGTGTGTCTCAAATGAGGAGCACTACACCTCTATTTATATTCATCCGTTCACTTAAGTTAACTCATTTGACATGTAGGCTTGAGTTACACATGTAGGCTCAAGTAACCACACTGGGGTGCTGATGACCCACCTTTACAATTAGAGGGGACTACCTCACGACTCTTATTAGTTCTTTCGATTAGGAGCATCGGGGTACAATGTAATACAAGTGGTTCTCCTGGTAGGACCATCGGGGACCACAAAAAGATACATATAGAATATTCTTCGAAGTTACAATATTTCAACAAGAATATGTAGCAAAAAACACAACATGCCATGCAGTTTGGCTAAGAATACTTTTAAAGGATATGGTACACACAGAAAATGATCCAACTCCTATCTTTTGTGACAATAGTTCAACAATCACATTGTCTAGGCATAATGTTTTTCATAGAAAGAGAAAACATATTGTTTTTCATAGAAAGAGAAAACATATTGATACTCACTATCATTTCATTCATGAGTTAGTCAATAATGGAGATATTACATTACTGTCTTGTGGCTCTAAGGAGCAATTGATTGACACGCTAACCAAACCATTGGGAACACTTGCATTTGAGTTTAAGAGAAACTACTTAGGGATTGATAGTGTTGAGAATATTGTCCCACTTGAGATTAAGGGGGTGTGTTAAGAAATGTAATCTCACTGGTCAAAAGTACATTAATTCCTTTGTTAGTTGAGTAGTTGATTTGGTCACCTTATCTTAATTAGTGACCCATAGTATTTTTTGACCCATGGTATTGTCCCATGGTTTTGTTGTTATCTAGTCCTATATGTACATGTGCTTAATAATGAGAATGCAATCAATATTCCCACTAGTGGTCCATCATTTTTGCTTCTCTGTTTGATTAAAATTTAACATTTTATACTAGCGCAAACACAAGTAAAGTGGTCGGTGAACCCTGATAGGTGAATTGTTCCGAGTTATTTTGCTTCTCTTATTAAACTTTAACATTTTATACTAGCAAAAACATAAGTAAAGTGGTCGATGAACCTTGATAGGTGAATTCAACCACTTAGTTTTGTGGATATGGATTTGTACATAGTCCTTCCACCCAACTATGAGCGCAATTTCAGATCAATGACCCTCCTACATTTATCAAAATAAACAATCAGATAAAAATGCAAAATGAGATCCCAATCACAATGCAAGAGAATTCAAAAGCATGAATTAAATGCAAAATGAGCTCATAATCACACTGCAATAGAATTCAAAAGCATGAATTCCTAAGATCTGCTCAGCCGAAGACGATTTCCCTTCACTGGAAAAAATGTCTCTCAACTATCACTACAATTTCAAATCAATTAAGTGTCTGCATTTATCAAAATAAGCAATCAGAAAAAGTGCCAAATGAGCTCCTAATCACAATGCAAGATAACTCAAGAGCATGAATTCCGCATTTATCAAATTAAGCAATCAAAAAAAGTGCCAAATGAGCTCCTAATCACAATGCAAGATAATGCAAGAGCATGAATTCCTAGGATTTGCTCTCCCTTCGCTGGCGAAAATGTTGCAAACCACGTGTGGAATGTAATTTGTATAACATTAAGGTAGTTATCTCAATGCACTCAACATGTGTAATACATAAGATATGCAAGGCCAATTAGCTAGTTAGTTTTGTGGAGATGCCTAGTTATTAATCAAAAGCTAAAAATATATAATTTTATATTAAAATAATATTAGTTTATTGTTTATCCATTATTCATACTACATTGTTATAGTTAATATAAACATAAAACAAATACTACTTAATAAATAAATAAAACAAAAAACTGATATAAAATAAGTTTAACTAAAGAATCCTTAATGTATACTTGCTACACTTAGGTTAATATTGTTGATCAGCTCATGATCCTCTCAAAGAAGTCCAAAATATCATCATTTATGTAATTTTTAACATATTAAAAATAAAAAATAAATAAAAAAATACATATCTATTAATAAAATGAAAAAATAAAATCCAAATCTATCACTTAAAAATCAAACTTTAAAATATATTTATACTCATAAAATCCTAATAACAATTTGAACCATATCAATAACAATTATGCCTTCCACATTCGAATACCACTTGATTGCTCGTATCAAACGCCAACCTAGTCAGTGGCGACCAAGTGAAAATAACTTTTTATGAGGAAAGGAGGCGTTGAAAGACCCTCTTGGCCCAACCCAGGGAAACTCCAAGCTCCTTTTTCGAATCTGGCATGCTCCAATTGTTAGGTTGCGATGGATAAAGGCGTGAGGTAACAGCGGTATCCACTGCATAAAGTGCTTTCAAGCGAGAGTCTCCCATGAGTAGTCTTTAAGCTTAAGTTTTTCCAAAAATACACTCCTTACGCCAGCTCCACCTACATTTTAGGTCTTCAGTTTCCTATGCGTGCCAGCCACGACTTTCATATTTTTGTGCGGTCCAACGCTCTTCACCACTCAACCATTTTGTGAACAATTTTTGCGTGGTCCAAGGCTGTTCTACAACTCAACCATTCTGTGAACAATTTTGCGTGGTCCAAGGCTGTTCTACAACTCAACCATTCTGTGAACATTGCCACAGGTTCAGCATTGAAACAACCCGATTTGGGGGAAAAAAAGAAAAAAAAAACTGAGGTAGGTAGATAGATATACACCAAAAGCTGAGGTAGGTAATTATCTATACACCAAAAACTGCTATAAAACATTGTAAACCCCATTGACTTGGCATAGACTTGGATGAGTATTGATTCCCGGATCCCCTTTAATTCAGATTATCACAATGTCAGTGATGTCTAGTAGTAGAGCTGCACTGCACAGCTTGTTCATTGCATGGTTTGTAGTCTCAACTGTGTTGTTGCAACCGACTGATGGGTATGGGTATGGGTTTCCCTGGAAGTGGCGCAAACACCCAAGGCCTTGTTGGAATAAGGTTTTTTATTTCCACGATATCCTTTACAACGGCAAGAACGCCAAGAACGCGACATCTGCGATTGTGGCGGCTCCCGAAGGTGCCAACCGCACCGTTCTTACTGGCAATAACCACTTTGGAGATCTTGTGGTCTTCGACGATCCCATAACTCTCGACAATAATCTGCAATCCCATCCGGTGGGCAGAGCTCAAGGATTCTACTTTTATGACATGAAGAACACTTTAAGCTCCTGGCTCGGATTCACCTTTGTGCTCAATTCTACAGACCACAGAGGCACCATCACATTCACTGGAGCGGACCCAATCCTTACACAATACAGAGATATTTCGGTGGTGGGAGGCACCGGGGATTTCATCTTGGCAAGAGGAATTGCCACAATCTCCACCGATGCATTCCAGGGAGATGTTTATTTCCGTCTCCGAGTGAATATCACTCTTTATGAGTGCTATCATTGCTTATACTCTGTCAGTGCTGATGATAGCGCTTCTCAAAATGGAAAATCGAAGTCTGTGCTAGCCTGATTGTAGAGCATATAAATATAAATATATATATATATAGTCTGCTCTCTTAATAATTTGAAATCTGAAAAGAACGCACAAAACGATATAGATATGTATCGAGCTTATTTTTATTAATTTAGTAGTGGGCCATATAATAATATTAATGAATTTTATATTTGTATATGGAGCTGATAGTGCGGTTGTCTTTTTTACTAGTAACATACCAACTACATAGACGGTATATTACATAGATGGTATATCATATATTTTTGGCAACAACTATATGATATATTTTTATATAAAAGTTATTGGGTTGAGAGTAAGTAAGTGAAATGTATCACATCTTTAAAGGTGACATGGTACATGTAAATATTACAAGACGATTAAATCTCTATGTAATATAAAGGTGACATGGATAAGTCTTACTTTCATTTTATTTACAATAAATATATATAATAAAGCGAACAATATTTAATATGTAGCAGGTTATTAAATGTTGTTGTCTCAGCGAGTTATTGGATCCCACAATGCTGTCGTAACAGCATTTAATAACTTGGTGCATGTTAAATATTTTTGGCCATTGAATAAATGCAACTTTTGTATATAAAGCTAGCATAGGAAGATAAGATAGATTTAAAGTCTCGATTGAAGCAATCACACTGTGGCTTTTATGCATCTTTGATTGCTCAAATATTTTTTAAACAAAACTTAGAAATATTATGTTTGGAGTATGGTTATTACATTGGGATTTAATTTTGGAGATTTAATAATAATTGATAAAAACACTTGAAATGTGAACATTATAAAGAAATGTAGTTATCTTACACATACAACAAAATAAATAATATGAGAAACTGTAAACTTCTTAAAAGTGCTTTAAAGTCTAGTCAAGATCACCTTCTCCTCAAGAGAGGACGGTATAAAGATTCAGAGGCTTGGTTAAATAGTTGGGGGATTGATAAAAATACCACATTACAAAATATCAATCACATTAAATATATTATTGCATAGAGAATGTGGGACTAGAAAAATTTATTGGCTAAAAGAAAATAAAGATACTATAAGTAGGTCATTAAAGCTAACATGGAAGATCAAAATACATCTTTGTTTTAAATAGTTAGAAGAAGAAAATTAATATATAGCAAGATAACTCCCATGAACTTCATAGTGAAAGAGGGTGTTAGATAACTCCCATGAACTTCATAGTGAAAGAGAGTGTTAGACAACTCCTAAAACATCATGTGTGGAAATGACTTGTCATCTTTTTTCACCCACATGAAATAGCACTTTCATAATCTTTGCTACAATACAATGCTCTGTAACCGTCTAACTTGTCAAAACTATGGAAACCTAGGAATGCTTCTTTATAAACATTTTGAGCATAGAAATAAAATTTTACATCAACCCAATTAATTCATTTCTTTAGGTCCCATAGACCAATATGGTTTGAGTGGAGGTCAACCATCATCATCAACATGTAACATGAGCATACATATTGTTAATACCACTTTGAAGCTTTAATGATGAGAGAGATTGATTCAAGGGCTTGAGTAGTTGATAAATAAATCACAAGTATTTCTTTAGATTATCAAGGGGAAAAGTGAAATGGTTGTGTCAATATCCATAGACTTCCTCATGAATTTTTTCGAGTTTCATTCTCCTTCTCACAATTGTGTGGTGGGAAATGTGTTCATCATACCTTTTCTGTCTAGTCCCATTAATATGTTTTCTGTCTAGTCCCATTAATATGTTGCAATTTATGAATGTGTTCCTCACTTTTCCTTTGGAGTGATAATTCTAATTTTGCTGATGTCTAAGTTGATGTGAAACTTCACCTGTGGAAAAAGAACATATAAGGATTTAAGTTTGGAAGTAGCAATAGCTTCATATTGAACCATTACATTGCCGATTTTTAAATCCAACTTATGTAGCCTTGAGCCAATAGAAACAATCCACTAGCTTCCACAATCATAATTTCTCACTTATTTAGGAATGGCATTCTTCCCCACCATGAAAAGGGTGTTACCATTATACTTTTAGCTCTCAAACACAAACATGCTCATGTAAAATTCAAATAATTACAAAAATGTTCTATATTTTTATAAAACAAAACATGGGCATATCCATTTTCAAAACACTTTATTTTCTTTAACACAACTTCCTCATATATCTTTTTACTTTGATATAACTCATCTAAATTCATTTTCTAATTCTAATTTGAAATTGAAATTTCATATTATATATTTAAATATAAATTTAACTTTTATATTTACTTAAATTTTGACATCTAGGTGATTATTTAATATTTTTTTTTTATTAATTTTTTTAAACATATATCACTTTAGCATGTTATTTATTATAGTTGTAAAAAACACCTATCTTAATGTAACATATATCATATATATTAAAATTGTGCCATGATATAGTGATGTGGAATACTAAATTTATCTTAATATAAAAAATAAATGTAAATCCATTTTAATTTTGCATTTATAAAAAGAGAACTAAAAGATTCAAATCTTTGAAGTATGTTATTTTATTTGATAATAGGATTTGTTTTTCATTAAATATATATTGGTTTTTTTTTTAAATATAAAAAAAATTGATAAATTAAGTTTTTTACATTATTAAAAATATATTCACTATATATTTATTTATATTATTTTTAAATCTGTATATATATTATTTTTTATAATTTAGATTTTGAAATTTTTTTTCTTTAATAATCAAGTAAATTCATTCAATTCAAACACTAAATCTCGCAACCATCGAGCTTTTAAAACAATGCATTTGAAAACAAATCAACCCACTTAATTCCGTGAAATTTTAAAATAACGCTCAAATCGGTGCTACAATTTTATAAATAATAATAACAATATAAAATGGTTATATTTGTAAATTTCAGTTTTATTCATTATAAATTTTAATTTTCAAAATCGTGTGGACATTTTCATACATCATCACATTTGGGTTCTGATTAACACACACCTTTGAACTTGCTATGTTCCCAGAAATGGGAAATGGGAAACGAAACGAGAAACGAGAACAGTACGAGAAACGATGTTTCCAAGTTTCGCACATATAAGAAACGAGGAGAGAGAAAAACCAAAAAAATGAATTAATTAATATATGAATTGAATATTATGACAATCTATAGATTTTAGAGTTTTTAGGAATGACTAGACTTAGCTTAAGTCCAACATTTACTCAATTAAGTTTAGCTTCAATGCAGCAAAGTTTAACTTCAATGCAGCCAAAGACTAACAAACTCAAGGTTCAGACTCCAAGTTGCTCCACCCAGTTATCATCACTTCAATGCAGAAAACATACTATTAGTTCTTTTACCACAATTGCACATCATTTAAATTTGAGGATTGTCAACATTTAAGTGGTTTTCAATTTGAATCCGTTGTGGATTTTAGTGATCCTTAATATTAAAATATATATATTTTAAGTAGTTTTCAATTTAAATTAATTGTAGATTTTAGTGATCCTTAATATTAAAATATATAATTTTTTCTGTTTATCAAGAGTTATTGAAAATACATTACTACCTTCATGATTTTCATTGCTCGATGATATCTTCCTGAATAGTTGTTGATAATTGCCTTTATAGCGTTTTTACAAAAGATAAAGTGTCAACAACTCAACTTAGCACCATCGTAAGTGCCTATCGATGTGGGCAAAATGGAAAGGCAATATTGCCTCGCATAAGTATTATGAGAAGGGAGTTGGAAAGTGAAATATATATTACAGGTTCATTATATAATCAAATGCTTGAAATTTACATCATTTACAGTTATACATAAAATAATTGAAGATTTCTGGAAGATAGTAAAATCATCTACCCCTCAACCGGAACTCATAAAAATGGACAATTAATTGCAAATATAACTGGTTCAGACTACACAATGAAATTTTTTCAGAGTACATGCCATAATTGCAAATATAACTGGTCCCTTCTACACTGTAATTCACTTATGAAAGAATTGTGTTCACTCTACTTCCATAATGCAAGCATAATATTTTATGATGTTTTAACTTTCCACACTTACTGGCCTTACTAAATAAAAATTAAACCTGAAACGAACCAGTTTTCAAAGAAACTGAAATTGGTTTAGAAACGTTGCGTTTTTTAAGAAACCGTTTTTTGGTTGTAGAAACGAAAACGACCGTAGAAAACGGCGTTTTCCGTCAGGTTCTCGTTTCTACAGCGTTTTTTTTTTATAGGAGTACACGTTTCTGGTAACATAGCTTTGACGCTGAATGGCAGATCTCTTTAGTTATACGATTGTAACAATTGCTTTTCTATGATGAGGCTTTGCTTCAATCCGGCTCAGCTGTTCCACTACTAGCAGTTTGGGACATCCAGACGCATCTCCAACGATCTCAAACATTCCTGACAAAGATGCCAATGTTCCAACTCCTCCAAAAATGTCAATGCTCGAATACTTGGCAGCCTAATACAGCTTAAGTATCTTTGTTTGGGCGATTGTCACCAGTTGGCCATTTCGAGTGAAACACTTGAAGGTTCCTTAAGTTCCAAAAGGAATCTGGAAGCTTCTGCAAATTGGAGCACTTAGACAAGTCGAGATGTTGGAGGTTACTTAAATTCCCAAAGGACTCTGGAAGCCTCTGCAAATTGGAGCAACCAGACATGTCCAGATGTTTGAGGTTCGTTAAGTTTCCAAAGGAATCTGGAAGCATCTGTAAAGTTGAGCAGTCTGACAAATCGATATGTTGGAGGTTCCTTAAGTTTCCAAAGGAATCTGGAAGCATCTGCAAATTGAACCAGTCGGACAAGTCCATATGTTGGAGGTTCCTTAAGTTTCCTAAGCAACTGGGAAACATCTGCAAATTGGAACAGCGGGACAAGTTAATATACCGGAGGTTCGTTAAGTTTCCGAACGAATCAGGAAGCATTTGTAAATCGGAGCAGCGTGACAAGTTAATATGTTGGAGATTGATTAAGTTCCCAAAAAAATCTGGAAGTGTTGGCAAATTGAAGCAGTTGGACAAGTCGATATATTGCAGGTTCGTTAGGTTCTCAAACGAATCTGGAAGCATTAACAAATTGGAACAGTCAGATAAGTCGATATGTTGGAGGTTCCATATGTTCCCAAAGGAAACTGGAAGCATCTGCAAACTGGAGCAGTCGGACAAGTCGATATGTTGCAGGTTGGTTAAGTTTCCAAAAGAATTTGGAAGTATCTGCAAATTGGAACAACTGGACAAGTCAAAATGTTGAAGGTTCGTTAGCTTCCCAAAAGAATCTGGAAGCATTTTCAAATTTGAGCAGCCAAACAACTCAATATGTTTGAGGTTCTTTAACCCCCCAAAAGAATCTGGAAGCCTCTCCAATTCGTAACATTCATTTAAGAATATACGTTGGAGGTTTGTTAAGTTCCCAAACGAATATGGAAGCGTCTGCAAATGGGAGCACTTGGACAAGTCAATATGTTCAAGTTTGGTTAACTTCACAAAGGAATCTGGTAACAACTTCATTCTTGAACAGTGCTTTAAGTCCAAGTATTTCAAGGACTGCAGTTGACAGAATTCCTCTGGCAAAGTTTCCAAACGCATGTCAGAAAAATTTCCAGGTCTAAGGACAATCTTCTCGAGCTGCTTTAGCTGACCTATGGATTTTGGAAGCTTTAGCAGGTAACTAGCAGCGATATCCAACTCCTGTAACTGCAGAGGTGCCTGCAATGTGCACATAACCAATGCGGGTTTGACCACTTAATCTCAACTTTTTTGCTATATGGTCGTTCTTATCAAAGCAATTTTTGCAATAAAGTACAATTGAAACAACCTTTGTTCAATAAAATAAAAATTATATGATTACCTGAGATTCATTTTCCCACAGCGTTTCCAATTCGTCTCCTTTTACTTTTAAAATTCTTAAATTCTTCATCTGAATCCAACCAGGCAAGGAGGAGTACGGGCAGTTATACCAACACAGCCATACCAGTTGTGGTGATTGCCCAACATTAAGTATGCTGTCCACACAAGAGCCTTCAGCACAAAGAAGCTGCAAGCTGCTCATATCAGCTACCAAACGACTGCACTCCTTGAGGTTTTTTATTCCTCGCACCTTCAATTCAAAATTTAATAAAGATTAAAAGGAATGAAGGAAATTTTGTAAATTTAAAGGAGGCACCGATTAAGAACAAAGAACAGGAGTAAGTCAATATTTCCCCAAAAAGGACCACTTGCCAAGTGACAAATTTCAAATGTGCATAGTTTAAAAATTCAACCATTTGGATCGCACCTTCAATTCAAAATTTAATAAAGATTAGAAGGAATGAAGGAAATTTTGTAAATTTAAAATGGAACTCAAACTTAAGATTTAAATTTTTATTGTATTTATAACACTGTCTTAATCTACTCAATTTTTTTTAATGATAAACTGATTTAAAATTCTTATAAAATTTTCATAATTGAAATTTGGTTTTAAGTTTTAACTGATTTAAAATTCTTATTATTTTAAATAAAAAAATTTCATAATTAAAATTCCTGGAAACTGATAAGAATCTTTGGGGAGGGATACTTCCTCTCCCTGGTCTCTTCCCCAATCCCCTGTTCACTCTAGTCACAATAGGTTTTCAATACAACAAAGCAAATAGATAACAAATGGAAGAAGACAAATTTCACACACAAACTTCACTTGCAACTTGCATTTCTTTCGAATCAAGTAGGTTTATATACATAGTTAACTGTTAGATTAAGAATTTGTTAAAGGAATATCTCAACACACATTAAACAAAAACTAGTAAAAAAAGCTTTTTCAATTCAACTTAATAACAACAACCAAAACCAGCATTAAAAAGGAAAAGCAAAATAAATTTCATAATCTAATATCCTTTGCATCATAACTATATGTAATTTAAAAAAAAATCTTTCTAATTTTTTTCATCTTAAAAACACATCATAACTATATGTAATTTAAAAAAAAAAAATCTTTCTAATTTTTTTCATCTTAAAAACAAAGTTTGATTTAAAATTTTATTGTTTCAACATTATTTTAATTTATTTTAATTTTAATGATATGAATTGATTTAGAATTTTTAATAATTTTAATAGAAAATTTTAATTGATTTAGAATTTTTAATATTTAAAAAAAATTATAATTAAAATTTGATGTCAATTGATTTAAGATTCTTAATATTTTCAATAAAAATTTTCTAAATTAAATTTTGGTTAAAACTTATAAGAATATGTCAATAAACAGAATTCTTCTTCCTGGTCTCTTCCTATTCACTCTATTCACAATCCCTTCCTGGTCTCTTTCCAAATCCCCTGTTCGCTATATTTACAATAGGATTTCAAAACAGTAAACCAAATAGAAAAGAAATGCTCGCTATATTTACAATAGGTTTTCAAAACAGTAAACTAAATACAGTAAACTAAATAGAAAAGAAATGGAAGAAAATTTGAAAAAGAAACACAAAGTTCACTGGTATTTCCTCAAGTTCCAGTAAGTTTTCATACATAGTTGAGGATCAACAATCTGCGAAGGGACTATCTCCACACACTCAAAAAAGGAACTCTCTGAATCCAACTAATTAACAACAGCACAAACAAAACCAGAATGAGCATTAAAAACAAACATAAATTCTAACAAAATAATTCCATAATCTAATATCTTTTGCATCCTAACTACATGTTATTTTCAATAAAAATATTCCCAGTTTCAAATTTAAAAAAAAAATCTCAAAAAGTGTTTTGATTGAATTATTAACTTAACTGATTTAAAAATTCTGTTGGTTTTAACTGCTTTAAAAGACTTATTATCTTAAATAAAAAATTTCATAATTAAAATTTCCTGAAAACTTATAAGGATCTTTCAGGAGGCAGAATTCCTCTCCCTGGTCTCTTCTCCAATACCCTGTTCGCTCAATTCACAATTCCTTCCTCGTCTCTTCCCCAATCCCCTGTTCACTCTGATCATAATAGGTTTTCAAAACAACAAACCAAATAAATAACAAATTGAAGAAGAAATAAAAACCTCACACACAAACTTTACTTGCAATTTGCATTTCTTACCATTAAAGTAGGGTTATATACATTGTTAGATCAAAAATCTGTTAAAGGAATATCTCAATCACACACTAAATATTAAATAGAAACTAATTAAAAAAGCTGTCTCATTTCAACTGAGTAGCCCAAACAAAACCAAATCCAATATTAAAAAGAAAAACAACATACATTTAAAATAAATTTAATAATCTAATATCTTTTGCATCATAACTGCATGTAATTTTCAATAAAAATCTTCAAAATTTAAAAAAACAGAATTCTTTTTCCTGGTCTCTTACTATTCACAATTCCTTCTTGGCCTCTTTCCCATCCCCTTCTGACTATATTTACAATAGGTTTTCAAAACAGTACACCAAATAGAGAAGAAATTGAAGAAGGAACACAAAGTTCACTTAAGTTCCAGTAAGTTTCATAGGCAGTTGAAGATCAACAATCTGCTAAGGGACTATCTCAACACACTTAAAAAAGGAGCTCTCAATCCAACTAAGTAACAACAGCACAAACAAAACCAGAACGACCATTAAAAACAAACATAAATTCTAACAAATTAATTCCATAATCAAATATCTTTTGCATGATAACTACATGTAATTTTCAATAAAAATCATCCCAGTTTCAAATTAAAAAAAAAAAAAGCTCAAAAAGTTTGTGTTGATCGAATTATTAACTTAATCTATCACAATTCAATGTTTTGGAAGTCAATCGTTGTAAAGCTTTAGCTGTACTTACAGGTGATTGGCTATCAAGGTTTTCAGTTGGACGCCAAAGCCGACGCGGACATCCAGGTTCCTTCTTCGCCAAATATCTACCGAGGTCCCTAAGGTGGTCGTGCATTCTTATGGTATTTTTGCTGTCCACTTCCACTAGACATCTGCTCTCTAGTTTCCGAAAACCCAACCATCCTTCCCAGCCAGATCCGTCCCAGACTCTTACGGCGGTATCCCTGTCTTCACCTATAAAGAAGCAGGCAATGTCCAGGAATATCTGCTTCTCCTCTTCATCCAGACCGTCATAGCTAATTTTAAGACGGCTTTGGATATCCGTGGGAAGTGATTTGGAGGTTTTTCGAAATTGGGCTTCCCAATACTTCAAATCATTTTCACCGTGCAGATGTGCCCCAAGTACTATAAGAGATAGCGGCAATCCATTGCACACATTCAAGAACTTTCCAACCATTTCTTCATATCCTGAGACAGGCTGAGACCGGCCGAATGCATGCAAACAGAAAAGGTCTTTTGAATATCCTCTATCTAGGCCTGTTAGCATGTAAATACAAGATTCTACAATTCCCGAACTGGTGAGAACGCTTTTATCGCGAGATGTCACCAAAATTAAACTACCACATTGAAGGACTTCCTTCGCTGGTACAAGCAATGCATCCAGCTGCCGAATATGATCTACATTATCAATAACTATGAGAGCGTTAGAAGATGAGAGATACTTTCTGAGCTTCCCTATACCTTCATCGGTGCTGTATATTTTTTCATCCAATTGAGCCAAGTCCTTCAGAAGTATAGTCTGCAATGAATTTAATGATCTTTCTCTAACATCAAATAAGAAGCAAGATCGCTTGTGATTTGATGTCTGACGGTTAAATATTTCCTTTGCCAGAGTGGTTTTACCAACCCCGCCGAGGCCCACAATTCCTATGACTGTAGTCTGCCCCCTTTTCTGCTGCGATAAAACACTCGTTTCGAATTCTTTTATCTTTTGATCCAAACCAGTTGGATATTTGGACACATGCAGAATTTTTGGAACTTTTCTCAACACTACTTCGACTACATGGTCGACCAGTTTCTGTTCATCACTGAATAATGTTCCAAAAAAATTTATTAGTCAGAAATACCTACATAAACCGCCATGTATCTATAAATCCAACAAATTAAAAGCTAGGATTTAGGATTAATAACAGGAGTTGAAGGTCTCACCCATTAAATGTCTCGAGGTCGAAACCGCTTATTTCTGCAACATCAGAAAGAGCCTTCCTCCATTCTTCAATAATGTTGAAATCGAATGTTTTCTTTTCCTCGAACATGCGCAGGGTTCGAGCATACACTCCATTTTCACTCGGCTTAGTCCAGCGAAGATCTGAAGGCTTGACACCATAGAAGACCGGAAGAATGATTGACCCCGACT
Organism: Pseudotsuga menziesii; assembly: GCA_001517045.1. Classification (NCBI taxonomy): domain Eukaryota; kingdom Viridiplantae; phylum Streptophyta; class Pinopsida; order Pinales; family Pinaceae; genus Pseudotsuga; species Pseudotsuga menziesii. Next base: position 139,831 of record LPNX010912886.1, read on the forward strand.
TCAACATGAGCAAGAGCTCATTTAGACACCAATTTGATTCGGCATAATTGGCAGAAAAAATTGCTATATGAACTGAGGCTGTTTTGATAGCGCCTTCAATTTGAGGAGTTATATTCTCGCCCTCTTGCAATTCCGGCTGGTCCAAAAAAACTCGCAATTCATGTTTGCGAAGGCGATGGTACAAATCGGTGGCCAAAGTTTTCTTGACGTCGCTGCCTCGGTGGTTTATGAATACATCAAAAACATAGTTGTTGTTTTTGCTACCATACGAGGTGGAGCCGGTGGATGTTTCTTCAAAATACGCCATGGAATCGACAGTAACAAAAAATATAGATAAAGATGTATGCCAAAGAAGCCGACAGTAACAAAAAAGAGAGTTAAAGATGTATGCCAAAGAATCAGAATCAGATGTATGCCAAAGAATCAGAATCAGATGTATGCCAAAGAATCAGATAGAAATAGGCGTATGATCCTCTCCTTCAATTATTTGCCAATAATATCAATATCAGGTTCAGTTGAGTTCCTTAATTTGTCTGCCATATATATATAACCTTGCTCTATAATTGTTTCATTTCGATTGAATTAAAACCATGGAGGAAGAATTGTGAAACGAATTTCTTGGCAATTTTCTATCAAGCTAAGCGAAATTGCTTGGTAATTTCCTATCAAGCTAAGCAAAATTGCTTGGCAATTTCCAGGGAGCAAGCTTAATAACTTGGACTGAATCAAAACCCTGTTTTAAAAATGGAAGAAGGGTTTTAATGCGGAACGAAACGTCAATCAATGAAGCGTAATAACTTGGATTGAATTAAAACTGTGATTTAAAGATGGAAGAAGAGTTTTAATACGGAACGAAACCTCATCAATCAAAATTGCTTGTATGCGCCCATTTGGATTGAAATAAAACCCCAATTTAAGAATATAGAACGAAACCCAATCAAAATAACAAAATTGCTTGCACGCATCAATTTGGATTATCTAAACCCCTGATTTAAAAATGGAAGATGAGTTTTATAATTATTATAGAACGAAACCCAATCAAACAGGTAAAGTCGCTTGCACGCATCTTGGCACCGACAACAGGTTCTTCATTGAGTACACGCTACAGGATTTTTTTGGTTGCGACTACGATTTTTTGTCTTCTTCTGCTATTTACTGTCAAACAGGACAGTTTGCAGTTCCGAAAATGGCCGAATATTAAACTTGTTAATTATTTTTATTTACTTAATTAAACAATTAAAAATAATCTTTAATGTCCATGAATGTGACGTTTAGTGAGACTTATTTTCAATTGTCTTGGAGCTTATTATATATGCCCGTTATATTGTAATCGGTTGACATACAAAATTCGTGGTTGCCTTGAAAAAATTACCATGAATTATCCAAGTTTAACTTTATAATTGAAATATTTATAATTTATAATAATTATAAATAAAACTTATTTTATTATAATCTAACTAATTATATATATATATATATATATATATCTGAATGAAATGACAATGTGAAACTATTTTTATTTTATTTTATTTTTAATTAACTGAAAAAATTACCATGAATTATCCAAGTCTAACTTTATAATTGAAATATTTATAATTTATAATAAGTATAAATAAAACTTATTTTATTATAATCTAATTGGTTCTATATATCTATGAAATGACAATGAGGAGACTATTTTTATTTTATTTTTGATGGCTATAAATAATTAAATAATTAAAAATAGTTCCAATATGAAGTTTTGATGGCTTATTTATTAATTTATTAATCAATATGAACATAGAATGGTCATAATGATGGTTAGTATAATATATTAACTTATTTATTAATCTATTAATCAATATGAAGATAGAATGAACATACTCATGGTTAGTGTTAAATACAAATAATTAATAATGTTGACTTAAAAAAAATACACATAGTAATGGGGATTTACCAAGCGGTTTAAAGAGATAGTCTTTCTAAGTGAAAACCTGTGGAAACCCTCTTTTTAAAATGTAAATATCCAAAAAACATTTGAATTTATTTAATTTATGTAATTATATATATAAGTTGTTGTTAATGTTTTGTATCTTCCCTACTAAACTATAAAATGGGCATAGGCTCTTCAACACTGCAATTGTAAGTACCATGTACTTTTTAAACTCTTCCTTCAAACCAATAAATATATTTATCTTAAAAAAAAACATCTCTAATCCATACAAAGTTTTTACCCTATGTAAAACTTACCTAACCAACTAGAAACAAACCTCACCTAAATTAGCTTAGCAACCAATTAATATTGATATAGATAATAAAAGTTAAACCTACCTAACCAACCAAAAACAAACCTCACCTAAATTAGCTAGAAACCAATTAATACTGATTTCGATGATAAAAGTTGTACCGAGTAATGTGAAGGTTTGTAAAAAAAGATATATAATTTAATAGAGATGGAAAGTAGTCAAAAACATGTTTTAACTTTTTTTTTCTTTAAACTAAATCTTCATTTCATAAATTTATATAAAATCATAATCGAAATATTCTATTTTTTTATTAAATAATTTTTTTAAATAATATATATACTTTAATAGAGATAGAAAGTTGTCAAAAACATATTTTAACTTTTTTTCTTCTTTAAATTAATTCTTCAAATCATAATTTTATATAAAACCATAATTAAATACTCTATTTTTTATTAAATTAAAATCTATATTTTATAATTTTAAATTAATTTTTTATAGCTTTTAAATTAAGACTATGTTTTTCCTTTAAATTAATTCTTCACTTCATAATTTTATATAAAGCCATAGTCTAAATAGTGTATTTTTTTATTAAATTAAAATTTATATTTTTATAATTTTAAATTAATATTTTTATACTTTTTAAATTAAAATATATTAATAAAATTTATATAAAAATTTAAATAAATTAATTTAAAAACAATTTATTTCAATTATTAAATTTTAGCAAACCATAATTGGATATAAAAAGATTAATTTACAAATTTTAATATGATAGAAATTAATTCTTTTTCTAATTAAGAAAGTAAACATTAAAAAAAATGAACATCCTCTATCATTTTCTTACATAGAAATTAATTCTTTTCGGAATTAAGAAAGTAAATATTAAAAAAATGAACATTCTCTATTATTTTCTTAAATAGTTATTTTTTAAAATAAAATAATATAAAGAAAAAAAAATTGAAAAAACAATGTATATATTATTTTCCAAATAAAATGTGGAACCTAGAATCATTTCCATAGGTTAATGTTAGGTCACATGCAATGCAACATACCAAAATTTTAAAGGTTAACATGTTGCATCAATCGTATAATTGAAATACAAAGCAATCCAGATTTACCCCAAAAAGGAAAATTTCTCACTTTTAATTGTTGTCTAGCTTATGAATGGACTGATTCACCCATTGGATCATGAAATGAGTGATTGGTATGATTTTCTAATTTTTTTTCAAGTCTAACTCCTAAATTATCTTGGATGATCAAGTGTTGGGCATTTTTAAGATCATATGTTGTTTTCTCTTCTTTAGTTCTCTTTCCTTACGTACTATCAACCCAATTATTCATTATCTCACTACACCTTTTCTTCTCCATAATGTTTCAAGGGTTCAGCTTGTCTAGAGGCATCCCAATAAGTAAACAACCATTTTTTCCATTGTTGGAGTGATGTATAGTGCCCAAACACACAAGAGAAACATTCCACCTTTAAGAAATTTATAGATAATATGTTTTGGGTTTCTATCTATGTTTTCATGTTTTAATGGTAGTCTAGTATTTGCAATGCACAAATTTAAACCTCCATCTACGCTTTTTTATCACTAGAGTAAAGGTGTTTTCCAAAATCTTCCATCGCCCAAGAAAAATTATTTTCCATTGCCAAATTGTATGAAGAGTTGCCAAACAACAGTGAAATCAAGTTATAAGCAAAGACATTACATCTCAAGTTGCCAAAAATAGCTAGGAGAAAGAAAAGTAAGATTTGGTAGCTAAGAGTAGGAGGAGGATTGATTGAACATTATCACAAATATTGATTATTTTCTCTTGGAAATAAGGGAAATTGGAATGTATACTATCTTCAATGGATGCATACAATGGCTTAATAGTCCCTATTCAACCTTTACACAAGAAGCACCAAGATTTGAACATTGTAAAATATCTGAAGGGACATCACTATTGTTGCCACATTCTTTATCTATCCCTTCACCTAGTTCTAATCTTGACTCTTCGTAGGCCTTCTTTGGCTCCATAGCCCAAGTTGGATTAAGGCACTTGTTTTCCATCCATCTTAGAACCCTAATTAATGTAAATCCTTATTAATAAAATCCCGTGGACAAAATTATATTTTATCCAAACAAAAAATAATTAAAGGTAAAATATCATCATTTAAGCCCTAGGGAAACCTAGGCGTCCTCTTCTTCGTCCTCTTTTATTCATCTACAAGGTACGACTTGCATAAATTGCCAGTTTTAGGTTGTACAGGCTAGTTCCATCAACATCTATTGATTCTAGAATGAACAATTCTTCAAGTGCTAAAAAACAATTCTATGTAAAACAACCAATGTCTTAGTTCCAAGTTTAGTTTTCATTTAAAAACATAACTTGTATGGTGTAAGTTGTGTAGCTTTTCTTTCATTTCCTGTTGTTTCTTGTTTGGAATCATGAGGAAATGAATCTCCATCTACAATAGGAATCTTTCAGCAAATGATGTTGACTTAATAAAGCATTATTGAGACCTCCTAGGTACTTTTTTCAAGCATATAACATGCAGATGGAGAGAAAGAGAGGACATCTTCATTTACAAGCAAGGCTGGACATGCTCCTCCTCACAAGGTCTTGGAATGAAACTCATCTCCACACTTGAAATGATGGATTTTTATTCCTAAAGAGAGATGACCATATGAGACTTGATTAAAGGAGCATTATGTAATACTGAACAATCAAAGACGATTATTGTTAGGCTTGCTCTGATTCTGCTAATTTTATAAAAACAATCTTTGGTTTTTATCTTTATATGATTAGTAGCTTGTTTGACTCTTCATATTATGTTCCATGTCTATTCTAACTCGAATTGTTGCATAAGCCCAACTGCCCAACTATTCACACAATTACGCGTTCCTTTATCACTTATATGTTCAATCTCTTCACACACAAATTTTATGCTCCATCTTTCACATAGTTTTAGGCTCAATATTTCACTCATAGTTCTAGGCTCTATCCTTCACAGAGTTTCAGGATTTCAATATAGCCTATAGAAATAAGTTCTCACTTTGATAGGTTAATACACATGAAGTTAGGAACTACCATGATACCATCCCTCTCTAATTCAGTTTCGAAATGACAAAACCAAGATAAGTGTTTGATTGTTTCTTCCTTATTACAGAAAGGGAATTTCTTCAAACGGATCCTCACTTATTTAGTCAACCATTATCCTATTCTAAAACAAGGACGATGGTAGCATAATGTATTGCTTACCTCTATGATTCCTAGCCTCCATGCTCCCAAATTGTAGACTAGCACTAGCACAACACTAGCAGCATTGTACCCCATTGCAGGCTATGACCTTAAAACTTGGGGCATTCACATGATAGAAATGGTCAGCAAAAAATGAGCTTAATAAATAATAAAAACCCTAGCTCCTGGAAAACACAATAAAATCACTACTGATACATTAGGAGAAATGCAATAATCTAATGAAGAAGAGAAATCGAATAATCCACTACTTTCTGCACTCCAGTGGAAGTGACATGTGAATCCCTATAGCTAGAGATGAAAATTGACTATCTCGAGGATCATTAAGAGTCAAAACTCTAACCCACTGTGACTTGTTCGACCAAAACACACATAAATGGATCTCATGAGGAAACTATCAAACCATTAGGAAGAATCATGGGTAATTGGACACCAATGGAGCAATATACAGTGAATCAACGATAATTGAAAGAGCTTGCTACTCCCTAAACCATGAAACGCCAATTCTGACTTCTTTTTCAATAAAATATTCTAGGGAGATTTCTTTGTGCCCACTACCCTGATGTTCAAGCATAGAAAACACAACTATGTGCTTATTTGGAAGAAGTAGTCGCCTAGGACCTATCAGCAGGAAGGCGAGTGAGAGAAGTTCCACAACCCACTATAAATGGTGAAATGACTCTTCCTAGGATCTCAACAATTCCTGGGTGGGATGATGCTTTCTTATCCATTGAAGTCTCTACAGATGAAGTCCCTTTCCAAGAAGAACCATGTTCCTAGTGAAAATAATGGGGAGATACATATTTCCATTGCTCTCCATCTTGAATATCTGCGTTTATAGGAAAATCTCCCTGAACTTTCCCAAGAACCCACCGTCATAGGCTGCGAATCTACAACTGTGAACCCCCGCGGCTAGTATACTTGCAATTTTGAAAAATGAAGGCATGTGATTGTGGGCCGTGACTTACCAATCATTGGAGTCTGGACATTGGAATTGTGTAACGCGGAACTTGCAAGTGCCACTACCATACAGACCGCAGCTTAGCACATCTCATTGATAATTCGATCCCTAGAATTTTGCATTCAATGCCATTATGTCATCCACAGATCACATATATGTGTTCACGTGGTGGGCAGTGGAGTTTGCAATCCCTGCCCAACAACCCCTACTCAAAGAGTCGAATTATGGATACTCCTAGAGTCATAGTTTCCTACTACCTAGTCTTATATTACAAATATAATGACGTTTTGAAAAAAGAAATAAACATCAAAACAACGTTTTATAAAATTATTCAATTGTCTAACCAAACATTTTTTCCCAACTTTTACCCGTATTTGACGTGCAAAATTTCCCAAAACTTGGAAATGCCCATCAAATTCCAACTCTGGTGTACACTTTTTGAATTTCCTTAATAAATAGTAGTGATGGAATTTGATGGGTAAAATAATAGTTATGAAGTATTTAATTTCTAAAACGTAATTTTGAAGGGCAATAAAATTTCTAAACCGTCATTATATTACTACCCTTTTTTTATATTACTAGTAGTTTTAATATATTTATCTTATATAAAACTATACTTTCTAAATTTCAATTTACAAACCATACATTCTGTAACATTCCCAAAACTCATAAATAAATAAAAAATTCCATTTACCACGTGTAACATTTAAATTACTAGGAAATAATTCCAAAAGATGTTATACTTCATAATTCTTCTGTCGTAACTATAATGACTTTAAAAATAAACTGCAAGATTTATGTGCCTATGTTAGTCATATCATTAACATGCGTTACTTTGCGACCTGTGTCAAAATTACGTCATACATTCTGGTTGATATTATTTTGTAACACATTCTGCCTTTAAAGGTAAATTCGTAAAACTGTTTGTTGTTCTTTTAGTTTTGTCCTACTCATAAGCTACTAAGGAAAAGGTCATGGTGTTACTTTGTCTTTATGACTAACGCATGAACTTCATTTTCTCTTTGTGCAGGTGGATGAGATCACCCTTAAGGTTTGCTAAGGAATGATCCTACGTTACAATGCAACAAAGTGATAAGGAAAGGTAGTCCACCCTAGTTTGGGAAACAACCTGAACCTTAACCTAGTTTTTTTGTTCTTTATACTTTATGATTATACCATACCCTATCCTTGACTTACAAAAGTCCCAACCCATGCATATACTATATGCATAAACTATAACATATGCCTCAACTTTGGATAAGACATATCATAAGTGAAAATTCTATCTCTTAACTATACCATAAGTTATAAATTCTCATAGTGGGGAACATTATGCATATAGTTTTGGGTCTATAAACTATGATGCGACTGATGGCATAACCCTTGGAAACAAAAATGGTAACAATTAAATAAAAAGGACATGGAAATAAATACGTTCACCATCAGACCATGTGATTGTAATAAAAACTCCAATTGACGGCAACAAGACCTAGTGCAAAACCCTAGGGATTTAATGCACCTCAAAAGACGCATTTGTCATTTTGATGGGGTTTCATTTGATGCTAGTTGTTTTTTCATTACTACACTTGGCCTCTGATTGTTTGACCTCATCGTTCTTCTTCCTGTGAAACAAGATGGAGGATCCATCACACTCGACCCTCGACACCTTTTGAACCTGTCTAAGAATGATTTGTTCATTGATGGAGTTTGCAGTCCTCATTCTGAAGGTATTTGAGTGACTCTGGTTAAAGTCATCAACACTGAGAAGGGTAAGCTTCTATGGACTTCCGAATTTATTTTCTTTCTTTGTGAAATGGTTTAAAAACTATTGTTTAACTTTTGGAATGTATACATGCAAGAGATAAAAAAGTCATCTTCTTTACGACGAGGATCTTGGGTTGGATAATGTCTGAGAAGACTTTCATCCAGTAAGCCCTATGGCCTTCCCTTTTCATGGTTCTATGGACAAAGTAGGGTGTCTTGATGTGTGTTTCTCCCCACAGGCTTGGGGCTCGCCTGTTCGTGAAAGTGATAATTTTACTTTGATATAAAGAATGAACTCGATATTGTAAATGGATTTTCCCATCTTCTGTGAAGTCATACGATTATGCCACTATGGTGTCTAACATATCTTTGCTTCAACTTCTATTAATTGTGTTCATATTGTAAATGCTTTTGGTTTTTTTATGAACCCATGAGGGCTTCGTATGTTAATTGATTTTACAGTGCATATTTCCGCAACACTGAGTTTGTGGCCGTGAGCTTTTACTTTGTAGTATTCGTTTTTGGGCTAAAAAGCCACTATCACGGCTTTGTTACTGGTTTTGATAATATCACAGTTATATCTTTGTAAAGACTTGTGAGGGCTGTCTATAAAGCAATGTTTCAAAATACCAATACTATGGCATGGTTTGCTTGTTCATCACTGTGACTGTGTATACTTTCTTTTCCCTATACTTGAATATTAGTTTTTATCATTTTACGTTTTGTATTTAAGATATGGTCATGAGACCCTTACTGTCGTGCTTGATTTGGAACTAGAACCGTAAGGCCTCTATCAAAAGATTTCGACTATTATTTAATTCTAGCAATGTAATGGGGCTTTGTGTTTGAATTGACTCTTTCGTTCGTTGTTTATGTAAAAGTGTACTGGGCCGTCGATCCTTTTTCATGTTTTCTTTTGTTTAATGCTTATAGAAAGGTTTTGCACATGAGGCTTTTACAATTTCAGTCTTTGAAACCTATCTTGATCTTTATGATTTAGTTATTTGTATTTAAAGAGAAAAGATATAGTCATAAGGCCTCTATAGTTATCTCTGGTTTTGTATAAAGATTTAACATGGTTACAACTCTGTGAGGGCTTATATAACGCCATGCGATCCTTTCTTTTATTTAAATCCTTGCTGAAATAGATATTCTCCATTTTCTGCTCTGTTTTATATTTTTTTTATTTTACAGATGTTTATGATATTGTGGCCATGAGGCCAGTTTATACTATCATGTCTACATTTAGATAGGGTCGTGAGGCCCTTTTCATTGCAACAATGTTTAAAGGAGGTCGTAGAGCCATTGTTAAATGATAATATTGTTTCAGAAGAAATTATAAATTTGGCCCCTAAAATTTTCCTTGGGACTCTAAGTTTACCAGACTCATGTTGCTGTAGATAACAACACCAGTGCTACTGTCTGTCGATAATATCGATTTGGTGTTATTAACTTTTCAAGAAATTGGCTGCATTGTTTTTAGAAAAATTCTGTGGAACCTAGCTCAGTTATTATTTATAATTTGAAGTGTTTTATTTTCTTCCTAACTAAATCCATGGTTTGATTAAGAGGCCATAACTCGACCATACTGAAAAAACAGATAATTAGATCTAAACATTGGATTTATTTCAATTTATTATGTTTATTTCTGTAGAAGCTTATTTTCTATTACTGGTTTAAACCCTAATAGTTTATAGAGCTATTATGGAGTTCTGTTCCCAAACAAGTTATTAGTATATTGAGCTATTGAGGAGTTCTGTTCCCAAACAAGTTATTAGT
>LPNX010912886.1:156190-218583 GCA_001517045.1 Pseudotsuga menziesii
CGAACACAAGGGCCATGGTGTGAAATATGTAAGACACAAGGACATCAGCCTCAACAATGCCCTTTGCTTGAGAAGTATGTACAGACACCTAAGAACCTATACTGTGTCTTCTGCAAGTCTGTCAGACATGATGAACAGGATTGCCGAGCCTATGATCTCATGTTAGATAGAAAACATGACGTGTACAGAGTCCAATCAGAAACATAGGGTCCAGCAGCAGGACCATAGCCTGATCCGGCTTACGTTGGACGTGGAGGAGGATTCAAAGGACGAGGACGTGGAGGAGGCTTTGGACGTGGAGAAGGTTTTGGTCGTGGTCGTAGACCAATCACTTGTTATAACTGCGGAGTTGTAGAACACTATGCTAGGGACTGTCAGAGCCCCACCACCACTTGTAACTACTGCAAATCTTATGATCATACTATAGAGGAATGTCCTACCTTGATAGCTAATATCAGAGAGCCTAAACCAGCAGCACACCAGAACATCCAGCTTATTGCTACTGAGCCGGATGAACAAGGACCAAAAGTTAACATTATGACTCGTAGCGGTGCTTCCACCAGTGGGACATCGCCAGATATAGAAAAGAACACAAGTCAGCAGTGGGTGCGTAGAGCTCCTAGTAAAGCAACATCATTCGACCTACAGAAGAATAAAGAGACATTTCACGAAGCCAAGGCTTCCTTTGATGAACCTACGCAATCAGGATCGCAGGTACCACCGTCTAGGGGCGTACTGTAGCAAGCACCTTGTGGCGTTAGCCCTGAACAGATACCACAGGCTACCACATCAGGAAGATGCGACGAGGATGAATCGACAGGAAGTGTACAATCCTTCCTGCGCAGTTGCTTGAAACTCATGAGAAATGAAAAAGCTATCGGCGAGCTATAGTGCATCATAGATCAGTGTCAGCAACCTTCTCTCTCGGGCAGTGCACACTGCGCTGCTCATAATATTACAGGACATACAAGGACCGGAAGAGAGATGAAGCTCACAGCACAGATTGGAGAGTTTGAAATGGATGAGGTTGTCTTAGATCTAGGATCANCAGTTTAGTGAATGAATGTGTTAATCAGTTCACAGTAATATAGAAGGATAAACATAAGTTGAAGTCTTTGGCATGTTGTATATGGTTCATTTATGCTTTGCGTGAAACGGTCACTAGTTGCAGTATTGAATAAGCCTTGTATGTTAAGTCTTGCACGTCGACACGAGCAACGCTAAGTGCGCTAAACCGCGGAGGTAGGATATCACAGAGAGGTGATACCGCACCGGCAGAGGNAGACATGGGAACAGATGGGTAGCCCTTAGTTAGTCAGATCGCCTATCCACTTGAGATTAGCTAACCAGTAGCGAGTATCACCATTGGGTCAACTGCCACAGGTGCGAGTTGACATTGACGGAGTTCGTAGTTTTGCGGACTTTGAGGTTATAGAAATCATTGGCGACAGTCGACCGTATCCAGCATTATTAAGTATCGATTGGGCGATCGGTAGCAAGGCTGTCATCGACTTAAAGAGAAGACAAATGACCTTTGAGGATGCACAGATCCGGGTCATCGCGCCGTTGGATCCTCACTAGGGTCCTAGATATATTGAACCTATCCGAGCAGAGGAGGAGGCACATAACATAGATAGCCTCTACCAGATGACTGCGAACCAGAACGACTACATCAATCCAACCGCAGAAGGGAACATTAGTTGGCAATGCGATAGCTCATGCGCATCGGATTCCGATGTTGGTCTAGAGAATTGGCAGAACAGACTTTACGAAGTATCAGCGCGCAGATGTGCATTTATGAGTAAGTCACTGCGATGGATTGGCGCAGAGATCACTGAGATTCCATCATATCATGGTCTGACAGATATTCAGGACTTCCTTGAGCAGTTTGAGCAACAGATTCCTTACGAACAGAGGATCGCAGCTATGGCCCTTGCAGTACGAGCCACACCTGCAAGATGGTGGTATGCGCATAAAGAGAATATCGCATCATGGGATGATATTAAAAGATTGATGGTGATCAGATTTTCTATCGACAGAGAGTATGCCCAGCAGAAGTACACAGGAGAAACTGATTCGAGGACACACATTCAGACATGTGAACAGAACTGGTCGGACATTCCCGAGGATGAATGGGTTCACCAATTCATTCACACATTGGACACAGTTCCAAGGAACTGGTACACAGAGACCAAATTGCGCAAGGGGATGACCACATGGTCACTTATGATAGACAGTTTCCTACTCACCTTCACGTTTGAATCAGAACATCCAAGTGTTGCTCAGGCCCTAGACATAATCAAGATCAAGATATTTGAGGACTGTACCATCTCAGTGCAGGCTCAACCTAAGTGGGAAATCCAGTTGCAAGCCGCGCTTGAGTGCTATAATTTTGCATCAAAGTCAGACAATGAAGATAAGGATGAGGATGAGGATCCTCGCAACACCAACATTCCGGAGTCAGAAGGGACTCGCGAAGTTGGGGGACCACAGTTAGAGATTCCAGCAATCACCGAACCCATCAAGATTAAAAAGATCAATATTGGCACAGATGTAGAACCTAAGTTTGCCTCTATTGGAGACTATTGGAATGATGAAATAGTCAGACAGATTGTAGATTTGTTACATGACTATCAGGACCTATTTCCCACCAAGTTCACAGAGATGAAGGGAATAGTTGGAGACCTGGGAGTTATGAGAATACCATTGAAGGAGGATGCTAGACCAGTCAAGCAGCGCCCATATAGATTGAATCCGCGCTACAAAGAAAAATTTAAGGATGAGATTGATAAGATGCTAGCAGCAGGCATCATTGAGCCAGTAGAAGAAAGCGAATGGGTTAGCCCCATGGTCATACAGGAAAAGAAAACAAAAGGAGACATCAGGATCTGTGTCGATCTGCGCAAGCTCAACGATGCATCGCTTCATGATCCATTTCCGACACCGTTCACTGATGAGGTATTAGACAACGCGGGAGGATAGGAGGTCTACTCATTCACTGATGGATTTTCAGGCTACCATCAGATCAGAATACATCCAGAAGATTGATCCAAGACCACCTTTGCAACAGAATGGGGATCGTTCCAGTATACGGTAATGCCCTTTGGTCTTAAGAATGCACCAGCTATATTTTCTAGAGTAGTAGTTGCTGTATTTAAAGAATACATCCATAAATTCCTAGAAGTATATTTTGATGATTGGACTGTATTTGGACTTGTTGACAAGCACATAGGAGACTTACGACTGATGTTAGAGAAATGTAGGCAGTACCAGATTTCTCTAAACTTAAAAAATTGTATATTTTGTGCACCATTCGGTATTTTGTTGGGTCATATTGTGTGCAGACAAGGCTTGATGGTAGATCCCGCGAAGATCACCATCATTGTAAATCTTCCAGCACCCAATTCAATCAAGCAATTGAGGACAGTACTTGGTCATACCAGGTACTACAGAAAGTTCATCAAGGGCTATGCAAAGATTACAGCACCAATGGAGAAATTGCTAAAGAAAGATGTAAAATTCCTATGGAATGAGGAATGTCAGCAGGGTCTAGACAAACTTAAGGAGAAGATGGTTACATCACCCATCTTAGTATTTCCAGACTGGACTAAGCCATTTCATGTACATGTGGATGCATCTGGCATCGCATTAGGGGTTGTTTTAACACAACCTGGAGAAGGAGACATTGACCATCCTATCGCATACTCCAACAAAAAGCTCTCGATAGCAGAAAGGAACTACACCACAAAAGAAAGAGAAGGCCTAGCTATGGTGTACGTGCTACAGAAGTTCAGGCACTACCTGTTAGGTGCCTCATTTAAGATGTTCATTGACCATTCCGCGTTAAAGTATTTGGTCAATAAGACAATGTTAGGGGGGAGAATCTGCAGATGGTTACTCCTCTTTCAGGAGTATGATTTTGAAATCATTGTGAAACCAGGAAGACTGAATGCCAGACCTGATCATCTGTCACGAATAGACTCAGGAGAAGAGCCAAGTAACCTAGATGACAATCTACCAGATGCGCCACTATTTTCTATCTAGATTGCAGATGATTACTATGCCGACATTATTCAATTTCTCACTACAGGAGTAGCACCTGATGAGTTTACTAAGCAGCAAAAGAGGCAGTTGGTTGTTAAAGCAGTAGAATTCACCCTCATTGCAGGACACCTATACAAGTTAGGTCCGGACGAAGTTCTATGTAGATGTGTGATGCCGCATGAAAAAGACTCTATTATCAAAGAGGCACATTCAGGAACCGCAGGAGGTCATTTCACAGGAAAGCCGACTACGCAGAAAATCTTGGAGGCAGGATTATGGTGGCCTACGTTGCATAAAGACACCAAGGACTTTTGCAGATGCTGTGATATCTGCCAAAGGGTAGGAAAACCCTCGCGATGCGATGAAATGCCGCTGCGACCGCAGGTCACGCTGCGCGCATTTGACAAGTGGGCTATAGACTCTGTGGGTCCTATCAACCCACCAAGAAAGCACAATGGTGCGAGATATATTATCACTGCAACAGAGTACCTCACCAGATGGGTAGAGGCCAAAGCAGTAAGAAATTGTGATGCTTCTACAGCTGCACAGTTCCTTTTTGAAAACATCATCAGTAGATTTGGATGCCCAGTAATTTTGATGAGTGATCAAGGCACCCATTTCTTGAACAGCACCATTGAGGCATTGACAGAAGAATTCCAGATTCAGCACCATAAGAGCACTCCCTAACACCCACAGGCTAATGGTATGGTGGAGGCCTTTAATAATATTTTAGAAAATGCTCTTACTAAGATCTGCAATAGCCAAAGGAATGATTGGGAACTCAGAGTTAACGCTGTATTATGGGCGTCAAGACCACATGCAAGAAACTTACAGGACACACACCTTTCAGCTTGGTGTATGGACAGGAGGCTGTTATGCCTATGGAGTATATTCTTCCCAGTTTAAGAATCGCTCAGATTACCGGGATGACTGATACAGACACAGTGGAGGAAAGGCTAGCACAGCTGCTTGCCTTATAAGAAGACAGATTCATCGCAGGATTCCATCAGAAAGTGCAGAAGGCACGAGAAAAAGCTTGGCATGACAGACACATTAAGAGTAAGACTTTCCAGATCGGAGACCTAGTACTCCTCTATGACAGCAAATTTATTAAGTTCCCAGGAAATTTCAAGACGCATTGGCTGGGGCCATATCAGATACAACAAGTTACAGAGGGAGGTGCTGTTCAGCTCAGCCAGCTGAATGGGGAGCTTCTTCCCACATGGATTAATGGTAGTAGGCTTAAGCTCTATAGTGATAGCCACCACACCACTTAGCCCTAGCTTAACCAGTTTATAGTGGTGCAGATGTCCAATGTAGTTGAAAGGAGGCATCGCACTGGGAACTAGTCTACACCGACAGGTATTTTCTAAGGATGAGGAATCGCATAAGGTCGGTTCATTTTGTAGAAGAGTATATAAAAAAAAAGAAAAAAAAAGAAAAAAGGGATATTGTTTTACGCAGGAGATGCGGAGTCGCATCGTGGCAGTGCGATGTCTCCCCGTGCCACGTACTCAGTTTTGCAACCGACAGAGGGCCAGTCAAGTCACCCTCTGACAGGCAGTTAATGAGGAAATGACCGGTATATCTTACTGTAGATTTGACAGCAGTATAATCAATTTTTCCCAATTTGGCAAATCTTCGACGAGACCGGCGCCTGTACACACACGTTTCGATGGAAATTCGATCGGATTTCCGCATTTATTAAGGATCGGATGGCGGGTGTGGCCTTGTCCAGGCATTTATTATGACCGACGGGTTCAGTCTAGATGACCGTTGCATCTGAGATTATCGTATTGGGCATAAAGTAGAAAGTATTCAATTGGGACGGTTACGTTTGCAGAAAAATCGAGAGCTATAGAGTACGCTGTTAAGAATTCCCTGTGAAGAGATAAGTTTGTTACAGAGTGCTGTGATTTTTAGAAGTTGCAGCCATGGCATATCCACCATTTTGTACTGAGAGGGTTCTGTTCGAGGACGAACCTCTAGAAGACATGCCGAGACGCTTCGACCCTGGTGGTCGTAGGACCGCTAGGACGCCGCCGCCCAGGGTTTTGAAATTAAGTACATCACAGATCAGACAGCTGTCAAGGATGAAGAGTCAAGCACTAGAAGTAGAATTTGTCACCAAAGTCTCTGCTAAGGAGAAGAAGAACACCAAGCCGATCACTAAAGATAAGAAAGGAGAGCAGAAGAATGATGAGAAGAAATCTCCCGCCAGGCGAAAAGTAAAAATGAGAAAAAGGAAGCAACGGGAGAAGGTCGCCGACCTATCTGATCAGCTAAGAGAAGCATAAGAGATTGCAGAGGCAACGAAATGAAAATCTGATGATCAGAGGTAGCATGTGTACCTGGAGCACCTCGAAGAGAAGAAAAGTGGAAGAGGACAGCAAACCCAATAGACAGTAGAATTCCAGAATGCAGACAAAGGCTTGTTCTCGGAATGGAATTCATGGTTTGTATCTCTTTCATATACAAGGCTCCAGACTGAATGAAATGTTTGAGAAGGCTGGAAGATACAGATTTTCCTTGTGATGAAAGTTCTAACCCAGATAAAGAGGAAAGGATATCTGTGGAAGACCTTTCAAACTCTAGAAGGTTCTTAAAAGGTTTCAGGAGTGACGAGAGCGAGACCATAACTACGAGCAGGAAGGATAAGAGAGCCCAGCGAACCAAGTTACAGAAGACGCCAGTATTAGTCAAGCTTTGCTTGACTTGGCACGAGAGAATGTCGAAGTGATGCAGAAGGAAGTTGCAGGACTTCGAGACAGGTTGCAGAGGACTTCGCAGGAAGCCAAGGCAAAGCTACAGCAGGAGAATCCCACTGATAGTGGCTCAGGGATGAGCCACAAGTAAGTGTTAGGGGACTGTTGGAGCAGGGTCCCGCAACTACAGAAGAAGCTGCCAGTTTAGCGGACAGACAGTTTTGGCAGAGAGAAGATAAGATAGAGCTACGACGCCGTAGCACGTTTCCAGCTGCAGAGCAGAGCCGGAAACCATGAATTTTAAGATAGAGAAGTCAAGAAAGGCAACAGTACCTGAGCGGCCGAGAAGAGAGAGCTCACCCACTGCATTGAAGGCAGTGGCAAAAGACAGGAGGGGTCAGTGACCCTCATAAAGGAGAAGGAGCAACGAGGCTAAAGCATTGAAGATGAAGGATATAAAAGAGAAGCGATGCACAGTACCCATGATCAGCGCTGGGAAGCATGGAAGACTGCAGAGAGCTATGGTGTGACGGAAAGTGGCTACCTCAAGTATAGATATGGCTGACTGTCACTAGTTAGGGTTTGGGTTACTGTTGGGACAGGCGCACAGTGTTGTAATGGCAAGACCTTCGGGCTGCCTATAAAGGGATAGATTTTGTATTGTAAAAGCATTGGTTCGTTCGGTTGTTAGTGGTTTTTGTAGATTATTAGACTGTTGTAAAATCCTAGCTCTTGTTCTGTTATTAGCAGTATCAACCTTACTGTAACCAGTAGCTGGCTTATAGATCCTGCATGTAACGATCCGTAGGGATCGACAGAGAGGGAAGAGTATATTGTAGGAGAGCAATACAGAGAAGAGAAGAGATCTAAGAGAGAAGATCTTGAGCTGCATATGCGGTGCAACAGAACTGTGTTTTACCTTCCCATGAGCTATAATAAAAACACAGTTCTGTGGACGTAACTTCCATCCTGGAGGTGAACCATGTTAAAATCAAGTGTTATGTGATTGGATTATGTGTTATGTTTACTTTTGCATTTCTCAGTCATTTCATGGACTTTGTTTACAGTTTAATGAATGAATGTGTTAATCAGTTCATAGTAATATAGAAGGATAAACATAAGTCGAAGTCTTTGGCATGTTGTATATGGTTCATTTATGCTTTGCGTGAAATGGTCACTAGTTGCAGTATTGAATAAGCCTTGTATGTTAAGTCTTGCACGTCGACACGAGCAATGCTAAGTGCGCTAAACCGCGGAGGTAGGATATCACAGAGAGGTGATACCGCATCGGCAGAGGAGCTGTGGTGCGCGATACCATAGGTTGAGGACTTAGCGTTGGGCAGGAGCTGCATGTCGCACGGTGCGCGGCGATGCGGTAAGGCGGGAGATATCGTGAGTCAGGGAAAGTGCGAGACGTAGAAAGGGACCACATGACGGTATAAAGGAATATCTCATGGATAGAAGAGCTGTGAGGTGAGGAGATCATGTGATGTGAGAAGAAGGTCACGCGACCCACAGAGAAAGAGACCTCACAGCTAGAAGAGCTGTGAGTCACAAGTAGGATTGCCACAGAACCTGGTCCAAGACACTTGAGTCCTTGGCCAACCCATTAGAATCACTTCGGGTGAGACTTCAGGCCGCTTTTCGGTCTGTCGCCGAAAGGGCCAGTGAGCTAGGGGTGTTGTTGGTTGATTATAGTAAACCCGGGTCTGCCCTCATGACCAATAGTTGTTACTTCACAAGGGTCTCTCAAATCAAGGAGAAATTAGATGCTATTGGAAACAATGTTGAATAAGCGAAAGAGGAGATGCCAACCTTGAATGGTATCCTAGTCTTTCATTCAGGAAATTTGTTCTAGAAGGAATTTCACCTATAGGAGGAATGCACACAAGAAGAATATTGATTGATATCAATAAGAAGAAGACATGGATGAAGATGAAAATCAAGCCCTAACATCTTATACCAAGAAGAGAAAGCATAAGAAGGAAGAACATTCTCGCAAGATTAAAATGATTTCAGAAGAAGGATCTCCCACAGCTCATATGTTTCACTTGTGATGAGAAATGATACTTTGCGAAAGAATGTACCAAGAAGAAAGAATGGAAGGATCTTATAATCGAGGAGTATCGATCGATCATGAAGAATGATGTATAGGATATGGTTCTGAAACCTGAAGGGAAGTTTGTGTTGGTCACTCTATATGCCAGTTAATTAAAACCATCATGCAGAATGCTCAATATAAATTGTCAACCCAGGGAAGTCTTTTTATTTAAAAGATAAATCACACTATCTGTGCTTAAACACTAAGTGGTTGATGATTGAATAAATTGTCTTACTTATCTATTTTTTTGAACTCCTCCCATAATCAAACTAATATAAACTACCTATCTATGAGTTCAGAATTGCAATCACTTCCTACAACTTCAATCCAGCAATGAATGATTTCTGAAATAAATATCTAGAATTACTTTTGCAGAAAGTTAAATCCTAATTTACCAGACTATAAGAAGATTCATTGTAACTAGCTAATCCAACCTTAATCTAGGAATAGGAAATAATAGGAATTGAATCAAGATCTCTAGACTATAGTCTACCTGAATTACAAAACCTGAGCAAGACAAGTAATTGAAAGATACTAAGGGAGAGCTTGACTATTACAACTATCACACACATGCATAAAAGAAATCAACCTACATAGACAACTGTCACACCACAGTGCTGCAACTTAAAGGAAATGCAAGTACTGATTATTGAAGGAAACACAATGATTAACATGACCTTTGCATCTATTGAAACAAATGCATACAATGTAACATCCACACCACACAACTGATTAATCAAACATCTAATTAACTCGACGATCTCTGTGGGAAGGAGGGCCTAGCCTTCGAACAGAGATGGCGTTACTAACACAAGTTAAAACACAGAGATATGAAGAATCCTGTTCCTTGTATTAAAATGGTGAAATGAAGGTACAGTCTTTGTTACAGCTTACACATTAAAATCTGATATTGTACAACCCCTGGCTTAGAATACTTCCCCGTACGTATACCTCAACAATCGTAACACACACCCACTAATATCGGGCAGCCATGAAGATCTATGATCTTCATGCTGCCCTATTACATGCATAGTTACAGCTGTGGGAGGAATTAAACAGAGGCATGGAATATAGGCAATTCTATTTCCCGAGCCACTAAATGAATAACACAACCAATTGAAGAGAGGCCCTTATAATTGTAGCTAACTTCAAGAAGTGTCACGCTGTTGTATCTAAGTTTGTTGAAGCCATGTCTATTGAAGCCATATCTATCGTAGCCCGCATGGAATGAATACCCTTAGTTGGATCTGCATGTAGAGACGGGGCTAGCAAGTCCAGCTGATAGTGGCTCATATCCTCTTTGGACCACTCCAGCTGCTACACCTGTACTCTCTCACAACTTGCACTATCTTTGTGAAATCATAATGAGTTAGCATAATTCAAGAAGCAAAGTCCTGATTATAGCAATCATAAGCATTAATAAGATGAAACAATAAATAATCATACCTGTGAAGATTTAGGGCTCAAGTGAGGAAATAATGTTTGTTTGGTGCACAAAATGGAATAAGACAAGACAAACAGGGTATAAAGAATGTGATTAAAAAGGGGCATTTTGGGACCCAACATCTCCCCCCAGCTGCTCTGTTGCATGTCCTTGTGCAATAGCTTCCACTTGTCTGAATCAAAATCTCGAACTGTGCCTCGCTCATGGAGAGATCAAAAGTTGTAGGAGGATTCAGGTGATTCCCTCCCATATAGATATCCAATATGGGAAACCCAATATTTCCATTGCTTCCTTTCTTCTGCTTTTGTCAATGAAAAATCTTCCCTATATGGTTTTGTTGGACACCAAATAAGTGGGAACTTGTTAAGTCCCAACCAGTTAGCTCCACATTTCCTCATACAATCGACATACCCTTCAACACTAGGGAGAGCCTTCTTAAAATGATTGAAGCAATAAGGGTCCCTTTTCTTCATTGATGAAGGGGAAGCCTTCCACCTATGCTTACTTCCGTCCAAATCCAAATGTTGCTTCCTAGAAATCTGGCTAACACAAGTGGAGATGACTTGCTCTTGAAACTCGACCAGCTGCTGAGTTTGGATGGGAGATTTAAGCCTCTATGCTTGATGATTACAAACAAGGCGAGGGGATTGAGGTTCACACCGAATCTAGAGATTAGAGTGAGCCTCATTATGATAATTTGTTTGAAATGAATCCTCCCATTGCACATGGTTGCTAACAAAAGAAGAAAAATCCATCAACTGAACATCACCTAGGTGAGGAGTAGGATTTGAATATCGGTCCAAGGGGCAAACCATTTCATGTAAATAAATTTCACACAAAATATTCTGCTCGGTGAAGCTACTTTTCATAGAGGTTTCCAAAAACTAGTCTGAAGATGCTACTTTATAAGGTCTCCCTTCTTTTAGTTTCTTCATATTAAACCAAGTGAACTATTCATATAAAAATACAAGATAAGAGGGATATGGAGCTCTGGAGCTCATCAATTCTCAGGAGAGAATGTACAGTTGGTCTTTCTCCTTTTGCATAGACTTGAACTTCTTCAATTCCTTCAATTCTTTTTGTACTTCTTCCCAACGGTACTTCTGGAATATTATCTCTTCTGCCCATATTTCCCTCAATTCACCGATAGTCTTCCTATGCTGAACAATGGGAATCATTCCTTTCTAATATCTATCCACCTCACTTTTCCATTTCTTCACTTCTATTTTCAGTAGTGAGAGTTCTTCCATTAGCCCTTGAATATTTTCCTCTCCTACCTCCTTATCTACATTAGAATCTAGATTGACAAATTCTTGGGAAGATTGCATCCATACCTTATTGCACAATGTTTCAGCCTGATTGTTCTAGATTGAAATTGAAACAAATTCCTCTTCTACCAGTGGTCCAACAACTTCTTCCTTCCAGTGTACTTCTGCAATCAGTTCTGAGGATGCTAGTTCTTGTGTGATAACACCTTCTTCCTGAAACCCCCTTTTGTCAACTCCAAAAGCCAATGGTGAAGATGTTGGTTCTTGTGTGGAAATATCTTCCCACATTCCAATCTCAGAAACTTCTTGAGTCTCAGATGGAACTTCTTGATTCTCGGCTGTGGCTTCAACGGGGAGCTGCAAAGATGTTGGTTCTTGTGTAGTAGCTTCCTTCTCTTCCAGATCCTTTGGCGACTTGGGTTTCTCTTGAGTTACTTCCATATCCCATGAGACATGAGGCTGGTCCTAGATTAATTCAGTGTTCCTAGATAGATGAGACTGGTCCACAAATGCTTCAGTGCCCCTAGATAGATGAGACTGGTCCCTGAATGCTTCAGTGTCCCCTGATGGCTGGGACTGCATCTGTTCATCTTCTCCTAATTCCACATCGGGGTGTTGTCCACCTAAAGATTAGGTGCCCCTAGCCAAATGGGAGTCTTAGCAAGGTTTTCTGAGGATGTTGGTTCTTGTGTGACAACATCCTAATCAAATTCAACATTTTCCTATTGCTGAAGTTCTCCCTCCACTAGTTCTGTGTCCTGAGATTGTTCTAGGGTAATGGTAAAAACTCCTAGTTTCAGGTCAGGGATTGTCTCAACCTCTGGCTCATTCACTTCCAATTGAGTAGAAAATTCAACAAACATTTCTAGGGTTGTTGTTTCTTGTGTGAAAACACCATGTGTCTGAGCCTGAAATTGATCAAATTCCCTTACCTCTACATCAAGGATCCTTTCCACTTCTGGTTCTTCTTTATGTCTCAATTCTCTCGCAGATGTTCCTCTCTCTTCTCCAACTGCCTGTGTGGGTTTTTGTGCCATAAATGTATGCACTGTGACTTTGTATCCTTATTGACTAAATATTTCTCCACACTCAGGGAAAACTACTTTTTTGAATTCATCACCTTCCTCAGTCGGAAGTGATCCTTCTATCTGATCTGCAGCTTCCACCAGTGTGTGCAATATCCTTTCCACCTATTTCCTTCCATGTTTCCACTTCCTTCTGAAGCACTTGCACCTCTTCCTTCAACAAACCATTTTCAAATAGAAGTCGCTCAATTTGAGGTTCCTCTGCAATAGGTTCTTATGGGGCAACATTTTCCTTAGGTCTCAAGATGGGAAATTCAATGCTTGCTTTGATGTTTGAGCATTTTTCCCACACTGCTTCTATTGCTGTGACTGATATGTTTCTCCTTATTCTCATTGGCCTTGATGCTTGCACCTCCTCCTTTGATCTTCTTCTATTTCTTTGTGGTAGAGGGGCTTCCAATTCTGCAGCTAATGTAGAAGGAATGTTTCTTATTTCAGCGCCTTCTCTAGTCTCTGCCATCTCTATTTCCTCCTCAATAAGAGTTCCCATCCATTCCAGAGAAGATTCAATGGTGAAACCTCTACATTTTATTCTATCATCATAGCTCCTACAACTTCAGCTTCAACTATCACAACATCCAATGCTGATCCAGCTTTAGCTTCTACTAACGGAGCTCCCAAATTCTCTATCCAATTTGTAGGGTTTGTTGTTGCTGCATCCTCACCTGATTCTTCTTCTTAGTTATCGGATTCTATCTCATCCTCTTCTTCCTGATGATCTGATTCTGCCTCATATTCCTCCCAAATTGAATTGGAGGGACTCTAGTCTTCCCTTCCTTCTGCCATTCCCCCCAACTACGTTGGTGCCTCATCTTCTTCTTGTATTTGAACACCTTGCAAGAGTGAAGGTTCTTCAACTTCATGCTCTATTGGAACACCAAGAAAAAGTGCAGGTCCCTGGTTTATTTGAGGTTGGCCAGTAAACTGCTCCCAGGTTTGGTTTCTCTAAGCTAAGGCCCTTAAGATGAGCAATTTAATCAGGCCATGATGGGTAAGGGATAGATATGGGTGACTAGACGATTTCACAAATCCCGCCATATGATGCAATTCTTTAAATAGATAAAATGACATATTGATTAAAGCCCTATGGCATAAATGAGACAGTAAAGGGAATTTAGAGAAATACATAGTTTGATATCTACCTTCACACGTAATTTACTTCTTCAAGAAGACTGCCACTTCATTCTAGGGATGAGGCGGTGACTATAATTCTATCCCCCTCTTTGCTTGGTGGACCTATTCACCTGCTAGTAGAAACTCCCGCATTGCAGCAGCATTTCGGATTCATCTTCCAAACTAGGCTCTTCCACTTTGAGGAAGGCCCGTGACCTCTACTACAATCTCCTCACTAACTTCTATATGTAAACGCCTAACCTCTGAGTGGGTTTCTAAGAGATTCAAAGAAAACTATAGAACTGTTTCTCGATGAAAGCGACTTAATCCTTGGAAAAACTCAGTCCATCCAGCAGCTGCAAAGATGGAAAAAACCTCAGCATTTATGTGAAATTCCTGCATGTTTTTAGTTTCATGTCTGGCTAGGATACCCATGGTTCCTTTCCGTCTGAATGTTGGTATCAGTTGAACAATTTATAGGCCCAGTAATGGAGGTTATAGCACAGGGTCATGCACGAACAACTGAGGTTGGGGTTGGGAAAATTAGGAAAGTTAAGACAGTCATAAGAAGGGAATCATTGGTAAAATTTGGCCCCAAATTAGGAAAACGGTGATGGGCATAAGATAAGCTCAAGTACCCATAAGATCATGCGGATGGACAGTTAATGAAGAGTGGGTATAATTATAGGTATAAAAAGGTGAGCATGATTAAATTTTTCAAATCTACTTAATGCATAATCATGTAAATAATCGGAACCATACCTTAGCAATTATGCGATGATCCATGACTTCTCAAGATAATATAGCGTGTCAAATGCTGCCATCAATTTTAAACATAATTGCGCCGTGTTGTGATGATGTTCCTTCCAACGAACCAAAAATTGTATTTTCAACCTTGACTGAGACATAATTGAAGTTGTGAAGTGAGCCAGAATCAACAAAATCACAGGCGGCAGAAAT
This sequence comes from Pseudotsuga menziesii, assembly GCA_001517045.1. Lineage (NCBI taxonomy): Eukaryota > Viridiplantae > Streptophyta > Pinopsida > Pinales > Pinaceae > Pseudotsuga > Pseudotsuga menziesii. Next base: position 170,911 of record LPNX010912886.1, read on the forward strand.
CCGAGACAAATCTAGAGGAGTCGCAATGCTTCTTTGGATAAACATCGAGGATTCAGAGCCGCGAAAGATAGGAAATCTGTTGGAATTTGGAAAGTCGCATCTGCGAGAAATGGGAAAATTATGATAAAATTAGTGGAGTCGCAGCCATGAAAAATAGGAAAAGTTTGCTAAAATTGGCGGAGTCGCAGCTACGCGGAACAGAAAAATAAGCAAGTTTTACGGAGTTGCAGTTGCATGGAATGGGAAAATAGGCATATTTTTATGGAGTCGCAGCTATGTGGAACAGAAAAATGGGTAGGTTTTATGGAGTCGCAGTTGCGTGGAATGAAAAAATGGGCAGCTTTTATGGAGTCGTAGCTACACGGAATGGGAAAATAGGCATATTTGTACGGAGTCACAGCTGGGCGGAATGAAAAAATGGGCAGGTTTTACGGAGTCGCAGCTATGTGGAATGGAAAAATGGGCAGGTTTTATAGAGTTGCAGCTACGCGGAATGGAAAAATGGGCAGATTTTATAGAGTTGCAGCTGCACGGAACATAAAAATGGGCAGGTTTTACACAGTCCCAGCTACGCAGAACAGAAAAATGGGCAGGTTTTACACAGTCACAGCTGTGCAGAACTGTTCAACATTCAAATTCTTTTCTTGTTCATGGATATTTTTCCAAGGTAGGAAGTTAGAATAGGGGTTCACAGTCATCAGGCCCAGTCATGACCATTTCTCCTTAAGTCAATTCCTGCACGGATTCTTCGAAAAAAAATGATCAAGCGTAAAGGAAAACAAAGCAAGAAGAAATAAAAACAACAAACATCAATTTATTTATGTACACAAATTTATTTTGTGTGGAAATCACAATGAATTTCTAAATATTGACAGGGGTAGAGAAATATTCCTACCCTTGTGCTAGCTGGTATCCCGGATCAACTGCAACCTGTGAAATAAACATGTCCCTTGAGATTGGTTTGTGGTATAGTTGTAGCCTGTGACCACTAGCAAATAATGGTGTATGGTTTTCATCGATGGTGATTAGGTGAACTGTACAATTATTAAACACTTTGTCTATGTAATATGGACCCAACTATCTTGTGCGTAACTTACCTTTGAAGTCCCTTTTGAACCTTGAATCGTATAATAATGCCTAGTCTCCTTCACATAAGACTTTTTTCTTGATGAACTGATCGTGCCATTTGGATCGCTACTGCTGAATCAATGCTGTTTGATCCACTGTAGCTATACATTTTTCATCAAGTTCATTTAATTGATTCAGTATACTCCTTTGTGCCTCGGTTATGTCCAAGTTTACCTCCATGGCTGTCCTCAAAGTCTTGATTTTGAATTCGATAGGGAAGACAACACTCTTACCATACACCAAGTCATAGGGGAAGAACCATGTAGTATTGTGCCAAGTAGTGCGATATACCCACAATGCTTCTGGAAGCCTATCATCCCAGTCTCTGTGATGGCTTCTGACTATTTTAGTAAGCATATATTCTATAAATTTATTGGTACTTTCCACCTGGCCATTGGCCTGGGGATGGTAAGGTGAAGTTATCCTATGTTGAATATGGTACTTATGTAGCAAAGATTCAAATTTGTGTGACACAAAATGTGGTCCTCCATCTGTGATTATTTCCTTGGGTACTCCAAAACGAGTGAATATTTCCCTGTACAAGAAGTCTATTATAGCTTGGTTGTTGGATTTCACCAACGCCACAGCCTCCACCCATTTTTTCATGTAGTCAGTGCAAACTAAAATGTAAAATTTCTGCTTCGAGGAAGGGTTGATAGGACCAAAAAAATCTAAGGCCTGTTTGTCAAAGGGTTCAACCACCAACTATGGTTGCAAAGGCATTTCATCCAATCTGTTAGGTTGTCCCATTCTCTGACAGCTGTCACAAGCCTAAACATACTTCTTTGCATCCCTAAAAAATGTTGGCCAATAATAGACCATTATTAACACCTTATGACTTGTCCTTTTATCTACAAAATTCCCCCCACATGACTCATCATGACAGGCCTTCAAGATATGGAAGACTTCATCCTCCCTGACACATCTTTTGATCTCAAGATTAGGACCTGTGTAGAAAAGATGACCATCTATCCAACAATACTTGGTACTTTGTTGAATAATTTTCCTTTTTTCTCTCTTTGATAAATGTGCCAGAAGATTTCCTGCAGCCAAGTAGTTAGCAACATTTGCATGCCAAGGGGAATGAGCTGAAACTGAAAATAAATGTTCATCTGGGAAAGAATATTCAACTAGTGAACTGTCATCACTCTTAGTAAAACAAGATAAAAAATCAGCAACACCATTTTCTTTCCTAGGTCTGTCAATAATGGTAATATCGAACTCCTATAATAGTAACAACCATCTATTTATGCTAGCATTTGTAACTGGCTTGTTCATTAAATACTTGATGGCTGAGTGGTCAGTGTGTACAAAGGTGGGATATCCAGTGATGTAATGTCTGAATTTGTTAATGGAGTAGACAATGGCTAAAAATTATTTCTCTGCAACAGTGTAATTGAGTTCAATAGGAGCCAAGTTTTTACTGATATAGTAAATTGCATATGGTGCTTCAACATCCTGCTGTCCCAACACTGCTCCAATGGCAGTGTCAGAGGAATTTGAAGAAATGTGGAAAGGCAGAGCCCAATCGGGCCCCCTTAAGATAGGAGCTGTAGACAACCTCTTCTTAATTTCAATGAATGTTGTCTGGCATGCATCGTTCCAAATAAACAGTACATCCTTCATCAATTAGGTAAATAAAGGAGAATCTATTTTGGAAACATTTTTTATAAATCTTCTATAACAACTAGCATTCCCTAAAAATCTATGTACCTCTTTCTGTGTTATAGGAGAGTGTATATTTTCAATTACCCTAATTTTGGATGGATCTACCTGGATACCATCAGCGGAGATAAATTTCCCTAGAACTACACCCTTTCTCATCATCATATGGCACTTTTCAGTGCTCAAAGATAGTTGGGTCTGCTCACAGCGTGTTAAAACCTTCTCTAAGTTTTTCAATTCCTCCTCAAATTTACTGCCATACGAGGTAAAGTCATCCATGAAAATCTCCATACTGTCATTGACCATCTCCAAAAAGACGCCGATCACAGCTCTTTGAAAGGTGGCTGGTGCATTGCACAAACCGATGGGGAGTACCTTGTATGCAAAGGTACCCCAGGGATAGGTGAAGGTGGTCTTGTATTGGTCCTCAAGAGCAATATGGATCTGATTGTAATCACTAAACCCATCCAGAAAGGAGAAGAACATCTTCCTAGACAGGGTTTTAAGTACTTGACCGATGAAAGGTAGAGGAAAGTGATCTTTCTATGGTGCCTTATTTAACTCTCTATAATTGACGCAGACTCTCCATTTCCCATTCTTTTTAGGTACTATCATGAGTGGAGAAACCCACTCTCTCTCTGAGATCTGGTATATAAACCCTTCTTCCAAGAGTTTTTGAATTTCCTCCTCCACTCTGTCCCCAAGATTGAGGTTCATCCTTCGTTGTGACTGTCACATAGGCTGAGAGTCACACTTGATATAAATGTGGTGGGTGCACATATTAGAAGGGATACCCTTCATATCTGTGTACTCCCAGGAAAATGCCCCCTTATGATTTTTCAAGAGAGTGATCAAAAGTTCCTGTTCATCAGGAGCAAGATTGGGATTGATATTTAGTGTTTTTCCTGGTTCTATCTCAACGGGAACACTTTTTGAAATTTTCAGCACTGCAATTATGTGGGTGTCACTGACTAATGTCTCCTTTATGAGATTTTCTTGCTCTTCTTCACCTAGCGTACTATTCAGGATCTGATAAATTTGTTTGTTGATAAAAGTGGGCTCAATGATGAAACTATTAATGGCATTGTCCTCTATTTCATCTTTGATAGTAAAGGCCTTCCCTATTGTTAACAGTGGCTGAACGCCCTCCTCTTCCTCTAGCTCCATCCATAATGGATTTTTAGCTTCTAGACCAAGTCGAGCTGGAGGATATAGGGTCAGTTTTTTGTTTCGGTCCCATCTGAGATGGTCATAGACCCTGGCTGACAGCTGATGCAAGCATCTGTTGTGGCTAACTAGGGTCTTCCCAGGATCAGTAGGTGTCCCCCTAGCTATGACTTGGGTTGTAAAACCAAGAATTCAGCAGGGTACTCCTATGAGTCAACTGAGACGATGAGGTCATCCAAGATTCCCCCAGGTTTGATAGTGGACCTATCATCTAGTTCTAGAATGGTAGGGTTTGGCCAAAGATTGGTGAGCCCAATTTTTTGTATAGTTTCCATGGTCATAACATTAATAGCTACGCCTAGATCTACCAGCACATTCGGTATTCATGTGTTCCCAATCTGCACTGTGACAGTAGGGTTCTCAAGGTCATCATATTTGGCCAGGAGAGTTTTTACCATTATCAATTCAGATAGTTTCCCTATGACATGGACAGTGGGAGGATCTCTGAGTTTTCTACCTGCTTTTCTTACACACAGGTCTCGAACTGTTTTGGCGTAAATAGGAACATCATGGAGGGCCTGCAACAGTGAAATTTTGACATAAATATTTTCCAACTCTCCTAAGAGGTTAAACTGAGGTCGTTCCACTGCTTTCTGTAGAGTCAGTCTTTTAGGATATGGCGGTTCTCTAATCAATTGTGTAGGTTGCGTTTCAATAGCTATTTCTCTATGTGTTTCAGCTGGTGTCTTGGTAGGACTTTTAGCATCCTCAATAATGGGGACTGCTATGTGGGATGAGTAATACTGGTTCATCCTTTCTTCAAACACAGAGGATGGAACATCCTCAATGAATAGAGGCTCCACTACTCTCCTCGATCGTAAGCGTATGTCATTACAGGGAACTATGGAGTAAGTGGGCATGTTGGCAGTCTAAAAATGGTGGACTTATTTATTGTCTAGGTTGGGATTAGGTTGAGCAGGAAGCTGCGGTCGTATAGGCATATTAGGTGCAACATTATTCTGGAGTTGTAGCTGCGGCTGCTAGTACTGATGGTATGGCTGAGGGTATTGTTAGTGAGGAAACTATTGAGGATATTGGATATGGGGAAACTAGTTTCCTGGATGGGAGTTCCTCCACCCAAAAGACCAAGAATTCTATTGGTTTTTTAGTTGTGTCCAAGGGTTCAAGGAGTTGAAATTCTGCATAGGAGGTTGAGAAGGATGCCATTGATGGTTGGAATAAGGTGAAGGGAATTGTGTATTCATGTGATGCATATTATTCCAAATATTCATATTATTCAAAAATGGAAATGAGTATGGAGTCATACCTTAGTTTTGAGGCTGCCAAGTTTTTTTCTGGGCAATGAAGTAGGCTGGTTCCATGTTTGGAGTTGATTCCTATAGAAATTACTTCACTTGAGGTATTGAAGGGCACTCCTTTATATCATGGTTCAGTTCGTAGATCTGGCACACTTTCAGCTTGTTGAGTGGGAATTCCTTCAGGGGATGCTTCTTCCTACATATGGGGCAGAATACACCAAGTGTTAGATCTTCTACTTCTTGATTCTGCTTCACCCTCAGGACATCTATTTCTGAGGAGATGGAGCTCATCATCTCTATTTTAAAGTTTTCAATCAGATTTCCTATTTCTGTTCGGGTGGCTCCTCCATTGGATGAATTATGTGTTTTATCGAAGGAATCTCGTTCCAATTTGTCCTGTTTGTTGGTCCTGGAGGATCCTCTGGAATATCTTTTCATAAGTCAATAATATTCTCAAAATATTCCTTCGAGATATCCCCTTTTCCCATCAAGTTCAACATACCTAGGAAATCTTCCCTAATCCCATGAAGTAGGATTATCTTGAGCACATCTAGCCCCATATTAGTCTGTCCAGCCCTCTACACATTATACATGAGCCTGTCAACAAAATATTCCAAAATTTCTTTGTCCTTTTGTATGATCTTGAACAACTCTTCTCTTTTATCTTTAGTGTTGCAGTACTCCTGGTATTTCTCTAGGAACACTTGTTTCATTTGATCCCACGTGGTGACAGTTTCACCACCGAGGATCATGAACCAATGTAGTGCGTTATCCTTCAAAGTGGTTGGGAAAAGTTTTAAATTCTGCTCGCTGGAAGTGTAGTCATAGCTGCGACAGAGGATGTCAAACTCAAACAGGAATTCATTCGGATCCTCTGTGGACTTCCATGAAAATAAGGTAATACTGACGGTGATATGTTTTTCATGGGGGCCTTGTCCAACTGGTTTTCGAATGGGGAGATGAAGTGTGGAAACTGTCCCCTTAGGCGGGGGATCATCGTCATTGTGATGATTTTCCCCTATCACTTCTTCATGATCTTCCGGTTCACACCTATTATTCATATTTTCTTCTTCTCTTTCCCTCCTTTTCTTCCTCTGATCTTCCTGCTTCTTATGAAACTATTTCCACTCCTCCTTTGTCACCTCCTTCCCATTAATGTGATAAATCACGTCTTTATCACCTACTCCTGTAGCACTAACTCTGTCTTCCTTCGCAGGGACACCTGAGGGTGTCACAACTCCTTCTTTATTCTCCATTGTGGAAACTGATACTTCCACCCTGGGGGTAATTGGGATTATTTTGATGGAGGACCCATGATGGTGAGCTCTGGTAGAGGAATTGGTTCTGGCAACTAGATCATCAATGAATGTTCTTCTTCCCAATGCCAGATTTCTTCCACAACCTCGACCACCTACAATGTTAGTATTCTGGGGAGTTCTGGGGTTTATAGGAATGTCATGTTGTACTCTTCTTGTATTCATGCAACCCAAAACATGCAAACTTAAAGACTGAAGAAAAATGAATAGATGAAACTACTATTGTGTCTAATAATTACCTTCCCCGTAATGTCACCAAAATGTTGGTCACTCTATATGCCAGTTAACTAAAACCATGATGCAGAATGCTCAATATAAATTGTCAACCCAGGGAAGTATTTTTATTTCAAAGATAACTCACACTGTCTGCACCTAAACACTAAGTAGTTGATGAATGAATAAACTGTCCTACTTATCTATTTTGTTGAACTCCTCCCATAATCAAACTGATCTAAACTACCTATCTAAGAATTCAAAATTGCAATCACTTCTTACAACTTCAATCCAACAATGAATGATTTCTGAAATAAATATCTAGAATTACTTTTGAAAAAATTTAAAACCTAATTTACCAGACTATATGCATATTCATTGTAACTAGCTAATCCAACCTTAATCTATGAATAGGAAATAGCATGAATTGAATCAACAGCTCTAGACTATAGTCTACCTGAATTAGAAAACCTGAGCAAGACAAGTAATTGAAAGAAACTAAGGGAGAGCTTGACTGTTACAGCTATCACACACATGCATAAAAGAAATCAACCTACATAGTCAACTGTCACACCACACTGTTGCAGCTTAAAGGAAATGCAAGTACTGAGTATTCAAGGAAACACAACAATTAACATGACTGTTGCAGCTACTGAAACAAATGCATACAATGTAACATCCACACCACACAAATGATTAATCAAACATCTAATTAACTCGATGATCTTTGTGGGAAGGCGAGCCCAGCCTTCGAACAGAGATGGCAGGACTAATACAAGTAAAAACCTAGATATCTAAAGAATCCTGCTCCTTGTATTAAAATGGTGAAATGAAGGTACAGTCTCTGTTACATCTTACACAATAAAATCTGATATTGTCCAACCCCTAGCTCTGAATACTTTCCCGTACTTATACCTCAACAATTATAACACACACCCACTAATATCAGGCAGCCATGAATATCTACGATCTTTAGGATGCCCTGTTACATGCGTAGTTACATATGTGGGAGGAATTAAATAGAGGCAAGGAATATATGCAATTCTGTTTCTCGAGCCAGTAAATGAATAACAAAACCAATTCAAGAGAGTCCCTGATGATTGTAGATAACTTCAAGCAGTGGTGTGCTATTGTAGCTAAGTATGTTGTAGTCATGTCTGTCGAAGCCATATCAGTCGCAGCTCGCGTGGAATGAATACCCTTGGTTGGATCCACGTATAGAGATGGGACTGGCAAGTCCAGCTGATAGTGAATGCTCATATCATCTTTGAACCACTCGTGATGCTACACCTGTACTCTCTCATAGCTTGCACTATCTCTGTGAAATCATAATAAGTTAGCATAATTCAAGAATCAAAGTCCTAATTATAGCAATCATAATAATTGATAAGATGAAACAATAAATAATCATACCTATGAAGATTCAGGGCTTAAGTGAGGAAATAATGTCTATTTGGTGCACAAAATGGAATAAGACAAGACAAACAAGGTATAAAGGATGTGATTAAAAAGGGGCATTTTTGGACCCAACAGTTCGTAGTGTCTTCCAAGTGAGTATACTAGATCAATCATGATGGAGATGGTTTCTCTCAGAAAGAAAGGCTCATGGTTTCTCTTAGAAAGAGGAAGTCAATTATGGTGAGATATTTCTCTAGTGGCTAGACACACCTCTTCAGTGGTGGATATTACACTAGAAAATTGGTGTAATCGAAATAGAAGGACAGATTGAACAACCTCCAGGATTTGGGACTCTCTACAAAGAACCACCTATGCATAGAAGGATTTGTATTGGATCAAAAGGAACCAATGGGATAGCATATACAGTTACATGAGGATATTGAGTATCAGCTAGAGTGATGGATATCTCAACCTTTGATTCAAGGTTGAAGATAAAATCCTACAATGGATGGTTTCAAGAGGAACTTGAAACAAAGTGTGAGTGACCTTGAGAGATGACATAGATGGATACACAAAATATCAACAATAGAGGAGGCTACCATTCACTCTAGTGTAGAATTTCTCGATGCATAGGTTACAAGATGTAGATGGATAATGGTGCTCCACTTTAGAGGGAGTGACTACAATAGATCTTAGTGTTCAAGAATATTGACACGATTCTCAAAATTAGAGGTATGGCAGAATATAGAGGACATTTTCCTTAGCAAAGGAAAATGTGTGGTTTAGATAAGGTTTGAGATGTTGGGATACACCAATGGCATCAAAATTGAAGTTGGTATGTGATCCCACTTCAAATATAGTTGATTTCACACTCTAAAAGAAGAATATAATTCTTGATATACTTGAAGAACACAAGGATGGATATTTTCTTTGTTGTGAGTACTTTGATCCACTACATAGTGAATCCGAGGTGTGTTCACATGGTTGTGACAAATCACATGGTGAGGTACCTAAATGGTACAATTGAGTATAACCTCATATATGGAAGATTCCAAAGGATCTTTCTGAAGGGATATGATGACTTGATGCAGAGGGGAACCCCAAATATCCTTTATCCCATCTTCTTTCAAAAGGATTTAGCTTTCTCTATATTTAGCAAACTCAAAATTTGGCTTCTCTCTAAACATTTCTTCTGCAACTCTATTGTGTAGCTCTGTTTCTACAGGCTCAATTCCACAAACTTCTAAACTAGTTTTCCATAGGCTTGCTTCCGCAACTTCAGTCTCTCCTCAACTGAGTCTTTCTGTAACTTCAACCTTTCCACAATTGAGTTTCTGCAACTTAATTTTCATAATCTCCTTTAGCTTCCTCAATTCCTTTTCCACAAGAATATTTCCCCAAGTTCCTTTCCGCAATGGCGGATTGTGGATTGCATAAATTCCCGAATTCTGAAATTGACTTCCACAATTTATGCAACCACAACATTCCTTTTTGTAGTCAGATTGCAAATTATGGATTGAGGATCCAACTTTTCCCAAAGTTGAACTTCCAAAAATTTCCTTCCGCAAGATTCCCCCACAAAGTTGTGGATTGCGGATCCAACTTTTCCCAAAGTTGAACTTCCACAAATTCCCTCCCGTAATTCATTTTCTGCAAATCTTTACAACTGTCGATTTCTTTTAAGATTCACAATTATATGTGGATCTTCACTTTTCTTTGTGGATCTGTTATCTTCCTTACACCTTTCTCTTGTGGCTTTGATCTCGTCCATCAGTCTGCTAGCTCTCGCGGAACTTCACTTAACCTTGAGGATTTCTTATCTCTCATTCACATTCACCTCGTGGTCTCTTTCGCATCACTGATCCATATTTTCTCCTTTAATATGGATCATCCAAATCTTTGTCGAACACAACCCCTGTGTTGATTGATTAGAAGAATCAAACAATCGATCTCTATCCAACTTCACTAAGCTCATCATGGTTTAATTCTCAGCTTCCTTTCTGCAAAACCTTTACAAGGGGACATCAATCCTCTTCGTGATTGATGACATAGATTTTACTCATGTGTTTCACACACCTAGATCCATCAAACACTCTCTGTAACCTTCAACCATTCAAAAGACCTAATTCCATGATACACATACTTAGATCTATAAACCATTCAAAGGCCCTAATTTCATGATACACATACTTATATCTATCAACCATTCACAGATATTAAGAAAGCATTCAGCTCATAAAATCATACATTCAGATAGAGTTGCAATTACACAAAGATTATGCCGAAATAGGTTTTCCTTCAAATAACACAAGGAATATGTACATTCACATTTACTTTGAATGTATGTTCTGATTTTTATAGACTTGCTATAACTCTAACTAATGTCCTTGGCTTGATTTCTCCTTGATTGGCCATGCCTTAGCCAGATTTACAATATTTGGCTACTTCCTCTTATCTAGATTTACATTGTTTGGCTACACCCTTCGACTACTTTTCGGTCTCCACAATGCCTCGAAGGCTTACAAAAATATATACAATAGGATTCATGAACCCATTCTGGTTCAGATTCTCATTATACTAAAAAATCTACTAACGAATTCTAAATAAAGAAATATAATCAACCCTATCTCAATGAATCTCTCATGAGAGCCTTGACCCTTATCTAATGCTACCATTTGACATAGGCTTAGTTACATGACTCATTTAATGACTCATCACTCACCTAATGACTCATCACGTATCTAGAATATTACTCAACATAGATTTATTTACAATGTAATAGTCTAAGGACTATAAATTCAGAATATGAAGACCCCTTCTAGGTCTGATCAAAATATGAAACTTGGAATTGGATGGAGAGCATGATTCTCCTACATAAAACTCCCCAGGAAGAAAGAAAATATGAACTCCTGGTCATAATATTTAGTCTTTAATATGCTTGGATCCCAAACTTTGTGTTGTAGCTGCTCAATCATTTCATCATGTTGTTTTTCCTTTGTCATATTTAGTTCTCTTGGTTTCCAAATTTTCTACTACGATGCCCCACTGGCCTTGCTTCTGTAATATTCTTCTGTCATCTGTCTCTTGCTGTTGCTTTCTCTGCTGATGTAAATATTCCTTTTCTCTTCTTTTCTGAGACATTTTCACCATTATCATCCTTATATTCTCTATTTCACTATCCAAATTGTCCCTTGGATGATAAATTTCTGTATACTAAACTTGTTGTTATAGTTGTTGCATATCATTTCCATTTATATCTCTAGGATTTTTATCCTATCCTTCAATTGTACCATCACTGACTGACATCTTCACTTGTTCATCAAAATTTGTAGTTTATGCTCCTACCATCAGAGTCTAAACATGTAGTTTCTGTTTCTCTATCCATTTTCCCAAGATAGCCACTTCTTTAAACTTAATGGAGTCATTATCCATGGAATTTATCAACTTGATATAGTCCTTATTTTCCATCATCCAATCTTATAATGAACATACTTCTTACTCTAAATCTGCACATGAAATTAAATCAAGAATATCTAATTCAATGGATACCTTAATTTCTTCTTCTGCTTGATGCTCTTCAATTGCATTTATGGTGCAGATATCCTGTAAACTCTCTGTTTGTTCATTCCACTGGATAAGCATTGCATTATGATGCTTATATTTATCTTCCTCTTGGTTGTATTTATAGTCTAATCCTCTTCTACCTGCAACAACAAATTCTTCTGTCTGTTTGTCAGCAATTCTATTGACAAATTGTGTATGTATTCCCCCTTGGCTATCTTTATCATTCTCCATATTTAGAGAAAAATTCGAACTTTGTCCTCCTTTAGGGATGTAACAAAATTTCATGACAACCTCACTATCTTCATCACCTGTTGTACCTATAAACACACACAATTCATTTCTTTAATTTTTTTTTTGGTTTTCTAACCCTTCTTGATTTCTTCATTTGTGGATTTGAACTGCCCAAAGAGTCCATGAGACTTATAGATTATTTTTCCTAGAATACATATTCAATCAATAACTCTTCTATTTCAATTATCTCTTCTAGCAGCTTCATTTATTCACCAACCTCTATCTCTCCTATAGTCTGAGCTACAGGATGCATCACCATTTCAGCTTCTTTTATAACAGGATTATGTGATGTTATTATGAAAATCATTTCCCATTATTCATAATATCTGATAGTCCAATATTACTGTTCAGTCTCTTTCTATATAAACACATCACTTAAGCATTCTTCAATACCTGCAGTCATACACAAAGCATTAGATTCAAAAACATAATACTTCTCATCTGGAGTCTCATCCATATTGTTGATCACTCTATATGCTAGTTAATAAAAACCATCATGCATAATGCTCAATATAAATTGTCAACCCAGGGAAGTCTTTTTATTTCAAAGATAATTCACACCGTCTGTGCTTAAACACTAAGTACTTGATGAAATGAATAAACTGTCCTTATCTATTTATTCAAACTCCTCCCATAAGTAAACTGATCTAAACTACCGATCTAAGAATTGAAAACTGCAATCACTTTCCTACAACTTCATGTTGGTTGTGGAGCCTAATCTTCCAGATCCAGAGATATTATTCAGTTGTGACTGTAACTCAGGAGTACTGTACACTCATTCCCCCTACCTTGGGGTTTGGGGGCGGAGCCCCTGAGAAATTTTTTTGGGATGTGTGTTGGCCAATAGTCTTGCGAACCCATGGTATTGGGCTAACCCTAGGATTTTCCCATTGTATTTCCCCTATAAAAGAAAGCATTGTAAAATGACTGAGTATGGTATTGTATTGTATTGGAAGAGAGACTTCGAGAGCATGAAGAGGAAGTGCAGCGGTTTTGCTGCAGGGTGTATCCCTTCATCATTCTAGACTGTAATAAAAGGATTGGTAATTTCTTTGTGGATGTAGCCCATCATTTGGGTGAACCACGCTATATCTGTGTCTCTTTGTAATGTTTTAATGTGTTTTCCATGTTGTTTATTGCTTTAACTATATATCTGTTATTGCTCTGTGGTCCTATTTTCTAACAATTGGTATCAGAGCCAAAAGGTCTATTTGGTTGGTAAACTCACAGGAAAGAAGGGTTCCTGGTTCGAGTGGGAGAAATGGAGGAAGAAGGAAAGTTTAGGGTCGAGAAATTTAATGGCCAAAACTATCAGTTATGGAAGATGCAAATGGAGGACTATCTGTAACAGAAGGATCTATACCTGCCGTTGCGCGGAAAAGAAAAACAACCGACAGCTATGAAGGATGAAGAATGGGAGGTTCTTGACAGAAAGGCACTGGGAACAATACGGCTATGCCTAGCTTCGCCGGTGGCCTTCAATATTTCGAAAGAAAAAACAACAGAGGCTGTGATGAGCACATTGAGTAAGCTCTACGAAAAACCCTCGGCTTCTAACAAAGTATTTTTAATGAAGCATTTATTTAATATGAAGATGTCGAAAGGTGGATCTATTGCTGACCATTTAAATGAGTTTAATACATTAAGTTCTATAAAAGTGAACTTTGATGATGAGGTTGGGTCTCTTCTAATCTTGTGCTCATTGCTAGAAAGTTGGAATAGCTTGGTCATGGCTGTAAGTAACTCTGTCCCTAGTTCAAACACTCTTAAGTTTGATGATGTTGTTAGTGTTATTCTTAGCGAGGAAATGTGAAGAAAAAGCACAGGTGAGACATCAGGTAATGTGTTGACCATGGAGAGCAGAGGGAGACAAAATGAGAGAGGAAGGAGCCCAGGAAATCGTGGCAAGTCTAAAAAGGGAAGATCCAAGTCCAGATTCAAAAAAATGGAGTGCTGGAACTGTGGTAAGAAAGGACATCTGAAGAAAGACTGTAGAGCTCCAAAGAAAAAAAGAGACAGACAGCAAGAGACTACTCAGGAAGCGAATGTAGCAGGTGATGTGTTACAAGATGCTTTGATTATTGCATTAGATAATACTAGTGATTACTAGGTAGTAGATTCAGGGGCTTCATGTCATGCTACACCCCATAGGAAATTCTTTCATGATTATGTTCAAGGTGATTTTGGGCATGTGTTATTCGGGGATGATGAACCATGTAAAATTGTTGGAAAGGGTAAGGTATGGATTAAGTTAAATAATGGAAATGACTAGCTGCTAAAGGATGTAAGGCACATTCCTGCTATGAAAAGAAATATGATCTCAACAGGGAAGTTGGGAGATAGCGGCTGTTTGTCTACGTTTGGAGAAACATGGTGGAAGATCACTAAAGGGTCACTAGTAATAGCAAAAGAAGATAGGGTAGGTACGTTATATTTATGTCCTCATAATACTGATTATTCTATCTTTGTAGCTTCCACAAAAACAGGTGCAGCGATGTGGCATCATAGGCTTGGCCACATTAGTGAGAAGGGGATGCAGATTCTCCACTCAAGGAAACTGCTTCCAGATTTGAAGCAGGTAAGTTTGGAATTATGTGAGAACTGTGTGTATGGAAAACAGAAGAGAGTTAGATTTCTCAGGGCTGGGAAACAAAAGAAGAGTGAAAAGTTAGAGCTTGTCCATATAGATGTATGGGGACCAGCTCAGGTACAATCTCTTGGTGGCTCTCATTATTATGTTACTTTTATTGATGATGCAACTAGAAAAATTTGGGTTTATTGCATTAGACAAAAATCTGATGTGTTTGATAATTTTAAGAAGTGGAAAGCTTTGGCTGAGAATGAGACAGGAAAAAGGTTGAAATGTCTCAGATATGATAATGGAGGCAAGAACTGCAGCAAGGAGTTTGACAGTTATTGTTCACACAATGGGATTCGCAGAGAGAAGATAGTCCCTGGAACACCACAAGAAAATGGTGTGTCAGAAAGGATGAATAGAACGATCATGGAGTGTCCAAGGTGCATGAGATTGCATGCATGGTTGCCCTTACAGTTTTGGGCTGATGCTGTAAGAAACCAAACTTAGGATCTGGTTAAGTTTCCTATAGAAAAAAAGGGCATTGCAGAATAAATGGGTTTATAGGTTGAAGGAAGAAGATGGAGGAAATAAGCGGTACAAGGATAGACTTGTTGAAAAGGGGTTTACACAAAAGAAAGGTATATACTTTGATGAAATATTTTCTCCTATTGTTAAAATGACTTCAATTAGAACTATTTTAAGTCTAGTGGCGGTAGAAGATTTGCATCTTGAACAGTTAAATGTAAAAACAACCTTTCTCCATGGGGATTTGGAGGAAGAGATTTATATGTAGTAGCCACAAGGGTATGAGGTCAAAGGGAAGGAGAATTTGGTTTGCAGGTTGAAGAAGAGCTTGCATTTCCTGAAGCAAGCTCCAAGGCAGTGGTATTTAAAATTTGATAAGTTTATGAAAGAACAAGGTTATGATAGATGCCATTCTGACCACCATGTTTATTTCAAAAGGCTAGATAACGGAAGATATATTATCTTGTTATTGTATGTGGATGACATGCTTGTTGCAGGGTCTAACATGCAGGATATAAATGTGCTCAAAAGAAAACTAGCTTAATCATTTGCGATGAAGGATTTGGGTGTTGCAAAGCAAATCCTTGGTATGAGAATAAAAAGAGACAGGAAAAATCGCAAATTGACGTTGTCTCAAGGTGAGTACATAGAAAAGGTGTTGTAGAGGTTTATAATGCAGAATTAAAAACTAGTCAGTACACCTTTGGTCAGCCATTTCAAACTAAGCAAGGATATGTGTCCAGAGACACATGAAGAGATAGATTACATGTCCAAGATTCCCTATTCATCAGCGGTTGGGAGCTTGATGTATGCCATGGTGTGCACAAGACTAGATATTGCACATGCAATGGGAGTTGTGAGTAGGTATATGAATAATCCAGGTAAAGAGCATTGGAAAGCAGTATAGTGGATTCTCAGGTATTTGAGAGGTACCGCTTCTCATGCATTGTGTTTTGGAGCTTCAGACACTGTTCTACAGGGATATGTTAATGCAGATATGGCTGGTGATAAAGACAACAGGAGGAGCACCACAAGGTATGTGTTTACTATAGGTGGAATAGTAGTAAGTTGGATTTGAAAACTGCAACAGGTTGTTGCACTTTCAACAATGGAAGCATAGTATGTTGCTGCTACAGAGGATAGTAAGGAGATGATTTGGTTGCAGAGGTTCATGGAAGAATTGGGTAAGAAGCAGGAGAATAGTAGGCTGTATAGTGACAACCAGAGTGCCATTCATCTTGCAAAGAACTCAGACTTTCATTCGAGGACTAAACATATACAACTCAAGTACCACTTCATAATATTTGTTCTAGAAGAAGAACTGTTAAAACTGGAAAAGATACACACTAGCCAAAATCCTGCAGACATGTTGACAAAGGGAGTAACTAGAGAGAAACTGAGTTCCTACTCGATTTCTATTGGCCTTCAAGCATGAAGGTGAAAATAAGAAATTTGCCAAGTCCAAGGTCCAAAGCATAGTCCAGCAAGTGCAGTAGTGGTGGAGTTGCTGTGATCAGCCCTCGAGAAATTTTTTTGGGATGTGTGTTGGACAATAGTTTTGCGGACCCATGGTATTGGGTTAACCCTAGGATTTTCCCATTGTATTTCCCCTATAAAAGAAAGCATTGTAAAATGACTGAGTATGGTATTGTATTGTATTTCCCCTATAAAAGAAAGCATTGTAAAACGACTGAGTATGGTATTGTATTGTATTGGGTTAACCTCAACTTATGTGCATTTAAAAGTTTGTTTTAAAAGAATGTGTTCAACAGTTTAATTAATGGAACAACATTAACAGAAATTAAATGCTCAGAACAAAAAAGGGGAAAACCACATTGATAATCAGATATACGAAAGAAAAACACAGAAACAGAGAGTCACAGATAGAAGCTGATAACGGAGTTCACCCCCTTCACTGGGCTATGTCTCCGGGTCCCTCTCCAATGGGTACCGATCCAATTAATCTATTTAAAATGGTACAAAAATGGTTCTGGAATCAACTTCAGCAACTATAAACAGAATGCTGTACAAAGTCTTTAAGACCTCTCTTCTGGAAATTACAATTAGCCTTCGACAGGCAAAGAAAGCTAAATTATAACAGAGAATGTCGACTTAAAAAAAAAGCGTCTGTGTACTTCACAACAACTCCCCAAGTTTCTCATACAGAAAAACAAAGCTATGTGCTCTAACACTCTGTGTCCCTAATGTGGCCAGCATCCTCTATTTAAGCATTTAGCGAGAGGATGGGTAACAGATACCTCGGCCATCATTACAGCTGTTATCTTCTTTATTATCATTACAACCATATGCTAAACTGAACCATACATTCTCACCAAATCGCTGCACAAGCGTTATGTTGCCATGACATTCCATATCCCCGAAACGTTGCAACTAACTCCACGCACATGTTGACTCACAACACGTGGCAATGACTTGCAAATGGGCTATGCCACATGCAACGTAACCGTTTGATGTCACCATCAACTTTGCAGCATATAAATGTCATGGCATATAAGGTATTCGTCATATACCTGATCCACTATCACAGCATACAAATGTCGCGACATATGCCTAACCTCCACGAACCATTTGATGCTCACTTGACGGTGCACAACTGTGCGACATGTGATAAGCTACGTGGCATGTGCATATAATGTCTAGCATATGAGTTAAAACCATAGATTAACTACTATTGTACCATATTGGATCAGTGTAACTTGAAGATGAATAATCCTCCGGATCAAGTCATGAGGTTGTCCCCTCTATTTGTAAAGGTGGGTCATTAGCTCCCCAGTATGGTTACTTGATCCTACATGTGTAACACGAGCCTACATGATTAAATCGAGCCTACATTTCAGATGAGTTAATTCAAGTGAACGGATGAATATAAATAGAGGTGTGGTGCTCCTCATTTGAGAGACACACACACTCAATTGAGTACCGCACTTGTGGAGGAGAGAAGTAGTTCGAGAAGGAGGAGGATTAGGTTTTTGATCTCCTTGCTGGTTTTATCTTTTACTTTTTTGGGGCATCTATATTGAGGAAGCTTTTGCTGGGTTTTTCCCTTTAGGGTTTTCCCAGGATAAATCTGTGTTGTTCTTGTGATGCTGTTTCTTTTAGTGATCCTATGTATATGCTTTTGTCATGAAAATGAAATGAAATACTGATGTCTTAGCTAAGCATATGAAAATTTAACACTACTCATTTATTACTAGGGGTCATCCCAATCAACAATCGCTCACACTGCCTCGTGCTTAACTCCCTTTTGAGAGGAGGATCCTGAGAAACACTGGTTATATCGAGGAATTTCACACACTCAACTGGACAGATACATACATGTTGTTGTTTAGTGGTCTTGGAGAATTGACTCACAATGAACTATTCCAAGACCCTAAAGCCTAATCTTGTTGGTGAACCCTATAACAAATATAAAATAAATATTAATTAAATTAGTTAATTACTAGTGAAAGGGTGTAAACCTTCACTATGTTGGCTCAAGCCATATAAGAGGCAAGCCTATTGTACCTTTTTATCATCATCTAATATATTATTTTACTATCCATATTTCAGTATTACAATGATAGTCGGATTCGACTAGCGGACAACCAAATTCGGTTGCTCCATTTGGTGTCAGAGCCGGATCGACTCCTCAACCCTACACACTCACAAGATCTCGGATTCGGCTCCCTTTTTTTGTCTTCCCTCTTCTACTTCACACATTTTCCTCCCACTCCTCCATTGCCATCAATATTCCCTCAACCACTGCTTAAAAAAAAAAACCCGCCTCTTGCACACTTCCCCCATCGCCGCTCCTTTCCTCCCTCTTTCCCATGCTCTTTTTCCTCTCCCGTGTACCATTCTCTCCTTTTCTCTCTCCCGTATTGTTCCTTCCATCTCCATCCCCCTTTGCACTCTCGCTCATTCACTCCACACCCATGTCCACCTCATCTTCCCCGCGTAGACACATCCACCTCATCTTCCCCACGCAGACACATTTTCCCTTTTCTCCACGTGCTGCTCTGCTCCACGCCCCCTTTCAACTGCCCATCTGCTCCACCAACATCCTCCATCTGCCACTGTCTCCATGCGGTCCTGCCCTCTGCGCATCCTCCTCTCCACTTGGTTCTTCCCACCCGCCCTCCTACTCGTGCCGTTCTCCTCTGCTCCTTGCGCCCCCATCGCTACTCCTCTCTGCGTCCTTGCCAGCGCCGTCACTTCACACTACTCGCTCCCTCCACCTCCGTGACTTGCAACCAAAAAACCATGACCTGTAAAAAAAAAAAAACCCACGACCTGCAGCCGAAAAACAATATATTAAAACATAATATAATAAATATATTATTTCAATATATTTATAATAATATATTTAAAACTAAAAACTAAAAGTAAAAAAATAAAATATTATATTTTAAATATTTGTTTTAATAAAAAAATATATACAAAATATAAAATAGTTTATAAAAAATATAATAATAACAATATTAATTAATTAATTAATTAATATATTATTAGCCAAAATAGCGTTAAAATACACGCCTCTACATACAAGGTCCAAGACCATGGTGGAGCTAAAAGAAAAAACCAAAAAAATGGAAAAAATGGAGAAGGACATAAAGTCCCTTGCTCCTGACCTAAAATGTGTGAAGGAAAAGATGCAAAATAACAATACATTACTCAAAGACAAGCTTGTTGTGGTACTAGAAAGGAGGCTCAATGACAAACTTGACATCCTGAACGAAAAACAAAAAGACTAGGATGAAAAAATGAGTACCATGACGCAAAACATAAACACCATAATAGAGAACATGAGCACCATGACACAGGACCATAATACATTATTCGAGATGTTACAAAGGTTCATACCTAGTCTGGGCCACGTCAGCAGTCCAGACATGCTAGATGCCTCATTTCATGTTGCCATCTAGGAAACACTCGCAAAGAATCAAGAAGATTTTCAAAAAGAAATAAAGATTAACAATGCGACGCTTAAGCAAGAGATAGAAACAAAAGTACTACCAGATATGGAGGCACGATTAAACAACAAAATAGATGCTATAAGTAAGATAGTAGAGAAAAGAAAAACTAAAAATCACCACCCGCAATGAAGCAATTCAGATATGCCACTTTCATTGTCTAGCAGTTTCGAGCCACCATCAAACCATAAGGAAAAATGAAATCAACGTCGCCCTTACAAAGTGCACCCACCTAAGGAAAAAATAGAGTTGTCAAAATACAATGGGAGTGAAGACCAATGCGTTGCTTGGCTAAACAAAGCAGAAGAATACTTCGACATTTATAACATTCAATCTGATGAGGAGAAGGTGAAATATGCATCAATGCATATGGAAGGGTACGCCTATAATTGGTACTTATGGTGGAAGAGAGATAACTTTCCCTACACCTGGAACTTGTTCAAAAATGATTTTTTTAATAGGTTTCAAGGAATCAAAGAAGATGAATTTTTCAGTAAACTTACTAGACTACAGCAAGTCAGAAACGTGGAGGAATTCACTCATCAATGGGAATCCTTATCAACATGAGTATTTGGGTTGTCTGACAAGCAAAGACTCGAAACCTATTTAGGAGGTCTTAAACCACACCTCCAAAAAGAATTAAAGTTACATGACATACTTAATGTAGAAGTAGCAAGACATAAAGAAAAAGCCGTAGAACGCAAATTTGAAGGAATAAAAACAAAAGGTGATAGACATTATCGATAAGAAAAAGAGACACATTGTAGATACTGTGCAGATACTTGGTCTCCCAGCCATCAATGCCACAAAAATCAATCATACACCTACGAAATGGAAAATAGATCAAAGTCATCTAACGGTCACTCTGATAATAAAAAGAAAAAGAAGAAAAACATATGTCATCGATGCGGTGATGATTGGACCCCTGGTCACAAATGTAGGAACTATGAGACAATACAATGCAAAATCATCAATGGAAAGGAAGTGCAAGTCTCTGCACAAGAGACCTCATCTGATTCTAATACCAACACCGAGTTAGAATGAAGAACGACACTAGGAAAATACTTAAGCTTTGAGGACAAAGCTTCCTTAAAGGAAGTGGCAATGTAACAAATATAAAATAAATATTAATTAAATTAGTTAATTACTAGTGAAAGGGTGTAACCCTTCACTATGTTGGCTCAAGCCATATAAGAGGCGAGCCTATTGTACCTTTTTATCATCATCTAAAATATTATTTTACTATCCATATTTCAGTATTACAATGATAGTCGGATTCGACTAGCGGACAACCGGATTCGGTTGCTCCAAACCCTATCAAATAAAATAGTGTAGTTCATTTTAATTAAGCGTTGATTTTAATTGGATTTATTACTCAAAAGAGGTAGATGGCCATGCAACTAATGGCATTATGACACAACATGAAGCAAAATGCACACCTAACAATCAATGCAAATGCATTGTGTCCATGAAAAATAGGGTATGCTACTACGTGAAATGCACAATTTTCTTCGAATGATAAATGCAAGCTTTCCTATATGAAGTCCTAACTAATAATTCAAAAAAAATCTAGTGCAAGTACTATGCAAAATGTAAGATTCAATGCATAATGATAATCAAATATTTTTGGATTTTTTGAAATAAAAATGAGATACAAAGAAAAAGAATGGCTCTACAACCCCCACACTTTGCAAGCACACTCAAGCAGCACTCAAGCAAAGTAGTAAGGTAAAAGAAATCTAATGCACTAATCCCAAAACAAAAAATAAAAAATGCAATGACAAGAACATTCTTCAAGAAAAGAAATTTTACCCTAAAAAACGTCTCTAGTCAGAAACAAAGGTGTATACAGACTCTAGCAGTATCAATGGAGACTCAACAATCATCCAAATTCACCCAGCAACAATCAATCTTCCTCTATAAGGCAAAACTAAGGGTATACGTGACTGTTCGTAGTAAACCCATGTGTGTATGTGGATATAACAGTGAAACCCGTGTATATATGACACTATGAGTTAAAAAATTGCATACAGGAAGAAATGTGCATAAAAATAAAGGCAAACAGACAAGCTGAGACAAACTTCACACCAATCAGACACTACCAAGTAAACATGCCCCTAGAACTGACACAAAAACAAGAGAAAAAAGAGCAATTCAAAGTCATTGAATGCCGATAGAAAAACCCCAAAGGACAACTATTAGGAACTCCCCGGCGAAGTCGCCAATTCTATTACAGAGATAAATTCCTATGTCTTGGGGTACCACAAAAGACAGCTTGACTCCAGAAATCAATCTTTTCCAATATGCAAGAGAAATCAAATATCTAACACTAAAGGATCAGACCTCGTACCTTATTCCGGACGATTGAAGTATATCCCCGTTGAGCTTTCCAACTTCAACTTGAATTGATGAATCACTTCCTCAACAACAAGTAAACAAGACAAGCATACTATATATATTGGTGTTAGATCTACTCTAGCATATATAATCAACAATGTATAAGCATTTGAAATCATCCATGGATAAAATATTCAATCAAACATACCTCATTGGATAGGAAAATATATTTCTATTAATATAAAATCAGAGATTACAATGGATACAGCCTCTGTCGGCACACCTGCGAATCGAAGAAACTGAATCCCCCACTTGGGCCTCCACCACCTCAATCCTCCATCTCTCGATAGCAAGATCACAAGCAAAAGGAAAGCTTGGGAGTAACACCAAAGTGCTCCAAGGGACAAAGGGATGCAGACTCAAGCACAAGTTCCAGCAACAATGGACTATAGTTTCTTTTCTCTCAATTCTCTATGCCTTCAATCTATCCAAAGAGTTCCTTATATAGCTTTTCAATGGGGTAATGAAAGGTCGAATCCGAGCAATCTCAAGGAATATGGAAGGCTAGGAGACAAGTGAGTCAGATCCATGTCAAGGAAAACTCCAAAAGGATTTGGATTTTGTACACATCCTGATGTATGTGGTTTTAGGGGTTAAACCCACGTATATACATGATAAGGGGTTTAAAAGTTGCATATATCAATTTTCACATGTTTATATGGATGGTCTAAGAAACATCAAAGGACAAAAAATGGTCCAAGGGGTGAAAGGAGTCTGCAGAGGGACAGGGGAAGGCCATACAAGTGTGATTCACCTGGTGTGGTAAAATCATCTATAACACGAGTCATCTTCACATCCTTATCAGTAGGTGTTCCCTCAGAGTCATCATCCTTATCATCATCATCTTTGTTTCACTCCCTTGGCCATTTCCTTGGCCATTTTGGTGTGTCTTCTTGGTTTTCACCTTCATCCATAAGCTATGCTAGTGGGTCGTGCCATTCTTCAGGCCACTCCTAGATAATTGCATCTACGTCTGTATCGGCGATCATAAACCTTGCCTGGTGCACTTGCTTGGTCGGGTCCTGCTTCATTTCCAAAATTAGTGTTATGTACATCGGCCTGGAAGTTTATGAATGTCGTGTATCTATGCACCATCGTAGCCGTTACTCTATGGAAGCACCTGATAACATCGCATAGGGCCTCGCCATGCAGAAAGAAATCGGTGTTATCCATCTGGTGAATCTTCTCTACTTTATCCTCCAAAAGGTTCTGATAATTTGCGCGAAGGAAGAGAACTAGGACATCCATTGGCTGGTGGTCCAGTGGGTTGGACCACATAATGAAAGAGATCAAGATGAGTAGCCAGAAGTAATGAAATTTGTCCCTATGTTCCTCCTGCACCTTCTCTGCATCATATATTAGTTTGCTCAGCAGGAACTGCGACCAGTTGAAGATTACTCCATGTGCGCACTGTTCTGCAATTTCTACCACCCTTGCGGTGCACTCACCAGGTCTCATCTTGCACAACAGTTTGCATGATAATATTATGGCTGAAAACCTTACCATATTCTCTTCTATGGAGACAATGAGGAATCCCCTACCTACGTGCTGAAGGCTATACTTCTACTTCATCTTGGTGGTGCCTCTGTTTTGGCGCAAATATGGAAAAGGGTCATGTCTGACCTTTGACAGACCCGGTATCGATGAGATGAGCTCGATGTTGAGAGGGTAGGGTTAGTTGAGACATAAACATCCTCTGTGAAAGCAGATAAGGAGATACTTCACATACATGGTCACCTGCGTGTTGTGCCCAAAGTGCGACATGAGTAGCAAGTTTAGCAAGCCCACGCTATCAACACCATTGGCCCACTCCATTGGAACTAATATCTAGGGATCAGTTGGCCCGGATTGAATCGTAACCATGTAGTTCCTCCTCTCCAATCCCACCTACTTGTGGGTCTTGTAGTCCTCAAATTATAGCTTGACAATATTTGATACCATGTCCATCAAGAGGGGCACACCATTGGGGATCCTAGGTGTCACTAAGGTTGTTTGTTCTTTCTTTGGGAGCCTTACCTCTTGTGCATCGAATCTCCTTGGCTGAACATAGTGGGGAAATGTTTCCTCTTCCTTGGTGACATCATCATCTCGGGGTGTTGAGTCTGGTGCATCCTCCTCCATCAGGTCCTGCTCAGGCATATCAACAATGAACTTAGCCTTGCATTTCTTTGATAGTTGCATCCTGGATGACTGTCCAAACTATTTATGTCCAAGCTCTCTCGGTGGCATGACTGTTGTGGACCTACAACTAGTGGATTTTGAATAGGATTCGGCATAGGGCCCCAACTAGGGGGCGGGATAGGGGCTGAACCGACCATAGCTATAGGTTTATTTCTTGTTCGCGCCATTGACTCTAGTTTTGGTGCCTATTCAAGTTGTTGTACCTTGGCTGAATCGATTTCCTCTTCAATTAGACATGGTTGGACAATAGTTATGTCATAAATATCACTAGCACTAGAAATCTCGATGACCATGGGTTTCGGCTCACTCTTTGTTACAAGATTCAGCTCTGTCAACTCTCAGCTCTTGTTGGAACAGTGAAGGTGCAAAAAGAAGAAGCTTGCATGCAACCAAGGAAGGGAAGTTGCGCATGTGACAAGAAGAAAAGTGAGTTGCAAATAAAACAAAGGAACCGGCACAGAAGGATAGGACATGCGTGCAACGAAGGAAAGGTGAGCTTGCAAGCATGCAGGCGAATAACAACCAAAAAACAATAAGTCAAGAAGATCATGGCTCCTAAAGATGACATAAGCCTATGGAAAACACACATATGAAGGAATATTTATAAGTCATCCTGATAGTTCCTTGTGTTAGCCCATGACAGCTTGTAACCATTTTTTACATCTGAATACGACTTGTAGCAGATGAGCAGTATGTAGTCAACCCTGTGTGGTGCTATAGAAGTTATAAATAGGAAGAACCCGTTTTGTATAAGGGTTGGACATTTATCATTTTTGTTAAAGGACATTTGTTAACATCCATCGTTTTGTTGTTTTGTTTTATCCTATTAAGGAAGTGAGGGAAAGTAGAGGAGAGGACTAAGAGAAGAGTTTGGTAGTAGTATGAGGTTGTTGAGTAGCGGATCTTGCAGCTGTGTGCGCAGACCGCTAGAAGTATAGGAGTCAATCCAGGATTTGTGTGGATCAATAGGAGTAGATAGAATAATAAACTAGAGAGAATGAGAGAAAGAAGATCGAGCCAGAAAGACATATCTTAAGTACAGTTTGCAGATTGCAGACTGCAAGGTGCTATACCCATTTTTGATGCCAGATGAAGAGCACCTTGGTGGTTTTTCCCATATGGGTTTCCATGTTATTTCTTGTGTTGAATGATTGATTGATGATGAATGTTTATGTGAATGTCAAAGTATTTTCTTATTGTAAGTTGATGAACTACTGTTACATGTATGGCGCTATATTATTAATCAGTGAATGAATGATTGTTAAAGTATGGCTGGAATATGTGAACAATTTTATAGTTAATTTCTTAAATTATAGCATAATTCACACACTGTCTGTTAGTACACATAACGATCTGCATTGCACAAGTTGTGCCATTTTTTGAGGTTAAGGATACAGTTGTGCCCAATCACATAGTAATAATCTCCATTGTCCAGTTACCTTCATTGAGATCCTTGGTCTTGTGCTAAGGGACTCTAATCCCTCGCTAACTATGGAAACGTGTTTCTGGAAGCTACCCATTAGATATATTGCATGAGACTGCGCCAGCGTTGCAGGTGTTTCCGACTGAGCTTGCTCTGTTGGGCCTATGTCTTGTGGTTTATTGTTGGTATTGTGGTGTTTTTGAACCGTGGGTCAAGAAAAGAAGGTGAAAGAAGCCAACAAATGGTTATGTTTCTAGGACCCTTAATCATTGGAGTTGAGGGAAATGTTATAGCATCCAATGAAGAAAGAGATAAAGGACTAGCCAGAGTCTAAGACGAAAGCATTCGCACAAGAAGAGAGTGCAAGATCACGGTTGAGTGCAGAAAACTGGGTAGATGAGTATATATACTCTAATATCCATGATATTTTCTTTGCAGAGTTCCCTGTTATACTGCATGAGTGGTTGTTAAGATTGTCGACTAGACAGACAAATTTCAAGAGAAGAGAAGTTGTCGAATGGAATGATTAGTTGGTTTGCGAGGTAACTAGTGTAAATAACCCCATCTCTAGAGATTTTGATTTTTGGGTTGATAGTATCTTGCAAGGATATATTACTAAGTTTGCAGTAGACACTATAACCTCATATAGTGAGGCTGAAAGAAATTTTTAAGGACCCCAAAGAAGATATTTTCTATCTATCGGTACATGGATTAAGATGCTCGTCTATGAAAAGGGTATCTTGCAATTGAGTAGTTGAGTCACATACCCGAGAAGGAGGCTATGTCACAGATTACTTATTAAGAAAATGGGAAAGGGTGAGTTGAGATGTTCCCTAGAAGTATAGAACCTGAACTAGAAGCTGGATTCCTAAAGAGTGGAAGGAGATTCAGATCATGGAAAAGAAGAAATACCCAGAGGGGGTGACAAAATCCTAGTATATTCGAGGAGAGTGAACACGAACTTTGATTGTAGGAAGATGAAGGGTCTTCAAAGGAAGAGGAGGAAGATGGCCCGATATCGGAAGGAGCAGAGCAATCAAAATAATCTGTAGAGACACCAAGGTTAGGACACAACTACATCACACTAGGAATATCACCAAAGGTAAGATCAAGAGTCTCATCCCCCAAAAGGACTGCTAATATTGATAGTGCTAGTAGTGCGACTAGAAAGAAAGAGGGTTCACCCCCTTTGAGCCCCTTACCAGAGGACCTCGTCACCAGCTCAATGGCTGGGGCAGTTATTTGGTTACCCACATTCAATGGAAATGGAATAGAAGACCCATAGCAACATTGGTTTCTCTATGAAGTTGTTTGGATGGTTCGATTAGTCCATAACGCGAACATAAGAAAGGTGTAGATGATCATGACTTTAAGGGGTCGTGTGCTAGATTGGGTAATGAATTTTTGTACCACACCAACTAGAACTCCATAGAAGACACTTGATGAGATCTGAGCTGCAATGATCTCTAAGTTTAGAAAACCTAAATCAGAGTTGCAGTGCATTACTGAGATCAAAGAGATAAAGCAACCACCGCCAGAGTCAGTTTGGGACTTGGACCAAATATTTAAAACTTTGATGGCCAAAGTGAGTTTCCAAATGTCGTATTTTCAGCATAAAGAGTGGTTTATTGTTGCACTATTACCACACATTTGAGGGCCATTAATTCAACAAAAGATCTAGTCACAGACAAAAGCAGTATGGTTGGCAATGAAGTTCAAATACTCACCAATTGGTGACACTACTACAAGAATGGTTCATATTCAGTCATAGCTGGCTAACCTGACGATATAGCTGTAGGACATCAAGAAGGGTAAGGAAGCACAAGAATATTTATGGTGCATGAAATGCAAAACGGATGGACAAACCCATGCACGAAACCCATTAAATGGCCATGGACTACCCTGGTGTTGCATATGCCAGTCTAGAGGAGATCATGACGAGGAGTGTTTATATTAGCAAAAGGTTGTAAGTATACCAACGAACCTCTTTTGTAAATTTTGTAAATTAGTAGGCCATGAAGAGAAAGATTGCAGAGCATACCAACTCTTGAAGCAAAAGACGGTAGATACATACTTGATGTAGAATGAGGGGCATGTTCAGGATAAACCAATGCAAGAATCATATCATACTACATAGTCCCACCCCCAGTATCAACACCAGTATCAGCATCAGTATGCCGCTCGAGATCCTCACTACCAGCAGAATCAGTACCTGCCACAGCAACGACAACCGCAAGGAAGGGGTGCTGGAAACCTCAGAGGAAGAGGTGGAGGAGGAGGTTTTGGTAGAGGGAGAGGTCATATTACCTACTATAACTATGGACAACTAGGTCACTATGCCAAATATTTCCTAGAACTCGCAAATAAATGTTCATACTCTAAGGGATAGGACCATAATGTGGAGCAATGTTAGTTGATCAAAAAATGGAAAGAAAGGACTATCGCAGGGCCTAATCCTACACAGAACGAAAACCCAAATCCCAACATGAACATCCATATGATTGCAGCTGAACCATGATATCCGAATGTCGTTGTCGTAACACGAGGAAGTGCTATGACCGAAGCTAATAAGGATAAACTGCAAGGATAACTATAGTCGTAGGTACAACCTGCAACATAGAAAAAGGTACCATTCGACGTCCAAAAACAAAAGGAAGTATTCTTGGACGTGCGACCAGAGTGTGTGGATCCAACAGAACTATCAATGTTAGAAGAAATCAGGGAGATTCCTAAATGATTTCAACACATATTCTAGAGGAATGGCTCACAAAAGGTTAGTAAGCTCAAATCCTTTCTGGAAAGTTGCTTAATGCTAATACACGATAAAGATTCTATTGCAAAACTATAAGCAATGCTAGAAGATACATCCATAGAGCCACAACCTAAAAAGAGGGTTAACCAAGTAAGAAAGAAATTCAAAACTGGGCGTGAGTTAAGAATGACCGCATAGATAGGAGATTATGATATGGACTATATCATTTTAGACCTGAGTTTTGATGTCAATAATTTGATGCGACAAAATTGGGGAAGTATGGGTAAGCCGCGCTTGGACTGGTCCCATGTCTAGCTACGATTTGCAAATCAGGTGAAAATCCTACCAATTGGTTGGTTGAGTCAGGTCCCTAGCAACATTGAAGGGTTGTGCATGTTTGCAGACTTTGAGGTCATTAACATTGTTGATGACACAAATCCATATCCTGCATTACTAGGGATAGATTGGGCTATAGACAACTAGACCATTATAAAATTCAATAAAAGGATCCTCTCATTTGAGGATAATGAGATGAGAGTGGTGTCACCCATTGATCCCTTAGAAGGATAGAGATACATTGAGCCTGTATACAATGACGGATAGGTTTACTATCTCAACTAAATATACAATTTCACTGCATTATAAGAACACTACATCAATCCAATAGCGGATGGAAACCTGAGCTGGAAGAGTGCTAGTTCCTACACATCCGACTCGGAGGAGGCTTTGGAGACCTGGAAAAACAAGCTACATGAAGTCTCTATGAGGAGGTGCGCAAGAGTTACAAGGTCTGTGCGACAGGTGGAGATTGAGCTATGAGAGCTACCCACCTATGAGAATTTACTTAATCTTGCAACCTTCTTAATTGAGTTTCATTAGAGGAAGTTTCAACTCAAAATGGGCCTCCTAAAATGAACTAGTAAAATAATAGTTAAAATAATAAAATAATATTTATTAATTTTGGAGGAAGAAAAGAAAAAAAACTACTTTTTTGTTTGTATTTTTGACATATCTCCCTGTGTTTTTACTCAAATTTCGATCGGGAGAGCTCGTTGGATGTGGAATTAAATTCTGCATCCAATGAGTACCCACTTGACAAACTTTTGACGGACCCCGCTACCCCAAAAACAAGAAATACCTGAAAAAATGGAATGATGATTTTGATCGGGAGAGCTTGTTGGATGTGGAATTAAATTCTGCATCCAACGAGTACCCACTCGGCATACTTTTGACATACCCCTCTACCCCAAAAACAAGAAATACCTGAAAAAATGGAATGATGATGTCATCATTTCGTTTTTCAGGTATTTCTTGTTTTTGGGGTAGCAAGGTCCATCAAAAGTTTGCCGAGTGCATATTCATTAGATGCGGAATTTAATTCCGCATCCAATGAGCTCTCCCTATCGAAATTTGAGTAAAAACAAAGGGAGATATGTCAAAAATACAAACAAAAAAGGTAGTTTTTTTTATGATACCTATCCCCAAATTTATATTAAAAAAGTGTTTAAGACCTATACAGTATTTCAAATTTAAAGCAATTTCATTGGCTAACACATGATGACATGGAATTTGAATAAAAGTTAAAAGGCCCATTTTGAGTTGAAATTTCCTGTAATGTGAATAATTTGTAATGGAATCACAGTATTTATCGGTGCTAGATCATGCACTAAAAGCTACGCCCGCTAGATGGTGGAGTGTGCATAAGAAGTCTATAAAAGATTGGCCACAATGCAGAAGGATGACGGAAGTCAGATTCAGTGAAGAAGTCACCCTCGTAAATCACAAGTATTCAGGGTTGGCAAACCTTGTTGAACATCTTAACCACTATCGCATGGTATTTGAAGAATACCCGTGGCAAGAGTGGGTCCATCATTTCATACACACATTGGAAATGACACCTAGAACCTAGTATGCATCTATGGAATTACGACAAGGAATTGAGGATTGGGAAGGGCTCACAAAGCAGTTCACACACACATTCAAATTTTTTGATGAGCACCCTACAGTAGATGTTACACTTCAAACGATAAAGGAAAAGATATTTGTAGAAATTCCTGTTGAAGAGGCCAATTCTCACCGGTGTAGTGTGACCATTTAGCAATGGATGGCTTGTTACAATCTGGTCAGAGACCCAAATGATGATCCCACTAACATAAACATACTAGAATCAGAAGGCACCCATGAAGTAGAAGGGAGTGGTATTTCAAGTGACCAATTCTTTAAGCCGTTGAAAATTAAGAAAGTAAACATTGGGTCGCCTGAGAACCCGAAGTTCGCCAATATAGGAGATTATTGGGATGAAGAGACAGTTGTGAATATCATAGATTTACTGCACGAATATCAGGACCTATTCCCTACCAACTTCTCAGAGATGAAGGGGATAGTGGGAGACCTAGGGGAGATGAAAATACCCCTGCGACTAGATGCTAAACCCAGTAAGCAATGGCTGTATAGGATGAACCCCAAGTATAAGGAAAGGGTAAACACAGAATTGTATCGCATGATTGATGTAGGAATCATTGAACCGGTTGAGGAGTCAGAGTGGATCATCCCTATAGTGATCTAGGATAAGAAAGCAACAGGTGAAGTCAGGATCTATGTCGACTTGAGGAAACTGAATGATGCATGCTTACACGATCCATTCCCAACACCGTTTACAGATGAAGTACTTGAAAGTGTCGGAGGGCAAGAGATGTATTCATTTATTGATGGCTTTTTGCGATACCATCAAGTCAGAATCATGAAGGAGGATCACCACAAAACAACCTTCGTCACCAAATGGGGATGCTACCAATATACAGTAATGCCCTTTGGACTCAAGAATTCACCTGCTATTTTTTCTAGAATAGTAGTCTCTGCCTTTAAATATTTTATTCATAAATTTATTGAAGTCTACTTTGATGATTGAACTATTTTTGGTCTAGTAAGAGACCATATTGAGAGTCTACACATGATGTTGGATCATTGTCACCAGTATCAGATAATGCTTAATTCTAAAAAATGTATGTGCACCATTCAGTGTACTGTTGGGTCACATTGTATGTCACGACGGTATTTTGGTCGACCCAGTAAAGATTGCAATTATTCTCGACTTACGACCACCTACATCAATCATGCAGCTGAGATCAGTATTAGGACACATAGGTTACTACAGGAAGTTCATCAGAGAGTATGCAACAATCACTGTACCTATGGAGAAACTGCTAAAGAAAGACACAAAGTTTCAATTGACAACTGCTTGCCATGAAAGCTTGGATAAGTTGAAGAAAGAAATGGCCACTGCGCCAATACTTGTATTTTTAGACTGGAAGAAGGAATTCCATGTTCATGTCGACGCGTCGTATTTCACGCTCGGCATAGTCTTAACACAACCAGGAGAGGGTGCGTTGGACCACCCTATTTCTTTTGCTAGCAGGAAACTATCAACAACAGAAAAAAATTACACGATAACAAAGAGAGAAGGCCTCGCTATGGACTATGCACTTCAAAGTTTAGACACTATTTGTTGGGTGGCCATTTTCAAATGTACATTGACGATTCAAGGCTAAAATACCTAGTCAAGAAGCCAGTGTTCAGGGGTAATATCTGTAGATGGCTTCTCTTCTTTAAAGAGTTTGATTTTGAGGTATTTTTCAAACCAGGTCGACTAAATGTTGCACCCGACCACCTGTCAAGGATAGAAAGTGGTGAAGAACCAACCAGCTAGGAAGATAATCTTCTTGACGCACAACTATTTATGTTCCTGTTGAGGCCTGGAAAATCCCTGGTAAAAATAGTTAGGGATTCCCCCCAGTAAACGTTCCCAACTAGCCCGTTACTATTTGGTATGGGGAATCCGCCCGGTTTACGGTCTGGCTACTGTAGGTCAAGTAACAAAATAAAGGTTTTACTGGTTACGGCCCAGTACACTGTGTATATTTTAGTTTTTTGAATTTCAGTATGATATACAAGTGCCTATCTAAAAATAGCTCATTGTTTATGAAAAGCCTTCATTACTCACAGTGGAAATTTAATAGAATAAACTAGAGTGCATTCATAACAAGAACATAGGTTCAAAGAGTTAGAATGACCTCACAGTTAATGGATGCAAGCTGAAAACGAAATAGTTCACATTCAACAAATCCATGGCACATCATTTGAAACCTTCCACCAAGCTTTCTCCAACAGGAAACTTGTAATTCTTTATTGCAAAAGGAAATAGTTCTTCTTACAACATAATCTCACAAATCTATCTGGGAAAAAGTCCCTTATTACATCTAACTCTTTTATATTTATACAAAACAACAAAACCTTTGGGCTGCCCCTTGTGACCTTTGGGCTCCCCCTGTGACCTTTGGGCTTCCCCTCAACCATTTAATGTCACAATTTTGTCTTTTAGTGAGTGTTGTACAATACGTTATATTAAATTAAAATTTAATAACACTTTTATAAAGAGAGACCAACTTAGTTGCTGATGAACTTTTCCCAATCCTGGGCCTCTGCTGCTATCGATCTGTTGAGATCTCAGACCCTTACTTTCTTCTTCTCTTTCTTCATCTCTTCTTCTTCATTTTCTTTCTCTTTCTTCCTTGCTGCCTCCTTTCTTCTGCTTTGTCTTCTAGACATATCTTCTCTACAACAACAATCACCCTGTCATGAATAACCAAAAAAAACTGTATCAATCCATTTACCTTCTCCATATGCATTTTGTAAAATAAACTATATATAGTGTTAATGCATTAAAAAATGACAAAACAAAGAAATCTTGTGAGTTTATGTCTTGAAATCCGCTAAATCCATTGTACAAACTAAAATCACAAGCTCAATAAAAAGACTTTTTACCTCAATCCAGGCCACATCTGGACTAACTCAAAATCATGAAAGCATGAATCATAACAATGTAACCACCAAATCTAAACCCTAACTTGTGCTCTTCATCTTGGAGAAACTTAGACTCGACCAAAACCCACGAAAAAAATTTGCCATCATCAAATAGAGTAAAAGCACACAAAAAGGCGAGAAAAACCTTCTCGACGAGCAGAACTACTAAGCATCGGGAAAAAAAAATCTCTCATCGGCGAGCGAAAGCATTATAGCATTGAATGATCAGTTCACTAAGAGGGCGCAATAGCAAAAACCATATAGAATAAGGGTTTCGGGACAAAATAAAATGTCGGTGAAATAAAGCATTAAAAGCTATCGTACATGCATCGGAGATAGGAACCACTAACAACTAAACACAACGACATCGGCGATCGGAAGGACTAAGGACTACGGATCGACGAGTTTAGAACTAAGCATATCCACAGTGTCGGTGAGACAAATAACAAGGCCTCCAAAACAGCGGCGTCACTTGAGACTAGAACTCTGACTATGATAAAACAAAAACGCCGAAAGTCAAAAGTAAAAGTTTTTTCTAAAAAAAAATAAACAAAGGAGATAAAAACCCATCGGCGAAAAACATGACTTTCCATTGGGACATTCATTAGTTGGCTTCCGCAACAGTGGCTGTGTAGAGAACTATAGCCCCGATTCACTGCTCAAAAGATTTTCGACAGCGAAAAAAAAAATATCATCGCAAAGAAAAAGGTTTGAACCAATAAAACCATGCATCAGCGAAAGTAAGAACAGTCCATTGGCCCGTTCTCTATTTGTCCTCCAAAATGGTGGCTTCATAGATAACTAAATCTCCAATTCAAACTTCGATTGCCCTTCGATAGCGATAAAATCAACCATCGAAAATTCAAAGAAAATTTAAGTGTTCAAAATATTCTTGGTTGGGCAGCGATGAAATCAGTTTGTTTAACCTCCGAAACAGCGGTAGCATACATAACTAAAGTTCTAACTAAAAATTCAACTGACTTCGGACAGTGTTAAAACAAAATCATCGACAGATAAAATGTTAAAAAAAAAATAAACAAACTCCATAATCAAAAGCTTTGGCTAGACAAAGGAATATTTAGATCATCCAACTTCCAAATTGACCTCAATTCAAACTCAAGAAAATCCAAATTTGTAGCAGAGTAAAAAAACCAGAGTTGAGGAAACCAAATAAATCTAGGCAAGATAAAATCAAAAGGAGGGTCCAAAATTTTTCAAAAAATTGGGAAAAAAAAGTTGCAGCTGCAACAATTGGCGACTACCTGGTGAACCTAGATCTCTGGACAATTTCTTCCTTAAGTAACAGACTGTTTGACAATAAAAAAAACATGTTGAATTCTTCTAGATGTCTGGATTTCTCAAATGGCAAATGTATGTACTTTTAATCATTGATGATAGTCCAATTTAGGAAAATGGAAACCAAGATAACTCTTTCGAGGCTAGGAATATGAGTTTCATTTTTACTTCGGTCTTTGGGTAGCTCCCAGCTTGGACAACATAGGATTATAACATATGGTAAATAGAAATATTTGTTTGTTCCTCATTCCCATGCCATTTTTCACTTTTGTGCTTTTGGACTTTTTGGTCCTTCCTGAGTCCTCCTTCATGCCTTTCTTTCTGAATTTTTATTCAGGCTCCTCTATCCATAGTGTCCTTTTGTGTGAGAGATGTATTTAATTTTCAGCTCATGGACGGAGAAGAACTTTGGCAATTTTGTACTCATTTGGTTTAGTACTTCATTTTGATACATATTGCTTTCTTAGGATATTTTTTGACTCTTATTTTCCTTTTGGATTTCAATTATTGGCATGCGATCATTTATATATAATATACTGTTTACCTTGCTTCCTTTCCATGGGTCTTTTGCTGTCACCCCCTAAGATATTTTTAAATGTGAGATGGATGGAGCCCCGAAATAGTATTCCAGACCTTTTGATCCTGAGTTATTTTACAAGGATTAAGTAGGACTTCAATGTGTTCATAGCCATTTAGGAAAACTACTGAACTAGAAGAAATTATTTTAGATAAATCAAAAGTACACAGTCTTATAATCGAGGATTTTAGTTAATCCAAAATTCTGATGCTCTCCTGCAACCAAAAGCTTGCTTCTTTTATTGAAATCAATCAAAATCTAAACTAAAAACAAAAAGAAAAAAAATATATCAAAAAGAAACAACCAAATCAGTTTATTTATGTACAAGATAATCAAGAAATAAAGATCAAGAAAAATAAAGTTTGAGAACTAAACCACTAACTGGTCAGTTCTCTGCCCACCCCTGTAAATCGGGCAACTTGTAAGCTGAGGGGATAGGGCTTGACTACAAATTGAAAAAGGCATACCCATTATCTAATTCTACTGGTCTTGAATTAAAAACTATATTTGAAACTAAATCTACTATTTTACAATCAATCTCATCAGCCCGTGAAAATCAAAGGAGATTGGGCTGGGTATTTGGTGTATTGCTAGCTTCTTTTGCTTGGTAGTTTCCTGGTTCTAGCTCAATTAGATAATTTCCCAATACAAAATTCACTGGTTCATTTTTTTCCTCCAATTGAGTAACATTGTGCTTCATGTGGGGCTCTCTTAATATTTTTATCTAATTTGGACTTCCCTTACGAGGCAACCACAGGTGTGACCAATCTGATGCGAAATACCCATTTAGACTTGATGACTAGTATCTATTCAAAAGAAGTCCATAAACATTTGCAGATAAGCGAATCAGAACATCTTCCATTTCCCCGACTACTTTCACATTGGTCCTGTCTAGTTGAGTAACCTGCCAGGTAGTTGGTTTAGGTTGTCCATTGATCTTCTTGCAGACTGAAAGTGGCATAACATTGATTTCTGACCCTGAGTCTACTAAACAATTGTGCACATTATGGTTTAAAATATCAAAAGTCAAAAGGAATGGTGGGGTTTTAAACCTAGCCTTACCTCCCACACGTGCTTCAACAATTTCTTCTACAGTTTGGTTGTTAGTGGGAAGCTCTTTGTTTGGTACTTCAAGTTATTTTAACAATCTTTCTTTCTTTTGAGGTACATTACACATTTCAAATAATGAAATATGTGCCTTAGCCCTTTTAATGTCCTCCACAATATCGTACCCCATCTCAGGTGCTTTGAGATTTTCCTTGACATTATCAACTTTGTCTTCAATAGGCTTAATAGGCATGTTGACTTGTTTCGGATCTTGACTGGTAATGGTAAATTCAGGTATTTTATCATCTGTGTTGTTCTTCTAAATTTTCTTTACATTCTCTTTCAGTCTCTTAATTTTTGGGAGTATGGAATTGTCTTCTTTTAACAACCTCTGACTTCTGGTTGTCACATTTGTTTCTAATGTTTTTCCCTGTTTTAGTGAACCTTCCTCTTCTGTATCAAAAAGTGAGACACAGTCCCATAAAACTAAAGCATCCTCTTCTTGTTTTTTTATGGGTTGATTATTTTTTTCTTCCTGCTCGAGCGATAACGACATCACGGGCAATTCGCAAAATAACAATAAAAAAATAATAAACCCCAACCCCAATATATACGCTGCGGTCAACAAATAATCGGTGGGAAAAATAAAACCAATCGGGCAGCAAAATGACTACAGGATCGGCAATCCTGTCAGTATCCCCTCCGCAACAGCAGATGATGAAACGGCTAGGAGAGCCGCAATGGCATCGACAAAGAAATGAATCAAAACTCTCATCGGAGCTTGCAATACTAAGGCCTCGGATCAAAAGATGGTCGAAGAGCTGCAATGGCGAAAACCATAAAGGCACCGAGTTTCGAAGACCAATCCAAATCAGAGGTTAAAATATAAACATGACTTCGGTCAAGTGGAAAACAAACAAACTACATCGAAAGGATAATGGTGTCTAGAGCCGCAACGGCGGAAGCTGAAAACCTAAGGATATGCGAATCAAAATGGCG
Organism: Pseudotsuga menziesii; assembly: GCA_001517045.1. Lineage (NCBI taxonomy): Eukaryota > Viridiplantae > Streptophyta > Pinopsida > Pinales > Pinaceae > Pseudotsuga > Pseudotsuga menziesii. The sequence continues at coordinate 208,580 of LPNX010912886.1, forward strand.
GGGATTGAAAAAGGATAAAACAAACATCAGGGAAATTCACGATACTTCCTCCGCAACGGTGGAAAATGTAGGGACAAACGTTCTGACAAGATCTTAATACAGCTGCCGAAAAAGAAAAAACGCATCGAAGACCAATAACACTTGAATAGGACTTGATGTCTTGTTCTTCTCCACAACGACGGGTGTGTAGTTAACTGCATTCCCGACTCAATAGTATAAAATAATTTCGATGGTAGGGAAAAATCAATACAATCCATGAAACATTGCTAGCATAAAAACAAATCTTGAGCAAAAATCAAACAAAACCAAAGAGCTGAGCAAAACGAAATAAAAGGGGGGTCCCAAATTTTTTTGAATTTTGGGAAGATGTTGCAGCTGCAACAGTAAAACAGGAATAATTGGTAATCCTCCAATCTTCTTCACATAAGCCCTAGTAATTCTTCTCAAATCATCAACTACTTCGTTATCGACAGGATACAAAAGCTCTTTACCCTTTTCTTCCGGAGTTGGATTGGGAAACAAACTTCTTTCAGAATTGTCACCAGTGGAATAATTTCGAGGAAATGGGTTTCCTCGGCTAGCCATGCACTGGATTCCCTCATTCTAGCACCAAAAAATATTGAGGCCTAGAAAATTGCAGGTAACAATAGTTAGGGATTCTCCCCAGTAAACGTTCCCAACTAGCCCATTACTGTTTGGTATGGGGAATCCATCTGGTTTACAGTCTGGCTACCATAGGTCAAGTAACAAAATAAAGGTTTTACCAGTTACGGCCTGGTCCACCGTGTATATTTTAGTTTTTTGAATTTAAGTATGATATGCAAGTGGCTATCTAAAAATGCAGATTGATAGAGAATACGAGGAGCGGTCACAATGTGATGCGTAGGTCCTTACCTCTTGTCTTAACTCTCTCGCATCTAAATCACACACAGCAAGAAACTAAAACTAACTATCTAACCTATCCCTATGGAGCAAGATTATCATTTATCAATGAGTAATGTGTTTCTGTGCATGCATTGAGAAAAATCACAGATATCTGTTACTTATTTCAAAACACATGAACATTAATAGATATATGAACAACAAGATAGCTCATTGTTTATGAAAAGCGTTCATTACTCACAGTGGAAATTTCATAGAATAAACTAGAGTGCATTCATAACAAGAACATAGGTTCAAAGAGTTAGAATGATCTCACAGTTAATGGATGTAATCTGAAAATGAAATAGTTCACATTCAACAAATCCATGGCACAACATTTGAAACCTTCCACCAAGCTTTCTCCAACAGGAAACTTGTAATTATTTATTGCAAAAGGAAATAGTTCTTCTTACAACAAACTCTCACAAATATATATGGGAAAAATTCCCTTATTACATCTAACTCTCCTATATTTATACAAAACAGAAAAACCTTTGGGCTGCCCCTTGTGACCTTTGGGCTCCCCCTATGACCTTTGGGCTCCCCCCCAACCGTTTAATCTCACAAATTTGTCTTTTAATGAGTGCTGTACAATACGTTATATTAAATTAAAATTTAATAGCGCTTATATAAAGAGAGACCAGCTTGGTTGCTGATGAAATTTTCCCAAGCCTAAGCCTCTGCTACTATCGATCTGTTGAGATCTCAGACCCTTACTTTCTTCTTCTCTTTCTTCATTTTATTTCTCTTTCTTCCTTGCTGCCTCCTTTCTTCTGCTTTTTCTTCTAGACATATCTTCTCTATAGGAGCAATCACCCTGTCATGAATAACCAAAAAACAATGTATCAGTCCATTTACCTTCTCCATATGCATTTTGTAAAATAAAATATATACAGTGTTAATGCATGAAAAAATGACAAAACAAAGAAATCCTGCGAGTTTGTGTCTTGAAATCCGCTAAATCCATTGTCCAAACTAAAATCACAAGCTCAATAAAAATACTCTTTACTTCAATCCAGGCCACATTTTGACTAACTCGAAATCATGAAAGCATGAATCATAGCAATGTAACTGCCAAATATGAACCCTAACATGTGCTCTTCATCTCAGAGAAACTTAGACTCGACCAAAACCCACGAAAAAACTTCGCCATCATCAAATAGAGTAAAAGCACACAAAAAGGCGGGAAAAACCTTCTTAGCGAGCAAAACTACTAGGCATTGGGCGAAAACAAAAATCTCATCAGCAGGTGGAAGCATTATAACATCGGATGATCAGTTCACTAAGTTGCTGCAACGACAAAAACCATATAGACTAAGGGTTTCGGGACAAAATAAAACATCGGAAAAATAAAGCATTAAAAGCTGTTGTACATGCATCGAAGATCGAAACCACTAACCACTAAACACAATGGTATTAGCGAGCGGAAGGACTAAGGACTATGGATCGGTGAGTTTATAACTAAGAATCTCCGGAGTGTCGACGAGACAAACAACAAGGCCTTGAAAATGGCGACGTCACTTGAGACTAGAAATCCGACTTTGATAAAACAAAAACGCTGAAAGTCAAAAATAAAAGTTTTTTCTAAAACAAAATAAACAAAGGAGATAAAAACCCATCGGTGAAAAACATGAATCTTCATCGGGACGTTCATTAGTTGGTTTCTACAATGTCGGCTACATAGAGAACTACGGCCCTGATTCACTGTTTAAAAGACTTTCAACAGCGAAAAAAAAAATATATCATCGCAAAGCAAAAGGTTTGAACCAATAAAACCACACATCGGCAAAAGTAAGAACTGTCGATTGGCCCATTCTCTATTTTTCCTCTAAAACGATAGCTTCATAGATAACTAAAGCTCCAATTCAAACTTCGATTTCCCTTTGATAGCGATAAAACCAACCATCGAAAATTCAAAGAAAAGTTAAGTGTTCAAAATTTTCTTGGCTGGGTAGCGATGAAATCAGTTCGTTTAACCTCTGAAACAGCGGTGGCATAGATAACTAAAGTTCTGACTCAAACTTCAACTGACTTCCGATAGTGCTAAAACAAAATCATCGACAGAGCGAATGTTAAAAAATAAAATAAACAAACTCCATAATCAAAAGCTTTGGCTAGACAAAGGTAGATTTAGATCATCCAACTTCCAAAATGAAGGAAACAATTCACCTCAATTCAAACTCAAGAAAATCCAAATTTGTAGCAGAGGGAAAAAACCAAAGTTCAGGAAACCAAATTAATCTTGGCAAGAAAAAATCAAAAGGAGGGCCCAAAATTTTCAAACATTTGGGAAAAAAAAAGTTGCAGCTGCAACAGGTCCACATGATGGACGATTAGAACCATGATTTTAATGCCATCATTCAAGTTTTTAGCATAGGATATGGACCTAAAGGAATGTCAACTAATCAAAAGAAACAGTTGGTCGTCAGAGCTGGGGATTATACATTGGTCATAGGACATCTCTATAAGCTGGGTGCTGTTGACGTACTACGTCATTGTGTTTTTTACTATGAATGACCCTGGGTCATGAGTGAAGCACATGATGGTGTCGCAAGTGGACACTATGTGGGAAAATCAACCATTCGTAAGATATTGTAGGTAGGATTATGGTGGCCAACCATACACATGGATACTAAAAGCTTCTACAAAATTTGTGATAACTGCCAAAGAACATGAAAACCATCGCGCTGCGACGAGATGTTGCTTGCACCGCAGATAACCTTGAAAGCATTCGACACATGGGCACTTGAATTCATTGGACCAATCATCCCACCAGGGAAGAGAACTGGCATGCGCTATATTATCACTACGACATACTATCTGACCATATGGGTTGAATTTGTGCCTATTAAATATTGTACCATTATTACTACAACAAAGTTTTTGTTTGAAAATGTAGTCACTAGATTTGGCTGTCCAAAGATTCTACTAAGTGACCAAGGTACACATTTTGTTAACAAAGTAATTGTTGAGTTGAGTGCAGAATTTCAAATCCAACATTAAAAGACGACCCCCTATCATCCTCAAGCAAATGGAACGGTCGAAGCTTTCAACAATATTCTAAAAAATCCATTGACTAAGGTAGGCAACGTGTCCTGAGATGACTAGGATTAGAAAGTCTTAATTGTGCTATGGGCGTATCCCACGACTTGCAAGAAATTGATAGGCCACACCCCATTCAAATTGGTATATGGACAAGAGGTTGTTGTACCCATGGAGTACATTGGGCTAAGTCTAAGAATTTCTGTGCTGACGGAGATGATTGAGGGAGACGTTGTTCAACAGAGGTTGTCACAGCTTGTTTAGATGGAAGAAGAATGCTTTGTCGTAGGCTATCATCAAACTATCGAGAAGCAAAGACAAAAAGCATGGCATGATTTTCATATTAGGGTTAATCCATTTGAAGTCAGAGGACTTGTGTTGTTGTATGACAACAAATATTTCAAGCATCCAGGCAAGTTGAAGAGAAATAAGATGCAATCGTTATCTTCGGTTTCCCAATCGCCGAGGAAGAAGAAGTAGAATAGCTAGAGATATAGCAACCAGAGTTGCAAATAGACATTGATCAGATGGAGAGAACAAGTAAGCAACCTACCATTATGTCCACTCCTGTTAATATCCCAACCCCTGGTCTATGCCCTATGTCGAACCCAGTTCATGGATCGTCAGCTGCAGCTGCAGCTGCGCAACCAGTTAGAGATCCATTACAAGCTAGAAAAAGTGCACCTTGATAGTAATCCCAACCTGGGATGATAATAAAATATAAGGATAAGGCCGGATAGAGCAATACGGGAAAATCCCCAATAGAGGAAGACCCACATGAGGCCGCCTTCATGGATAAGGAATCACCACCACAAAAAGGACCAGATGCTGAGGAGGAAGAAAAAAATTTCCTGCATTATGTCCAACTATGGAGAGTCGATGTGAAGGAAGTAGAGCTTCCAACAAGGTCCAATACAATTCTAGTAGTGCCAAGGATCCCTAAAAACATTTACCTATTGATGAACATAATGCTGGAGATCGTCAAATTGACCTTTGAGGACTTCAACATGCGACAGTAGGACGGATTAAAAAGAGCAGAATGCATGGTCCCGGATAATCCCAACCCAACTAGAGCATAGATACTCAAGCCAATGGAATGGGCTGAGGGTGTTGGCCGAGTAGGTCTGATAAACCTCTTGTTTATGCCGCATTTCAGCCATGGTTTGCAGGTCAACACATATATGGAACAACTTTTGGTTTGTTTCCAAAGAGGATTCCTATGGCTCGATCAACCATACCCGGTTGACATCAAGCTTATTTATGCAATAAAGGCTCTGCCAAAGGAAGGAGATGACCCCGTGCCATACTTGGCCCACAACACTAAGATCAAGTAGAAGCATAAACTTCAGCACACAAAAAGGGGCTTCCTGATTCATCCTATCAAAGACGCAAGTATGTGGCTCACCAAGAGGATCCTATATTGTAAGTTGTTTCCCAATATGAGGCCCAATTAGTGTAATATGGGAACAGTCAAGCTTGTAGAGTTGTGCGCACTGGGTGTAATTTTTAACTGGTTATAGTTCTTGTTGAATAAGCTGATAGACGATGTTGCGAATGCCCAGAAGGATCCCACGTACAAATTTCATTACTCCTGGCTGCTTGTCTTAATCTCATTCACCCTATGGGGTAACCCACTAGGATATGTACAGATGGATGTCCCACTACCTTGCCATGGCACAAAGTACCAAAACTTGTGGGAAAATAAGAAAGACAAGATCTGGTAGAAGGATAACAACATTGAGTTCTTTTTGCAAGTAGAGGATTTGCATGATGTTGTCCATCAATCTCATCGAGTCCTAGCTGCAATGGTGCACAGGTACACGGAATTCATTAGTTTTTAGGTTGGTGCACATAAAATCATGTTAGAACCGAAGAAGGACTCAGCCAAATAAGTACACCAGGCTAGATTCATGGTCATGAATGAGGATGTGGACGCAATCTTCCAGGAATAGTCGGATCAATGGCACGGTCCATTAGCAAAGCCGCTTCCTGAAGGACAAAATGAAGAGGACCCACCAGTGCATGAAGTTAATGGCCAACAACATGGAGAAGGTGACGAGCATGATAATCAGCCACAAGAAGAGAAAGCGAAAGATGACAACGAGGATAGGTGTAGGTATGATCATAGTTATTCATAGCACACCTCTAGTCAGGAGGACATATTGAACCAATACAAAACACAACAACAAGGACGGGATCCCCTGCACAAGAAAAGGAAATCTAGCAAGACAGATAAAACATATACCTTGACTAAGGAGGATATCTGCATGCTAGCAGAAGTTATAGCTGAGGCCATGAGGGCTATCCTGAAGATGCGACCAGTAAACATATTTGATCAAGTTGGGAACCACCTCAATAAGCTAGTAGAGGCCATAAACAACATCAAAGCCACTATCGAGGCTGAGACATATGGCGTAGATCCCAATGTCCCATTAGTCACACTAGAGCTAGTGCCTCCAATCAAAGTGCAGATCCAGGGGCACACACTAGAAACAAGGACATACACAAGTTCCTTTGATGATGTTGTCAAGGATTTTGCCACACTACAACTAGAATTCTCCAATTTTCCCTTAAGTGAAGTCTATGAAGCACAAAATGCATATGTATCGGAAATACAACTAAGGGAAAATGTTGTTCCTTATTAGGAAACAAAACAACAAAGGAAGGTGAAGGTGCTTAAGGCCCTTCTTAAGGAAAAATAACAAAAAATTTAGGGGCACATCACCCCTTATTGAGAAGGAATAGGAAATTGCAGCACACGAGAAAAACTGTGTCACATTAATAGAGACTATCAAAATCATGATCGCAGAGTTCCCCCCCCCCCCACTAAAGTGGGCCAAGAAGATGAGGATTCAACAAATAAGGTAGGCAGGCTTGTGTAGATTACACAAGACCTGAAGAAGCGGGCCGAGGAACTTCAAGCAAGACAGGTGCTGAGAACACCTCCCGAGGTGCTCGAGGAGCGATTAAGAGCAGCGTATGAGGCTGTTGAGAAAATAACTGAAGGAGAAACATTTTGTGCTAAGGCAGTAGAAGCCATTTCCATGATCTGGGAATCACTTTTAGAAGACACAACTGCTAAAAACATAAAAGAAAACATGCGCAAAGATGATGAGAAAATTGCTGCAGAAAAAGTAGAGATGAAGAAGCTACCATTTCAGGAGAAAGTGACCAAGATGGCTGAGATAAATGACTGTAGCAGGGAGTCCAGGCTCTTCATGACTAAGAGCACTTAAGGGAACAAGAAGTTGAGGCACACCAGTCAGAAGTAGTGTGGATCATTGCATTTATTCAGCCGCTACAGCAGAAACTTGGAACCATTATGCAATCAGTAGAGGAAGGTTCATAAGAACATATCAGTTATGAATGAGTGGAGAAGTTGGCCACCTAAGAAGAAGAAGTAACAGAGGAAGTTATCCGAGTGTAATAGATGGTGAAGGAATTTCAGGACAAGGTTGGTCCTGTGGGGCAACTGGTTCCAGAGACATACATTTTTGCGGGAGAAACATGAATTTTTGCAGCAAAACATTTTTGAGGAGACTTCCCTATTTGCTTAGTGGCTTGAGACAAGCCACATGTGAGTTTTGGGGGCCTGTTGGACCAGGAAAGGTGCACAAAGAAGAATTTGGTGCGTAAACAAGGAAGAGAAGTTGTGTGCACGACAAGAAGGAAAGTAAGTCACAAAGGAAGCAAAGGAACTGATGCAAAAGGATAGTACATGCACGTGATGGAGGAAAGGTGAGCTTGCAAGCATGTAGGCAGATAATGGCCAAAAAGAGACAAGCCAGGAAGATCATGGCTGCTAAAGATGGTGTAAGCCTACATACAACACATGTATGAAGGAATATTTGTAAGTTAGGCCGATAGTGCCTTGTGTCAGTCCATGACAACTTTTAACCATTTTTTACAGCTAAATACAACCTGTAGCAGATGAGAAGTATGTAGTCGACCCTGCGTTGTCCTGTAGAAGTTATAAATAGGAAGAACCCGTTTTGTATAAGGGTTGGACATTCATCATTTTTGTTAAAGGACATTCGTTAAGGTCCATCATTTTGCTGTTTTGTTTTATCTTGTTAAAGAAGTGAGGTAAAGTAGAGGAGAGGACTCATAGAAGAGTCTGGTCGTAGTAGGATGTTGTTGAGCGTCGGATCTTGTAGCTGTGTGCACAGAACACTAGAAGTAGAGGAGTCGATCTAGGCTGTGTGCAGATTAGTAAGAGTAGATAGAAGAATAAACCAGAGAGCATGAGAGAAAGAAGATCGATTGAGAAAGACATATCTTAAGTACAACCTGTAGATTACAGACTGTAAGGTGCTATATCCATTTCTGATGCCAGATGAAGAGCACCTTGGTGGTTTTCCCCAGATGGGTTTCCATGTTATTTCTTGTGTTAAATGATTGATTGATGATGAATTTTTATGTGAATGTCAAAGTATTTGCTTATTGTAAGTTGATGAGCTACTGTTAAATGTATGGCACCATATTATTAATGAGTGAATGAATGATTGTTAAAGTATTGCCGGAATATGTGAACAATTTTATAGTTAATTTCTTAAGTTAAATCATAAGTCACACACTGTTTATCAGTACATGGAATCAGTTGCATTGCACATGTTGTGCCAATTGTTGAGGTTAAGGACAAGATCAAATCGTGCATGTGCCGACATAAATTTGTGCCTAGTCGCATAGTAATAATATCCATTGTCCAGTTGCCTTCGTCGAGCTCCTTGGTATTGCGCCAAGGGACTCTAATCCCTTGCCAACTGCGGAAACATGGCTCTAGTAGTTACCCATTAGATATCTCGGGTGAGATTGCACCTACCTCACATGTTTTACCAACTAATCTTGCTCTATTGGGCCCATTTCTTATGGTTTATTTTTGGTATTATGGTGTTGTTGAACCGTGGGTCAAGACAAGAAGGAGAAAGAGGCCAAAAGCTCTAGTTCTCTCTTCACAGGTGGAATCAAAGTGAAGCTTGATGATGAAGCCTATATTAATAGGTGCCTATGCATCCTATAATCCTCATGCGATGGGAGGCCGAGGTCATATCGATCATGTGGGTTTCTTGCCCAACGTAATCCTCATCAATTCGACTACTCGAGTTTTGAGATGTACCTATCAGGGCAGTTATGGTATTTATGATGAGGATGGTTGATGGGACCAAAAATCCCACCATCGTTCTCCTCATATCTCGTCGAATTGATTATGCTTAGATGTCATTACTACCTTGATATTTTCCAGATATTCGCACTTTAATGTTGGCCAGCCTGTCACTCCTGATTTTTCCTACGCTTTGCTTGGTTCTGTTGGTAATAACTCCTGATTCAATTCTATTCATGGCCAAAAACATTAATTTATACATTACAATGAGGCGGTTGAGAACCATCCTTTTCACCTTCCCATGCAACTATTCAAATTCCTATTTATTTATTTATTTACAATAATCCTGATGGATTATATTCTAACAATCCCCCTCTTAATCCGAAGGGGTGTTTGTAAGTCCGAGCATGTTTCTGAATCTTTCAAACTTTTCTCATCCAAGCGCTTTGGTGAAGATGTCTGCAACTTGATCATTTGTGGAACAATGTTGAAGATGGACTGTCTTGGCCTCTACTTGATGTCAAATCAAATGATACTTTGTGTTGATGTGTTTGGTTCGATCATGGAATCTAGGATTCTTAGCCAGCTTGATTGTAGAAGTATTGTCGACCAACAATGGAGTGGAGTTCTCTTGTTTTTCTTGCAAATCTTCAAGTATCTTCCTGAGCCATACTATTTCTTTCGTTGCTTCAGCTGCAGCCACATATTCTAATTCTGTTGTTGAATATGCTGGAACTGACTGTTTGCGTGATCTCCATGAAATAGCTACTGATCCAAGACTCATAGTGTATCCAAAAGTTGATACTCCTGTCTCCTTATCGCCATCAAAATCTGAGTCCGTGTACCCAATAAGTTTGAAGTCATCCACTTTAGAGTACTTGATTCCAACGTCTTGAGTCCCCTTCAAGTATCTTAGAACCCTCTTTGCAGCTGACCAGTG